>JAWWMK010000001.1:10199665-10228593 GCA_035047105.1 Galeopsomyia nigrocyanea | reverse complement strand
CCACCCCCGTTGAAAAATTCATTAATGGTAAAAAGTTATGGCAGTTTTTCAAAACTAGTCCCATATTGGGTACACCTTACTTTATCGTTTCAATTTTTCGCTACGCTCTCGTAAGGCAATAATCGCTCGTATATAGAAGCATATTTACGTACGATAAAAAAAACACACACAGTCGGAGAGGCCGTTATAATACTGTAACTGTTTCGGATGAGGTCGCAGAATTATATCGGTGTACAACTGCTGTACAGCAGAGCCGCGAGAGCTCTCTAATGAATGTGATGCGAAATTCATGCAAAACTCGTATTTTCCAATACCGATCGATAATTCACCCGAGTACATTATACGACCTACGATTATGTTTAAATTGCCATCATGCGCAATCACTTTTGGCAGTAACCTCCAGTACATTCGAGTTAACGGCCACTTTTAGCTTGAAATACTCGGTATATGTCGAATAAACATGCAATGGTTTATTAATCTTGCTCATTTGTTGTGTCGTTTTCTATTTGTACGCGAACTTAATTACAAAATACATTCCCGTATTCGCGAAAACTGGAGCAAAACAGTTGCGTTACTCTGTACGAATTCTTTTTTTTTGTTCGTTCTTTTTTTTTAGTTTTTCGTTCATTCCCCCATTCTTCCTCAAAAACGTTCGACCGCGCAATTTGCGAATCGAATTTTTCTGGACAATAGCGCGCTAAAAGCCACAACTTATCCTCTCGTTCTCTCCTCCTCCCCCTTTTACCTCCCTCCGCATCCCTTTTCGCCATAACGGCACCGCGCTCTCGCGAACAATACGCAAGAGATTTTTTCAGGATAGAAATGCGGCTTTCGCCTGAAAAATTGAACCTCTGATAAATTGATTTTTGATAACTACCTTTTCCGATGCAGCGAATTCAGTTTTAATTTGGCTTTGGATAGAAAAGACCGCGTCGAAATGGAACTTTCTTTTTTTTTATTGTGGAAACAAAAATTTTAATCCGAATATGTCACATTTACGTTTGGTGAGAGCGAGTGATGGAATGATCTTCTTTAACTATAAAAATAATCTGAAAGAACATAATCTATCAGCTATGTTAGATAAATTTTATTTGAAATATGAGTATTTAAATTAATTATATACCTGGTTACGTTTATTCATCTAGTTATTTTATTATTGGTGTCTTACAGTCCATTGGAAATTATTACAATTTTCATCAAAAACTATTTACCACGGAACGGTAATTATTACACTCAACAGTTAATTAAATTCGAAAGTTTAACAGCATTCTACATTTATGAGCCCGCAAGTATACGTTGGAAATAATAAAGTTTCATATCAAAATATTACCACATCTCACCTGTAATAATTTTTATCTCGATACATTATGGAGCTACCGACGGTATAGTCGGCATTAGAACAATGAAGCGTGTACTATTATATAGTTTCTTTCTATTGCTTGTCGCATCTGCTAAAGGTGATTCAAGATCTTCTAATCAAGGTAATTGCCAATTTAATTTATACCACCAATATTTTGTGACAACACTTGTTAGCTTATAAAATGGATTGACGACGTATTGCATATGCGGACAGTCCAGCTCAGAATATACGGAGGACAATTTTCAAGCGATGGACAATTTCCATTCATGGCATACATATCTTACGGTAGCCGAAGATATTGCGGAGCATCTATCATCCATCAGCGTTGGGCGCTCACAGCTGCACACTGCATACGATCGTATTTACTTTCAAAATAATCAAGAATCACTCATATATAGGACATTTCATTTTTTAGAAGTGATACAGATTATTTATAATACACTTTTCAGACGCGATAATCTATCACTCACAGCCGGAAAATTTGATGATTTTCACAACGGCACCACTTATAAAATAAAAGAATTTTATATTCATAATGATTACACACTCGTACCAGAAGAATTGAACAAAGTAAGTAGCAGCTGCATTTGGAAACACATTATAGACTCGGAGTAAAAGTTATGAGTCAAAACAACGCTTCTTCTTCAACAAAATTTTCCAACTATACATAATTTTTCTCAAACGAAAGGAAATTCTTTGTAAAAATTTCAGTTTTTTTAAGTATCTCATATTCAAATAAATTTCAACTCTGCAACGAAATTAATTTTCCGTGGGTAAATTTAACTTTAACAAAAGATATTTTGATAATAAAAATTTGGATATTCTTTGCGTAAATGAAAAAATTTTAATATTCAAGGGTCTCGAATATGTCACAAATGACATCGCTGTTGTACGACTGGACTCAAATATTGAGTTGAACGAGACAGTAAAACCCGTTGAATTGTCAACGGACACAGAAAATGATTATGAGAATGTAACAGCAACTGTGATGGGTTGGGGTAAATCGATGGTGAGATAAAAGATTATTATTTTTCTTAGGTTCGTTGAATAATTTTTTTTTTAAATTTAAATACTTCAGTACAATGGATCTCCGAGTTTCGGCCTTCGTCATGCTGACGTTCGCGTATTAGCCATGGAAAAATGCCGAAAAGTATGGAAATACGCAAATACGCACTTATGTACGTCTAATCGAAAATTGCAGGGAGTATGCTACGTAAGTTGGCGTTGTAATAAACACTAGTGTTAAAGAATTTTCAGAATTTTTATCAGTCATTACTTGAGCTACTTTAGGGTGACTCTGGTTCTCCATTGGTCGTCGGTAATTTACAAATAGGAGTGATTTCTACGACCGACAAGTATTGCCAGTCATTGAAACCAGATCTGCACACGAAAGTAGCTGATTTTGTACCTTGGATAAAGAATATTCTGAAAAAACATGAAGACTCATTGCCAAATACGTAACTACAGCACACACAATTTCGAGCCGAGCATTAAACGATCTGCAACGTAGGTTTTTTTTTTTCAAAAATAAACTGTTTACGAAGTTCGTGCAATGACGATCATTATTACATTCTAATTTTAGGATTGCGAACATATGCATACTGCTATCTCACACGATCACATTAAAAAATAAACTCGACTTGTTCGAATGAACGCACTGATGAGCACGCAAAAATTTAAAAACAATAAACATTATTCTTCGATGTTGTTCTCTTTAATTCGTCATTGTGATCGGTTCAGCATATCATTTGAATAATATATTTGGATGAAGCGGGGATTTTTTTTTCATCGACATTTGACGTGTTGATTTCATATAATGTAAAGATTAATTTTATATCGTATCGAAAAGTCGAATAGCATGTTACCCGAAAACTGACTTTACCGTCTCACAACTTTAGAACGCAAAGACATATTTCAACGAAACTTGTTGTATCGACTTTTTATAATATTAAAATTCATTAGAAACTAGAACCGGAGTGGACAGTTAATCGAGAGAGCAGAAAGCTTAAAAAAGCACCAAGCATTGCGCAATCAATAATTTGTGGCTGAGTAAGTATTTATGCTTATGAAATCCAAACGCAAACTGTTAGTTTTCTATACGATCCACAGAAATGTCATAACTATGGAAAATAAAATTCAAATTAATTTTATGAAAATATATTTTTTTATTGCCATGTATTCCAACATATGGAAATACGAGTGTGCGCACTTGCATGTTAATATATTTAACATGCAAGTGCGGGTCGTTGCACTTGCAAAGTTTTTGTTATAAAGATTTCGCGCAAAGCATTTTTCGCAAAGCCTGCATCTGTCTTGAGACAAAAATATTCGTACCTTATTGGTTTGGGCCATTTGAGATGCAGATCACAAAATAATTGAACAGAGTAATGACAAAGTAGTTTAATTTTTCAACTATGAAGTTGGAACTAATGATCCTTGCTGTCTTACAGTCGTTGTAAGCATTGCGGTCCATCAATCATTCATGAAATTTGCATGTGAATGCGTTAGTTTACCTCATTGTCAGTAATATATTTAACACGTAAGGACGGATTTTTACACTTACATACAGGGCATATGACGTAAGGCCCACATCATTATTTTCAAAGATAATGTTTTTATCTCGCAATTCAATAGAATGCGCCATTTAAAATGGTCACACTACATAAATGAAGAAATTTTCCTTTCGAACAATAATCACCGATTAAATTTTCAACTATGAAATTGCCACTGACGATCTTTGGTATATTCCTACTATCGTTGGCTTTCGAGGGCAAGTATCAATTCTAATCTAATTATAAAATTACTGATTGCATTAAGCTATGCATTATATACGATGAAAATCTAAAAATATTCTTACGTTATTGTAAATGTGTACACAACAGCAAAACTGTTGAGTTATGGAGGCACAAATGCACTGGAAGGTCAATTTCCTTTCACAGCGCTATTATCTTACCGCGGCGTCAAAGCTTGCGGTGCATCAATCTTCCACGAGCGCTGGGCCATCACAGCTGCTCACTGTCTGAAGCAGTAAGTAATAGTTTCAATAGGAATAATAGAATTTTTTAAACTTTTTATACGCAGCGGAGTCTTGATAATAAAATAATTCAATTCAGTCGCAACGGCGAGCCCTTGTATAGACCTATGCTCACAGTTGGAACGGTAAATGGCGTGAGATCTGGTACAAGTTATAAAATAGAAAAATTTTATGCTCACCCTGGTTTCATTGGTACACCTGCAGATGAGAACAACGTAAATAATAACGACTTTGCATTCTGATCATTTCGTTGATCACAAATTATGATTTATGTAAGGGCCTCGAATATGTCATCAATGATATCGGTCTCATTCGTCTGAAATCCAATGTATCATTCAATGATAAAGTCCAGCCAATCATGTTGGCAACTGACGAAAAGAACTCCTTCGAAAATTCTACAGCAACGTTGTCGGGATGGGGAGCTGAATACGTACGTATTAGGCAATTATCTTTAACTTTCAGTTTTTGCGATTTCTAACTTTAGAAATATCATAATTACTGCAGTTTTTTGAAACTATGAACAATCATCTCCACTACATCAAAGTTTGTGTAATATCTCTTGACGAATGTCGAAAAGTATGGACCTACGCCGACAAACATATCTGCACGTCTACTCATGAGAAAAAAGGAGCTTGCTACGTAGGTTTGACATGTCATGATAATATAGTGCGACATCGATTTTTCCTATCGTATTCACGTGCAATTACAGGGCGATTCTGGTTCACCACTGATCGTTGACGGAAAGCAAATTGGAATTGTTTCTACAGGCGATGTCGAGTGCGAGCCATTGAAGCCAGATCTCTATACCAAAGTCGCAAGTTTCATTCCTTGGGTGAAGAGTATATTGAATGAGCATGGAGACGTCTTGCCAGATTCATAAAGTATTAATCAATAGTTATATTTGATAACAATCAGCTAGTATTGTATTGAACTTCTGTTACGATACTATACATTAATCAATTGCAATTCGTTATTAATCGAACCAAGATTGATATTAATTTAATCAATGCAAAATTTTTATTTGTCGTTTTCTTGTTTTACACCTAAACTTTAAAATAAAAATTATTTGTTCGTAAGCAGCTGAGCTTGCTATTTTCATTTATGGAGAATTCTTTAGCGAGAGCGACGTATGCTTGGATTTTCAATTTATCAAGTCACTTAGTGATAATGTTTAACTAGGAATGTATCTGCTAATTAATTCGGTCAATTCATTAATAAATGATAAGCCATAAAAACTCGTCTGTTTCATAATTACATTTGGAAGTGCGTAAATTTACTATCACAACTAAAAAAGCGATAAGCTTCAACCTTGAAGGAGAACCGGAAATTGATACAAATTAGATAAAAAAAACCACATTGTAGCCATGCAGAGAATAATACTTTTTGATGTATTTGTACTATTTTTAAAGAACAAGTTGATCATAGAAGAGACCAATTGAACAGTTACAAAAATCGCTTCTAAGAGAACCATGACTTTTGGGCTGATAAATTTTTACATTATTTTACTTTTACTAACGGGCAATGAAGGCAAGTAATATGTTTAGTTTTAGTGTGTATTTGATCAAAAATGTAGGTTCTTCAGTAAGTTATAATGCATCAGCAAAAGTCTAAAAAATCTTTGTAACCGCTTCAATGCAGCGAAGCACAAGAGTTACGGAAGCAAACCAGCACGCAGTGGTCAGTTTCCATTCATAGCGTTATTGTCTTACAATGGTGATATAAGTTGCGGTGCATCAATCATCCACAAGCGTTGGGCCATCACAGCTGCTCACTGTTTAGATAAGTATGTTATTATTTTCATCCAGATGGTAGATTTTGAACATTATTTAACGAACGAACTTCAAAAAAATGTTCAGTAAGAGAGCGAAGCCTTCGCTGACTGTTGGAACCGTGGGAGATCTTGGATCTGGTACAACTTATGAAATAGAGAAATTCTACGCTCATCCAAGCTACGTTTACATACCTGAAGATGAAAACAATGTAAGTAATGTTCATGTTGATTGTGATTCCATTTATAACAAATACCGATTTATGCGCAAGGGTATCGATTACGTCGTCAACGATGTCGGTCTGATACGTCTGGCATCTAATATATCATTCAACGATGACGTCCAGCCAATCGCATTAGCAACTGACGAAGATGATATTTATGACAATACCATAGCAACTTTACCTGGTTGGGGATCCAAAAGCGTATGTATGACGATTCATTCCGGCTTAGAGTTACTCAAAAATTATAATTATTGTTAATGTACATACATGCAGTACACTGAATACTTGCGCAACCATCTTTACTTCATAAATATTCGCGTACTGCCGCTGAAGAAGTGTCTTAGAGCATGGCCCTACGCCTTTAAACATATCTGTACTTCTACGAAAGAACACCGAGGAGCCTGCTACGTAGGTTTCATATATCTTTATAATAATACGACATCAACTGTTTTTTTTTTCGAAATTTTCTATCATATTTTGATACAATCTACAGGGCGATTCTGGCTCACCGCTTGTTGCCAAAGGCGTTCAAATTGGCATCCTCTCTGCTGGTGGTACCTTGTGTAATGCAGTCAAACCGGATCTTTTTACCAAAGTTGCAAGTTTTGCTCTTTGGATAAATGGTATTTTAAGCAAGTACGGTGACGTGCTAGCAGAATGACAAACTCACTCGTAGTTGATAGGAATGGCAAACAATGTCGATCGCATTTTACTGAATAAATGTCATATTTATATGAATAATAACGTTGATATTTGTTTCATCTACACAAATCAGATCTGTTTTTATTTTATTTATAAATATAATTATGACTCGCTCTACAGATAAGCATCCTTTATTCGCAGTAACCAGTGCCAGCGTGAATATTTGTATGTATGTACATATGTATGCATGTGGATCGAGCCATTCATGCAGTGTACGTGTAATTAACCGACGAAAGTGCGTCAATGCACTCCAACTCATGTTGCACACAGATTGCAATCAGATACTCGCGGAAACCTGTTAGTAGTTTTACTCTTTTTCTTGTGGGTTTATATGGGTTTTTACGCGTGCATAAGGAAACAGGTACAGTGAATACGTTATCTGCTTTTATTAGACTGTAAAATCGTCCAAGGAAATTCAAACTTATCAGCGCCGACTAATTATATGTACACTTGTTGGTGTGCATGTTGTTTAATTTCTTTCCTGTCAATTATCTACGTTTCGGATCCGATATTTTTTTCAAGGAGAACTTGCTGCATCTCTTGTAGGAACTCGCTTGGTTGGTTTTATGCGGCGCTGTAACTGTACAGTACATGCGAACATTGGTCGTAGCTCTGTGTACAGCGGTCAGTGATAAATTCGCGCACCGTTGGTTCGCGATGCCTCTGTTGCGTTTATAGGCTGGAAAATCGAGACAATTTTCCAAAAGAAAATTTATGAAATCAATTTAAATGTGAAATGAGTAAAGTACATCACTATTATCAAAATAAATTGATATAATTCAGGCTAATTAATAATGACGAAATTTCTTGGTTTGGTTCACTAGAATAGTACGTGGAAGATAAAAATATTATAGAGATTACATGAAATATTCTCGTTGAGAAGTAATTTTTCGACAATGAAGTTGGAATTGATAAGTTTTGGTCTAATTTTACTTTCATGGGCTTATGTTGAAGGCAAGTAACAATTTGTGTAAAAATGTAATAATATTTTCCAAGGCACGTTTAAAAGCTTACAATAATTTTCTGTTACTGACTACGCCAGCAAGATCCAAAAGTTTCGGAGGTAAATACGCATACGACGGTCAATTCCCTTTCGTGGCCTTACTATCGTTCGATGGTCGCAAAACATGCGGCGCATCAATCATTCACGAACGCTGGGTCATTACAGCAGGCCACTGTTTGCACGAGTATGTCATTATTAAAATTTTTCAAGACATATTGTCAATAATTATGCATCAAACGAGTTAACTATTTTTTTAACATGTACAGTGATAAGGACAAGCATTTAATCACAGTAGGAACTATAGGAGATCTCGGATCCGGTACAACTTATGAAATAGAGAAACTTTACATGTACCCTGACTATACTCTTTTACCTGAAGAAATGAACAACGTGAGTAATAACCCAAGGACATGATATATTTTAACAAAAAAAATTATAATTCATATAATAAGGGCCTCGAATATGTCACCGATGATATCGGCCTGATTCGTCTAACATCGAAAGTAATATTCAATGATAAAGTCCAGCCAATCAGATTATCAGTACGCGGAGGAAATCATTACGAAAATCGTACGACAACGATGGTGGGTTGGGGATCGGATACTGTACGTATTCATGCAATTTTTTACATTTATTAGTTATTATGATATGTTGAATCTTCGTAATGTGTGATTATAACTAATATTAACACTGCAGTTCGGCAGTTCTATGCATAAACATCTTCGCTACATCAATGTTCGCGTATTATCTCTTGATGAATGTAGAAAAATATGGACCTACGCAGATAAACATGTGTGCACTTCTAATCAAGAACGCCAAGGAGCATGCTATGTAGGTTCATATACGTTCATATATTTGAAAACAAAGAATGAATCAGTTCTATTTTTTACAATTGAATATTTTATGTGAATTTCATTGCAGGGTGATTCTGGATCACCGCTAATCGTTCATGGAGTACAAATCGGACTGCTATCTACCGTAGATACATTCTGCGAATCCGTAAAACCAGATCTGGCTACCAATGTGGGAAACTACATACCATGGATACAGAATATTTTGAGACTGCATGGAGATGAATTAACTGTTTCATAGAACACAGAATTTCAGATACTCAACTGCCAATCTTTATTTGTATTTATATTTTACATTTTTTGTTACTCCATAGATGTATCGAAGATTATAATTAGAAAAATCTGATATGATTTGTAAATTCGAGGAAAGCTTATCCTCTGTAAAAATATGTAGCAAGACATGGAGATTACGTAATCGTACGAGGACCTTCTATAATTTGTAGATCTAAATAAAATTTATTGAATAAATAGATTTTCATGTTAAATGAAATTATAGTAAAATTAATGATATTTTCCATTTCACGGAGGTATGTTCTTCGAGATTACTATCGATATACCTGTACTAACGAATTTTTTCATCAAATAAATTATACTTTATAAATACAATATGTTTCATTGACATTTTGATATAAGACAATCAACTACTCCTCGAGTGTTACGAACAACAATTTAATAATGAAAATAAAACGAATGCAGTTTGGAGTGTTTGTTGAGTTGTCATGCGAAAAAGCGATGCGAACGGACCCGCAAATGCCACGCCCACGGCCCTTTAGGTAGGGATGACTCACGGAAAAAGACAAATTCGGCGATTTTTTCTCTCTCTCAAGTCGTAGCGGTGAAGCGAGAAAGACCTACGAAACTGTAGCAAAGAAAATGAGGTAAGCGATTGTACAAATTGACCCGCATTGCGATTAATAAATTTGATTTACTTCCTTTACGCGATGTCATCATCAATGACACGAGTTTGCCCGACTAATCTATCCTGAAGAGTCTCAGGATGAAATACATGACCGTCATTTATAATTAAATTTCGTTGATACGTTCGCGGTATTTACATTTATCTTTAATTTAATTCTGAAGCGAACGACAGACAAAAATTTAAAAATTACATAGAGTAATTCTGACTTAGAAATAATTGTATATTTTTGATTGCAAAAAAATTAGTAAAATTCCAACTGCAAACGACTGTCGATATTCATTTAAGAGACAAGGTTGCATTTGCCAACAATTCTCGCTGCGAACCATTAATTAAAAGCAAAATTATAGGCATAAGAAAACTGCAAGATTGCTCTAAAAGATTCCTTTTCAGGAACTACAAAGACGTGTTCAAAGGAAGGAATCACACTTGATCATTGAACAACGTCATTGTATTCAAGGAAAATACGTTTTAAAACCGTACAAATAAAATTATCGTTGCATTAACATTTTGCTGTTGTCTGTAGAATCACAAATACAGAAACGAGTGAAGTTCTGAAAACAAGTTACATAAATTCAGAAGAGCCTTAGTCATGTGTATACCAGACTATCGACCGAACACTTGAACGAACAATATACATCAACATTAATAACGAGTGCTCTGAAAAATACTATCTTTCTCTCATTTTAAATCATGCGGGCTTTGACTTATCAGACAATTATTTCAATATTTTCTCTACATTGAAAGGAAACCACGTGTCTATTATTGAAACGACTTTCCTCACGGAGATAATCATATGTGAATCAATACGCACGAAGCCTCAAACAATCTTCTTCAAACATAAGTGTGCGGTTTAAGAAAATTCCGTATCAAGCATCATTTTAATTGAACAGTGACAATTCTTATATAAAAGAACTCGCTTTCGATAAAAAAAAATGTGATAATCCAACAGCTTTGCAAACATGAAGCTACTACTCTTGAATCTCAACCTCAGCTGTCTTTTACTACACTTTGCTTCTGCAGGTGGTAAGTCAAATTTTGGGTTTTCGCTTTGCGAGGAATAATATCTATTTTGGACGATACTTACTCAACACTTGATCGGATCAACTAAATTTTCATTGATCTAAATTATTTGAACAGTGGGGGATCTAAGAATTTATAATGGAGAAGATGCACGTGAAGGACAATTTCCATTCATGTCGCTGTTGACGTACGGGGGAGTCGAGGGAGCTTGGAAAATGTGTGGTGCGGGAATTATCCATCCACGCTGGGCGATCACAGCAGCTCACTGTGTTCTAGAGTAATTTATCAATATTAAATTATTATCATTGTTTAAGTTGAAAAGAAACTTAAAAACGATGCATTATCTTATTTTCGGTAGAGATGACGGTCCATTGTTGACAGTTGGAACAATCGGAGACTTTGGTACGGGCAAAACTTATGAAATCGAAAAATTTTACGTTCATGAAAATTATACGTATGTGCCAGAGTCACGAAATGATGTAAGTAATTGACGATAGACATTAGTTCAACTGATAATTTACTCTAAAATAATATTGAATCTAAATTGAAATTTTCATTGTTCAAGGGATTGGAGATAGTTTTTAATGACGTTGGTCTCATACGCTTAGCGTCAGATTTAGAATTCAATGACAAAGTGAATAAAGTAAAATTAGAAACAAATGAGAATAAAAATTATGAAAATATCATTGCTACGGAAATGGGTTGGGGACGATCAAGCGTACGTTTTTCTTTAATTAAAAATTCTTATTTTTTATGTAAGATCAACATTTTTTAAGTTAAATATATTTTAGTATTGGGGTGAAGGAAGTGATCATTTGCGATTTGCCGAGGTTCCTATTTTGACTATGGAGGAGTGCCGAAAAATCTGGACTTATGCCGATAAACACGTGTGCACTTCCAACAAAGATAAAGGTGTATGCAACGTAAGCTTAAATTTTATTTTTGAAAAAAAAAACATGTTTTCGTACTATGAATGTTCAAATCATAATACAATCTAGGGAGATTCCGGTTCACCACTTGTCGTCGACGAAGTTCAAATTGGAGTCACTTCAACAACAGATACCTATTGTGAATCACAAAAACCAGATATGTACACAAAAGTAGCAAGTTTTGTTCCTTGGGTGAAGAGTAAATTAAGTCAACACGGGGATACTTTAGAATAAGTAGATGACTATGTATTATAGTTAATTCTTCAAATTTAGTTTAATTTTTATAATAGCCGTAATAATAAAGAAAATTAATTTAATTTATCCAGAGACGTATTTATTAGAAATTAATAACATGCAAGACATTATGAAGAAAGCGTACCAGTAAATTACAAGTTATGAGAACTGTAAACTGTTTGAACAAAACGTGTCGTAATTTTTTAATACTTTGTCAATTATTTAGTTTTGAAAAAAGTTCTACAATATGAATATTTATAAAATGACATAAGTAGTTAGCTAAATATCATCGATTATGGTACCGTCAGCTTAGCAATACGAAAAACAATAATTTGTAAACAAGCGCAGGAAAATTTTAAATGGCATACTTGTATCATCAAATAAAAAAAATTTTAACAATACACTTGTTAATTTGATAAGCAATATTCAAAATTCTCTACTTGCTGCTCAACATTGTGTAAGAAAACCACCTGACGCCAAAATTTAGACACCGAATGGAGATCTTTATACATTCCGAATTCCGACTTTAATTTTATAAAGCTAATTGAGAATAATTAGTATCAACACTTGTGGAGTATTGTCACAACTAATAACGTGTTCAAGCAAAAAAAATCAAAGATGTCATTTCTGAATGCTCATGATCGTCTTTTGCAGAATTAATTGAGTTGATGAGCCGAGGAAATTGCAATCACTTTTCTGAAAAATGTCCAATTTTTACGAATTGTTTTCAAAATTCCACATCTTTAAGTCGAAAAAGGTTTACTGGAACATCCTATAAGCGATAAACCAGGGATTAATTAATTTCCTAACAGATCCGCGTTGCAAGTTTTCCAAAATTCACTATGGCGGCGTAAAAATCGCAGCTCAAAAATAGAAAAATATGTTGCACAAAACGAACTGTTTCAACCTTTTTTTCATGATTCTTAGATCTTTGAGAATATTGAACAGATAAAATTTTGACAGAAAATCTAATAGGACTAAAAAATCCACGACTCTTTACTAATATAGAATATTCCAGCCAACTATTCAACTATTTTCGATTTCACAACATGTGTTGATTTAAGTAATTTTCTCCGCTCAACTGATGGGTTAATTTCTAAGCCGGCATTCAAAAGAAGACACTCGAAATATTTGAGAATGGTATCGTTAGTTTTTTCAGCTCAAACACGCAATTAAAGATGATGCTAAAAGTGAAAAAAAGATCATTTAATTCGAAAAGCGTAACCCTCTAGCCAAGGACTCATGGCGATGCAGACTTAGAATTTATGCCTACTACTGTCATGAACAGACACTTATAATCTATCTAATATTCTCCTACAACCATCCATTGTGTTACAATTAATCATTGAAGTCAATTTGGATCTATCATATTATGTCGAATATTAAGAAATCTTTGAAAACTATTCCAACCACGTGATTTTTCTAGCCAATGCAATCGCACTCGGGACAATACATTCCAAACCTATAAAATACTCATTGAACATAAAGATGACAGAACAAATATGGGTGAATACAATTTCGTGACAGATGTTACTGCAGTGCCTCCATTCGAAATAACTTCTTACAAAGATAATCGTATGCGAATCAATACACAATCTTCTGCAAATATAAGCGCGTGAATTAATTAAATCCTAGATCAAACATTATTTTGATTGAACGATGATAATTCGTGTATAAAAGGAGCCAGCGCACGATAGAAGTGTGATAATTCAACAGCTTTAGTGAAAATGAAACTTTTACTCTTGAATCTTAGCTTTCTCATCTTAAACTCTGCTTCTGGAACAGGTAAGTCAAATTCTATTCCCTTGCACAATATTTTCTGGTACTACCAGCTAACTTGATCAGTATAATATTTTACTTGATAATACTTACACAAATCGTTGATGGAGCAGTTAAATATATATTAACATAAATTTATGACATGTATTTATTAACATTGATTTTTCGAACAGTGAGAGGTCTGAGAATTTATAATGGCAAAGACGCTTTCGCTGGACAGTTTCCGTACATGTCACTATTGACATATGAAGATTGGAATGGGCCTTGGAAAATGTGCGGTGTGGGAATTATTCATCCCCGTTGGGCGATCACTGCAGCTCACTGCATTTTAGAGTAATTAAGCCATCCTCAGACCAGTTCCGGTTGTAATTATAAAAAAATATCGAAGTAATATATTATTTTATTTTGCTAGCGATAAAGATGGTCCATTGCTAACCGTTGGAACAGTCGGCGATATTGGTACAGGTACAACTTATGAAATTGAAAAGTTTTACGTTCACGAAAATTATACATTAGTGGAAGAATCGCAAAATGATGTAAGAAATTTACACTAAAAATTAATTAATACACATAGAACTTGATTCTACCGTACGGTCTAATATAAATTGAAACTTCTGTCACTCTAGGGTTTGGAAATAGTTTATAATGATATTGCTGTCATACGCTTAGCATCAGATATAAAATTCAATGACGTAGTGAATAAAGTAAAATTAGAAACAGATGAGACTAAAAATTATGAAAATGTCAATGCTATAGTGATGGGATGGGGACGAGAAGATGTGTGTATTGGTTGAATTATACATTCTTATTTTCTTCGGCAATGACAATAGTTATTAATTCAAATATATTGTAGTACTATGGTCAGGCGAGTGATCATTTGCGTTATGCCGAGGTACCTGTTTTGACCATGGACGAATGCCGAAAAATCTGGACTTATGCCGATAAACACTTGTGCACTTCCAACAAAGATAAGGGTGTATGCAACGTAAGCTTAAATTTTATTTTTGAAAAAGAAACATGTTTTCGTGCCATGAATTCTCAAATCATAATACAATCTAGGGAGATTCCGGTTCACCACTCGTCGTCGACGGAGTTCAAATTGGAGTTACTTCGACAACAGACACCTACTGCGAATCATTAAAGCCAGATATGTACACAAAAGTTGCAAGCTTCATTCCCTGGATAAAGAACAAATTGAGTCAACACGGAGATACTTTAGATTAAATAGAATATGTTTCTTTTATAGTAATTTTGTCACATCTGGTTTTTATAATTTTATTTATTATGTCGTAATAATAAAGAAAATACATTTTGCTCATACAGGCTTCTACTTATTAAAAACTAAAAAGTCAAGTAATATTAAAAACTAGAAAATAACGGCGATATGTTTTGACTATTTTAACATAATATAAATTGTTGTTGAAGTACTTACTTATTTATTTACAAAAGTATTTCATAGAATATATTTGTTGAGCAACATATGGTAGTTCAACTTTGCCCTTTTTAACCCTTGAGTGACGAAAAATAAAGTAAATTATTAGAGTATTATATAATTCCATAGGATATATCAAAAATATTGTAAGTGGTTGTATTATTTGTTAGTAATATGCACAACCGAATAGAACAATATTAAAAATAAGATTTGGTATTGCTAATATTCATGCACATCGTCCAATATTAGACAGAACTACTACAGTTTGACCTACAGATGCGTATAATTTATAAACAAGTGTAGGAAATATTCGAAAGGCACTATATCATCACTGTATCATCGAATCAAAGCCAATCTTTTTTATCAATGTGGCCGATACTAAGATAATGCAGATATCCAAATTTCTCTACTTGCTGAGAAATACTTAGGTAATGTAATAGAATAATAAATACGCTGCCAGCTGCTCTGGCGGAATGCTTCCTTGGAGGTACCAGATATTTTTAGTTTCTCTCGGGCAAAATGTTTAGACAAAACGGATATCTTTTTTCCGCACATGTATTCTAGTCAATCATCACAACAACAAAATTACATACCTAAAATATATTTTAGCAATGTGCAATTCTGCCTAGAAATTAGCAAATTCATCGTGAAACAACTTATTTAAAAGCTATTTACATAAGCTTTAAAATAAGCTCTCAAGCATTAAGGAATTCGAAAATAAAACAAATTAACAGCATTTTGCGCATAACAATGATTCACATACCTCACACCTAAAAAGGCGGGTTGTTTAGAAATGAAATAACTCAGGCTAATTATGTCCAAATTTGACGCGCAACAGCTCATTTTGAAGCTGCTTTAATAAGCTTTAAAATGAGCCGTCACACGTTAAAAAATTCATTATACATCCAAAGTTACAACAGTTTACACCTAAAAATGCTTAAATAATACTTATATTTATAATTTTTGAAAAATAGCTATAAAATTTTTTCTATTCGATAAATCTACTTCAAAATTATTTTCCCACCTACCCGGACAAATTTCACAACATATGAAAAAAGATTCATAGAAATCCATCGAATAGGAAAGCCATACCAGTTGACAATACAGTCACACACATACACACATACGGATTCCATAAAAAAACGACCTTGTAGGCTTCCCATAATTTATGCTGCAAAAAATATGTTAAAATTCTTTAATGATGACACGCAGAAAGTTTTGCTCTTTCAAAAAACTAATTCCGAAACGTGAAATATCAAAAACAAAAAAGTTATAGCGAAAAACGGAAAATTTGAAGAAAAAAAAAAGCGAAAACAAAGTTTCCTCTCCAAGGAAGCTAATAATGAATATTATGCGTCATTTCGGTAAATATAAAATATAGAATCGTCAAACTTGGCATTCAAAAGATACGAAATTGAAACGTGCGTGAAACTTATTTGGCTGGTTTTACATTGGAAAATAATCTCGATCACGTTGACTAGATTATGAAATACGAATGATTAAAAAGCTTATGAAATTTTAAGCTAATTTAAATATCATCAAGCTCACAATAGTTTTTACTACAATGTTCAATTGTTTACTCATGTGGTATCTGATAAATGATCTCACTTTTCAAATAGTCGCTTTGACTTTCAAATATTTGACTTGAGAGAACAAATTTTTCATAACACGTGATGCTTGTGATTTTTGAAAATGCTTATAACAAAAGCTAATGGTTTAATAATAAAAACATTATTATAGATTTTCCCTCCATACCTAGGAAGAGCTTTGAGTGAAATTTGTAATTTTGAAAAAATTCCAATAAAGGAAATAAGAAAAAATGAAACTTTTGAAGATTAATATTATTGCTAATCAAAAGTGTATGATTGCAGAAGTACCGATATGAAAAATGGTTTCGATTTAAAAAAAAACAATGGAATCATCTCTAGCAGTCTTACGTGACATAATTATTTTCATATTATCATGGTTTTATATGCGTTTCAAAATCTACGTTCGAGTTATGTAGCTTTACAAATAAGTTTTAATATTCGATGAAAAAATATTCTTAACAATGATTTTGCTTTGGAGTTCTTATGGTATTTAAAATAGCGCTTTGCAATATATTGACGTCAATTTAATGGAAGTTACGTCAAAAATAACTTAAACAATACTTTTAAATTTATTCATGATAAAAGTAGACACGCTTGTATGGATCAATACAATAACTTTAAGTTTATTCCTTACAAATTAGTCAAAAGTCACGAGGTTATCTAATGTCTCGAGTCAACATTATTTGCTTGAGAAATGATAATTTTCCATAATAGAAAATTCTTAGCAACGCAAACAAACATATATGGTATTATTCAACTAGACTTCGACGGCTAAATTATTTAAATTATATTTTGGTCCTGAGTATCTATCTTATCGTAGATAGAATTCTAATTTAAGTTCACTTTTAGACGTAGTTACTTATTGATATCACACGCACGTACATAATAACTGTCAGTTATATTATGCCAAGTATAAGCATATTCAATAAACTAGGAAGTACTATTGAAAAACTTTATTTTCAAAATTAACTGAGAAAAAATATTTGATGAAAATTTTTTTGAGAGCCAGCAAAATTTTTTTTTCATTTTCGTCACTTGAAGAATATTTAAACTAAAAAGTATATGCGTCTTGATACTACTGACACTTATGTGTAGAAAATTAAATGCTCAGCCTTATAATCATATGTGATTATCGTAGAAAATCACGCAAGACCCACAAAGCATTTTACCTTTTTTTATTCAACGTTAAACTAGATTTTTTTTTAATTTTAATAAATCTAGATAGAGAATATTAAATCTCATTCTTCCCATGCTGCCTGTAATATGAAGTTCAAAATGAAAAGTATTTTATGGTTCAAATTTTGAAAAGTTGTATAAGAACATATTTCATTCAATTCATCTGTACTTTTTTAGACATTGTTCTTAACACATGCATAAATATTCAGGTATTTTTAACAGATACGTCATACATTTTTCAAAAGTGTAAGTTCGTGTCAAGGAAAAAAAATTATATTATTCAATACATACGTTCCTGCGCTGCTCAGTCAACGATATACGTGAACCATTAAATTTTTAAGACATACATTATTTCACTAGAATAATGATGATTTGTGTTTAAAAGATTGCGCGCTCGGAAAAATAGACAGTCTTACGTTTTACCTCGTCAAATATGAAGCTCTTACTCTTCTGCTGCAGTGCTCTTGTACTATCGGCTTCCCCACAAGGCAAGTTAATATACTATCAACATTATCTTATTTTTACTATTATATAATTACAACAAAACAGATGTGCATTAATACAAATTATTCAAACAGAAAAGCCACCGAGAATTTATAATGGCAAAGACGCATTCGCTGGACAGTTTCCGTACGTGTCGCTGTTGACGTACGGGGGTGTCAAGGGAGCTTGGAAAATGTGTGGTGCGGCAATTATTCATCTCCGTTGGGCGATCACTGCAGCTCACTGCATTTTAAAGTAATTAAGCCATCCTTAGACTAGTTCCGATTGTAATTATGAAAAAATATCAAAATAATATATTATTTTAATTTGCTAGAAATGGAGATGGTCCATTGCTAACAGTTGGAACAGTCGGCGATATTGGTACAGGTACAACTTATAAAATTGAAAAGTTTTACGTTCACGAAAATTATACATTAGTGGAAGAATCGCAGAATTAAATGATTAAACGAACTTACCTGTAAGTGAAGTTCTATCATAATTGTATGAGCTCCTCTTCCGAAATGATCAAACATGTAGTCCTCTCGACTTTAGGTCGAGCTGGCCTGATTTCCACAAATTTTAAAGCTTTAAGCCTAAGGCTTAAAGAATTGACGGTAGATGGAGGCGCCTCCCGGGCCTCTATGGGACTCTCTGCTCTCCCGTGGCGCCGATAAGCGCTTCCGCTTGCTCATTCTTTCGCTTTGTGTCGAACTGGCCGGTTCGCCATCAAATCGAGTAAGTGTCCTTGGTGCTAAAAGTGTTAAAATGAGTGATCGCAAGAGACGTCGTTCGTACTCCAGTGGCTCTAGTGAATTTGGAGATGCCCCGGAAAAACTTATGGATCTTTTGAAAAGCCTCAAAAAGAAAAGAGTGCGTGATAAGACACCTCGACGATCATCTCGCAGATCAACTCGCAGATCACGCAGCAAAACACGTACCAGATCACCCCGCAGACGAAGGTCAACTTCTAAAACACGTTCGCCTTCTTCTAGCAGCTGTAAGTACAGTCGAATTTTTTTCTAGCTTTAATGTTGCGTTTATGACGCAACAAATTTCTCCCGGCAGCAAGAGCATGCAAGCTACTTTGGAAGCGCAGAGGCGATGTGTCGTGCGAAGATTTTTATGGGGCTCTAAACCACATAAAAAATTGGGCTATGTCCCATGTAAAATAAGTGCGCATTGTCAATTTAATTGACAACTGCAAGGATTTGGAAATAGTTTATAATGATATTGCTGTCATACGCTTAGCATCAGATATAAAATTCAATGACGTAGTGAATAAAGTAGTATTAGAAACAGATGAGACTAAAAATTATGAAAATGTCAATGCTACAGTGATTGGATGGGGACGAGAAGAAGTGTGTATTGGTTGAATTATACATTCTTATTTTCTTCGACAATGACAAAAGTTATTAATTCAAATATATTTTAGTACTATGGTAAGGCGAGTGATCATTTGCGTTATGCCGAGGTACCTGTTTTGACCATGGACGAGTGCCGAAAAATCTGGACTTATGCCAATAAACACGTGTGCACTTCCAACAAAGATAAGGGTGTATACAACGTAAGCTTAAATTTTATTTTTGAAAAAGAAACATGTTTTCGTACCATGAATGTTCAAACCATAATACAATCTAGGGAGATTCCGGTTCACCAATTGTCGTCAACGGAGTTCAAATTGGAGTCACCTCTACAACAGACACCTTCTGCCAATCATTAAAGCCAGATATGTACACAAAAGTTGCAAGCTTCATTCCCTGAATAAAGAGCAAATTGAGTCTACACGGAGATACTTTGAAATAAATAGATGACTGTATTATAGTAATCTTGTCAAATCTAGTTTGATTTATTATTATTATGACGTGGTAATAAAGAAACTATATTCAATATATGCAGGGTTGTACTTATTAAAAAATAAAAAGTCCCATATGAAGAACATATATAATTCTTAGGTTATTGAGCAATGAATAATATCCAATGACAGAAAATTCTTAGTGACGTAAATAAACAGACGATATTTTTCAGCTAGTATTGGACCGTTCAATTATTAAAATTGTATTAAAGTTCGTAGTGACTATCATATCATAGATGAAATACCATATTAAGTTCACCTTTGATTTTAATTGATATCGACTATTGTATCATTTTCCTGTTGAAAAAACTGCCAATTGAATTGTGTCGCCTTAAAGCATTTTTAATAATAAACTATAGGAGATTACTTTAAAATAGGAAATACATCTTTCTTTTAACCTTGATCAATAGAAAATATTTTTAACCAGTATATTTCTATAAAAATATAATAATTTCAATCTCTATTATCATTTCTAATATATTAGATCCACTAAAGTATGTATTTAGAAAAGGGAGCGAATAATGGAAGATAAATCTTATTCGAGATTTTTCACATGGTTATTGAATTTCTTGCGCGAAAATTAAAAGCCACCTCTCTCGGGTATTCTAGGCATCTCATAATTACGTATCCTCGAGTATGTAGGTCGATTACTTTTACAGAAAATTAAGCTATGAGCTTACTATGCTTACAATCGATTCAAAAATAATAGCAATCAGGCCATTTTCTAATAGTATAATTAAGTCCTGATTATTCATCTTTATAGTTAAGATTGTTACTATTATTTTAATTTTATTTTGAAAAAACAAAAAAAAACTTTGTCTAATGATTTCTTTAGAATTTTCACAATTTATATTACTAGCATAATGAAAAACATATAGTACTAAACGAACTTTTATTGTCAACTTTAAAATTTTTGTTTTTTTACATTTTCCAGCTTACTCCAAGCGTGACTGCGTTATTAATGTTCTTTTTCAATTCCTTACACATGCATAGATATCCAGTATTTTAACATACATGCCATATTCTTTTGAAGAACAACAGTTCGAATGAAGAAAAAAATGTTATACTAATTGCTGAAAGAGTCGATTGAAAAATCCAAACGACTTGGCAATTGTTTTATACGTATGGTTCTTGTGTTGTTTCGTCTACAACGACGATATACGTCAACCAATACTAATTTCAGATATACATTATTTCGCTTGAATGAAGGTTATTTATACTTAAATGGTGTACGCTCCAAAAACTGGATAGTTGTAGGTGTTACCTTATCAAATATGAAGCTCTTACTATTTTGCTGTGCTCTTATATTATTTGCTTCCTCATAAGGTAAGTGTTGATACTATTTGCGTTATCTTAATTTTAATATTAATATACCACATACAATAAAACTCTTCTACTTCCTAAATGGGTCAGAACGGTATTAATATAAATTATTTAAACAGCAATGCAACCGAGAATTTATAATGGACAAGGCGTTTACAATAGACAATTTCCTTACGTGGCACTTTGGACATATGGTGGTGCTAATGTTAAACGAGCTTGGAAAATGTGTGGCGCGGCAATTATCCATCCGCATTGGGCAATTGCAGCATTAATGATAATTACAGCAGCTCACTGCATTTTAGAGTGCTATATCCATACTTATGTTATTGAAATTATTGATTTCTTCAAAAAATTATAATAATAAATTATTGCTATTTTGTTAGCCCTTTACTAACAGTAGGAACTGCCGATAATTTTGGTACTGGTCAAACTTATAAACCTGAAAAAACTTTCAAACGTGAAAAGTTTACGTTGATACCAGAATCAGAAAATAATGTAAGAAATATAGGGTAAAAATACAACATTTTTGTTTTTGTTTTCTGAGATATGAACATTAATGAATGTTTAAGGGACTGGAAGTAGTCATCTATGATATTGCTCTTATTCGCTTGGCATCAGCTATAAAATTCAACGATAAAGTGAAAAAAATAAAATTATAAACAGATGAGAATAAAAATTATGAAAATATCAGAGCTACAGTAATGGGATGGGGACGAGCAACGGTACGATTTTCTTCGATTAAAAATTCTTATTATCCATGTAAGATCAACAGTTTTTAAATAAAAGATGTTTTAGTACGGGGGTGAGGCGAGTAATCATTTGCATTATGCTGAAGTTTCGGTTTTGACTATGAAGGAATGTCGAAAAATCTGGACGTATGCCGACAAGCACCTGTGTACTGAAGTAAAGGAAAAAGCATATGCTACACAAGTTCAAAATTTAATCTTGGGAAAATCCCCATTTCGTGAAACAAATCATTCAAATGAAATTTCAATTCAGGGAGATTCTGGCTCACCCCTTGTGGCCAATGGAGTCCAAATTGGAATCGTCTCTACACCTACTGCAAATCATTAAATCCAGATCTGTACACAAAAGTTGCGAGTTTCATTCCTTGGATAAAGAGTAAATTGAATTTGTACAGAGATACTCTATAAAAATATATTGAACTTTTTCTAGAAAAAAAAACATGTTTTCAAAATATCTTGAAATATAATAGCTTCTAAATATGCTAAAAATATTTTCAAATGCCATTTGACTGACGTCAACCAGACTGGAAGTTAAAAAGCATGTTGACGTAATTTATAACATTCAAAGTCTACTTGTTCACCACGCTAAAAATTTCGCCTTTTATTTTTTGCCTTTCGAGTGATTCAAAATGCGTGAGTCGTAACGTTAGTCACATTGGTAGCATCTCGAACGCTAGAAAAGCAACGAGCCCGAGTGACTTAAGTTTTAAAGCAGTTAAATCGGCCGAGGAGACGAACGAAGGCGCATTTGTCCTTTGACTTCCCCTCGTGGTCTTGTACTCGCGGCGTTTTCGGCGCTTTTCTTCTTGCACGTGTTCCCCAAAAATCGAATTGCTGCTCGATTTAAATAGGTCGTAAAACCGCCTTCGTCGCGTTGACGCATGATGGCAATGTTGCCGCGCGTTGAGCTCTCGATTGAAATCATGCTTATGCTACGTAAATCATATTATCGCTCCCAACGAATATTTATAATTCGAATTCCATCGAGAAAAAGAGTTTTGTTTCAAGGTTTTTTAGCGACGATACAATAGTTTTAGGTCGTCCTTTTACATTGATTTTGTTCGAATAACGCCATTCGTACTAGCTGTGCGACTGAGCACGCTCAGAAAAAAAAAGAAAAGAATGAATAATAATACTGCTCTCGGAGTTCGACTTGTCGATCTGCGATTAGTTTTAGGTTTTGCGAAATTGCTTATTGAAATTAGAATTTATGTTTATCGTATTGCTGCTTCTGTTTCGTATTTCTGCTGCGAAGCCTAAAAATAATTTGTATTGCTGCGTATCAAATGTACTTCGAAAAAGCTTATAAAAATTGTGGGATTGTAGTTGTATGCGTGTGTTAGAGTAAGAGTATGAGAGAGTCGGGTTAGTAGGAAACTACCGAGCGAGGTAGCGGGAAAGCAGCGAGAGAGGTAGAGGGGATTCATCCCCGAAAAGTGAGCCAAGCGGCCCTCAGCGTCAGTCGGAAGGGAGACCCGGCTGTGTGACGACACAGTAAGTCCCTTAGCATTTATCTGTAACCGAGCGTCTAGATAGTTAAGCTTAGAATTGTATTTGGATAGGAATAATCATTTAGTTATTGATTAATTCTGTGTTCATTTAATAATTGCAACCCTTAATACCCTGGCCTTATTTAATTATCCCACAAAATTGTAAATGCAATGGCGGTTGCACAAAAAAATGATGATGAAAAGAAAGAGAATTAATAGAGCGACCATACAGAATGTGAGTGCGGAATATATTGATAATTGGAGAGTCGTATGTATGTAGCGATCGTACTTGAAGGGTGTATTTCAGCGACGGTTGTAGTACGATTATAATTGAAGGTATTGATTTCGAGGGGGTAGAGATCGAAGTTTCATATACGGAAAGTACGCGCGCGGCCGATAAGTGTAAAATGGGGGCGGTATATAAGCTTACCTATAGGTTCGGCTGCTGTGCGATAGCGGTGACCTGCGGTGCGTAGCTGGGACAGAGGAGCCCAATGTGCGCTCAGACTTCATTTAGGCAAGTCGTATTTTTTTCCGCTCTTACTTTTTGTTCTGCGTGCGAATCAGAACTTAGAATATTTTTTTGTGTTTGCACTTTTTTTTACTCTGATTTGTACTTCGAATTAATTGCAGTTGTTTTGGCTTTTATTGGAATTTTATTTCTTGAGCTTCAATTTTCGATTTTTATATTTTTCTAATTAAGTGTAGCCTGTACAATAGCAGGCTTTTTTCCCTTGGAAAGCGGGGTTTTTTATGCCGGCTATTTAGTTAGTTTGTAGTTTTATTTTTCATTCCATTTTCAATTTATAATTTTGTACTTTTTTGACATTTTTATTTGTTGCTTCATTAAAGTCGAAAGTGTAACACAAATCCACCTTAAATATTTTCCACTCATCCTCACGCCTTTTTACACCACTATCTTATTATAAGTGACCTTGTAGGTATAATTTGCAATGAGTTACGACATATAATGTTATTCTTCACTGAGCATGTATTCTTCGTGAATAAATTCTTCATAGCGCTTTTCAAAACATCGGCATCTGCAAAGTTTTCAGTATTTAATAGAATTTTGCCCACGAAAATTCAAAGATTAATACTAATCAACCCACAAAACGAAACCCATTTCTCAGCATTGATTTACAATGCTTCCCCGCTTCGAAGTAGCCGTCATAGCCAAATATTGGCATGTTCATTACGCGATTTACTCTCTTCGCAAGCCATACATATCTCCCCCATTCTTCATCTAACGTCGACCCTGTTTCTTATTCTCAACGTGATATTTCTAGCGTTCACATGCAGGTTCACCACTCGTTCTCCCTCCCTCTCTCTCTCTCTCTCTCTCTCTCTTTCTCTTCCTCTCTCAGGCCATAAAAAAGCTCTCAGAGTTTTCCTGTTTTCCTTCGGCAGTTGCGAGAGCGAGGAGAGAGTGCGGCTCGAATGAAAAATAGCCCGAAAATTCTGACGCGCGCAAACGCGCGTGAAGGTTAATCGGCCGGACACTCTGTTTTGCCAGCGAGAGAGAGAGAGTGAGAGAGAGAGTGAGGGAGAGAGAGGAAAGCTTTCGTCGGCGTGTTTACCTCCCTCGGCCGTAAAATTGCAGCCTCCCCCTTTCTTTCTCTCGTTCGCTCTTTCCACCGCGATTATACGCTCCGTTTGAGTCCCACGTCCGAGCGCGCACACCGGGGCTCGATCCGCACTCGAAGAATTAGGGAGTTATTGTATTAATAAAGCCCGGAAGCTTTTCTGGCGGGCGCAGGTTTTATGACGTCTTTGCGCGAGCTGTGGAGAAAAGCTTGACGTACGATATATACTTACGTTTGCATGGGTTTTTTTTTCTCCTAGCTGTACTCGTAAATTTTCAACTCTCCCTTCTCTGATTGACTGTAACATTATCTATCGTCAATCAGCAGGTTTTTGTGTAGGGTAAATGAATACTACGAAATAGATATCATTTTGAGAGTTGCAAATCGAATATTTCGATGTTTGTTGAATATTTTGCGCTTTGCTTTCAAATTTATTTTACTTTTTGAGGTTCTCTTCGCGTTATTTCTATTACACTTCCATACAATACAACAGATTAATAAATTCATGTTTGCTCAGTACTTGCATTTATGTTCGAATACGCGTTGATACATTTTTATGGATCGATACAGCTAATAATACCTATTTATTGCGCAAAATAGTTATTCGTAGAGAACGACCGCGATGTTATTCGCTAGGCATCACTAAAATGAAATACGTTACTAAATTTTCAGTCTTTATCTATAATAACAGTTAACGAGAAAAATGATGCGTGAAATAAGTAAATGTGTATATTAATTTAATAATATGTTGGCTGTTTTATTATTTGGTTTATAGAATTATAACGAAAATTTTCATTTTATTTTTTTAAAACCATTTCGAGCAACGTAAACTGCGTATTTCTACTTTCAAAAGCATCAAGAGAACAAATGAAATTTCATTGTGCATACTACGAAAGGACAAATCGGACAAAAAACTCTTAAATGAAGAATCGAATAGTATTGAAAAACTGAGTGGAACCTTGATCGGATGACCCACTTGGAATTGAAATAAACGAGAGCAAACAAAAGAATGAAGAATCAGGAAATCGCGGTCTCTTGTTTAACGAGACTCCCCTGCAGATACTTTTCATCAGCCGATCAAGGGCAACAAATGAAACATTATAATGGAAATATTACGCTTGGGAGACGACACAAGATCGAATCGCGAATGAAGTGGCTGAAAGACTAACAAAATCATCGAATGTTTATTGAAAAAAAAATCCACTCATATCTGCCATCGCTTTTTAACGAGTTCAATAACATAATTGCCGGGATACTGTTTACTTGCACTTAGAGTAAGCATACATATGTACGTTTCATTTTCAGGATAACCACGCGGCCATTAATGCTTGTGTTTCCGTTTCTCCGAGCTGTGTAAGTTTACCGAGCGAAAACTGCAATTACCGGTGGAAAATTTTTATTGGCTATAGCGCACGACGATTTGTGAAATTAAAAAAGCGCCAAACCAAGCGTCTTTCCCTCGGTCTTTCCTGCGTAAACATAGTCGTCAAGTTGCTTCTATATTTGAGGGATATTTCCGAGAAAATTGGCTACTGGCTATAATATTTGCTGTACGACGACAAGTTCGTTTGCTGATTGAAAATTTTTAATTAGTTTCGTGAATCCATAAAAATAATGACAGCGTTAACTTCGAATACTTCAAAAAAAAAGAAGGAAAAAGAGAAAAATTTTGCGAAATGAAAAACAAAATTGTTTGTTAGCTATAGCACAAGCAATCAATCTAATTGAATATACGAATCGTTGGAAAGAAAAATGCATCGTTTGAAAAGTATAAATGAATGAATTTCTTTCTACAACTATATTGGTGCATGAATCCCAAAAGATGAACGGAAAATTCGTTTTAGAAACTTGTTGACTATCTACTCGATTTTTAATTAAACATAGAGTAAATAATAGCAACGCAAAAAAAATCTATGCTGCAAAAAGCTAGATGAAAAAACAAAAAGCTGAATGTCAACAATTGTGTTCCCCTTGCCATCGTGTAGGCAAACAATAACTTGCAAAAAGCATACAGCTTTGAGCGACGCGCCTCTGTGTCCCTTTTTTTTTGTTGCATATACACATATACATAGCCAACAGGGTATATTCGCAAAACATTCTTTATTCAACTGAAGGCTTTTGTTTCAGGATCCTGTAACTCCGCCCTGGGCATGGAGTCAGGCGCCATAGCGGATTCGGCACTCAACGCCTCGTCGTCGTACGTGACGAATGTCGGACCGCGATACGCTAGGTGAGTTTGTATTCCTTTGACCTTATTTTTTGCAAATTAAAAAAAAAATTATTTCTTTTTTGCACGAATTGGAGAAAAAAATATACCCGTGGCACGCAATAAAACGTGAATAATGTTTTTTTCATGGACAACGCGCCACGTTCTTTCGTATTTAAAAATATTCACGCTCACACGCGCAGACACAGCGAAGAGCAACTATATATGTATGCATATGTAAAAGCGCCTCCGTATGTGGTTTTGAGCGCTTTTGTCTGGCGCGAGTCGAGAGAGAGATAGAGACTAAATATATATGCTTAACTTTATTTGAACCAGGAAAACGTGTGAAAGCAAAGTGTGATTAATTAACGTCTGGCCGCGCTAGATATGTCGATTCCAAACTGCGTTAACTATATATAGCTTCGAATTCAATTCCGATGCTGCTATTCTTTGTTTTTTTTTTCCTCTTGCGGTATTATATCGAAACGTTTGAATAATACGATTTTTTTTGTCGGCACGTGTCGAATTTCTCGATATCTATAAATAATTTAGCTCGTAATCGTGATTCGCAATAAAAACACAAAATGTTCCAATGACACGGTTTACCTTCATATATTACCTCGAAAATCCGCAGGTATAGATTTTTGATTATCAAGAGACTATTAATATTAATATTACTCAAAGTAATATTCAAATAAAAAAGAAAGTTTTTCAATTTCGCTCGCACATCAAACGCTATCACACAAAGCTCTCAAAAAAAAAGCCATACCCTCGAAAAAAAAAAGCGCACGAGTAAACTTTGAAAATATCGACTCGTCCGACAGGCAAATGATGAAGTTGCAGCAACGAGCGAGTAGTAAGGGGGTGGTGGGTGAGGCAGTTGATTTATTCCCTGGACGCGTCGGGAAGTGGCCGCGATAAAAGGACCAGTAGTGCCCGAGAGCGCGCCATATCGGTCGTGAGAGAGAGAGAGAGGGAGAGTCGCGCGCGCCCGCGCACCGCCGCCA
This sequence comes from Galeopsomyia nigrocyanea, assembly GCA_035047105.1. Classification (NCBI taxonomy): domain Eukaryota; kingdom Metazoa; phylum Arthropoda; class Insecta; order Hymenoptera; family Eulophidae; genus Galeopsomyia; species Galeopsomyia nigrocyanea. Next base: position 10,199,883 of record JAWWMK010000001.1, on the reverse strand, counting down.
GAGTAATGAGGACCCGACTGACGCTGACGCAGATCGAGAGCCACCCGCACACCTGGGAATCTGTCTTTACGCGCTCGCACATACCGTTTTGCCCGAATTTTTCATGGCGCCAGATGCTAGAAAGCCCACGCTGTGTTTCCGCTTTGGGGGGGGGGGGGGGGGGGGGGGGGGGGGGGGGGGGGGGGGGGGGGGGGGGGGGGGGGGGGGGGGGGGGGGGG
>JAWWMK010000001.1:10189485-10199565 GCA_035047105.1 Galeopsomyia nigrocyanea | reverse complement strand
TTTGGCATTGTCTTTCATGAAAAAACCCCAAGGGTGCCGTTTTGCCCCCGGGTGCCATTTTGCCCCACCCTCCCCTACATACTTACAGTGTTTTCTTTAAAAATAAAATTTTCGTTTCTTTTCCTAGCATTATCATTCAAATAGAAATAAAGTGCATGCTACAGCATAACCATTATAAATTCAGTATCAGTACCATCTAACAACACACAAGAATCGATCAAACTCCTCGAATACGAAAAAAAAAAAAAATTTCGCAAAACAAAAGCTCTCGCGTATAAGATCTCCATATTTATTCAAAACCTCGTTCAGACCGATATCGCGAAGGTTCGCTCTGCATCGCGCAACGATCAGAACAAAACCAACGCGAGAAGAAGAAGGAATAGTAATAAAAAGAAAAAAAAAGATACGTTGCGCGAGAGAGAGAGATGCCTCGGCTATATGTTTATAGTGCTTTATCGCACTCGCCTATAAATCTAAATACGAGCTGTGCCAGGTAAATGCGCCACGAGCCTTATATATATGTATATATCTGATCGTCCATCTCTTCGGCATATATAAGTTGGCGCTTGCGGCTCATGTATGATGCCAATGTCCCGCGGGCGAACAGCCGCCTAGAGAGAATCGCGCGTAGTATGTATAGTTTATCGCTCGAACGTTTTCTCGTACTCACCTAAGCGCTCCACATCTATTTCTATCGAGAATTTTTTTTTTTTACGAGGAGGTTGAGCTTGCATAGTTGATGCACTGATAGATCGATTTTTTAATGGAATTTCTTCTTTTTTTTCGAAGATGGGTGGTTTTTTTTTTAAATTTGCGTAGTGTGATTTGAAGTTGAGAAGCTTTTCATGCAAGAGTCTTTCGTTTTAAATCGTTTTAAAAGATAAACTGATTACACGAGTGATAAATAGAAAAAATGGCACTGAACGAAAAATCAACGAAACTCGCGAGAGCGAAAATTGATTTGTTACGTGACCGCCACTTCAAGCTCCAGTTGGTTCGCGAGTGTGTATTGGACTATAAGAAAAGGGGGTCGAAAAGACCGAAATGAATATTTCTTATGTACACAATGAAGAAATTAGTTGACTCTCTTCGATTCCGACGAGTTTTCTTACTTTTTGCTCGAGAATTCATTAACAGATCCAATCAAATTGAAAGTTTTTTTTTTAGATGCTTCGAAAACAATTCGGGTTTATACTGCGTTAATTGTTTTGGGAATGCTTTTTTATTGGCGGCTAATTATAAAAATGGCGGCTATTCTTAAAAAACAGTTATGAACATTGTTTTATTGAGACCTAATTGACCTACTGATATTTAAAATGTCTCTCAATAACCCAATTTATGAATTGCCAAGCAATCGTCATTTATAACGTTTCTCAATAAAACCCCATGCAGTTTAATTTGGTGCGCTTTGAGTAAATAAAACTCTACCAACATATCCATTCCGATACCATTTATCATGCAATATATTTAATTATACAATATCCTGATATAAATGAAAATATTTAAAGTTACAAATGTAGCTGAGTGTAATAAAAAAAAGTATTAAACAGCAAAATACGAGCGATGCGAAAGCGAAATGAGAAAATGGTTTATTTAAGACTTTACAAATAAACGAAATAGTCGGAATGTATTAAAATTGCCAAACATGAACTCTGATTGCAGGCGGAAATGTGAGGCCGACGGGAAGGACGCGAAAGCAGAGCTGACGGCGCAACGCAATATGTTCCCTAGCGCTCAAATTAAAATGAGGTAGGTGCTGCACACTCATGCCTTTGTATATATACTTGCAAGCGCTCTCTTGAATATTCACGAGGATATATTAAAATCACTCATTTACTCGGGAGGGTATATTTCTTTAATGAATGTTTTCCAGTGTTACTCTATTTTTCGTTCTAATTAAAACGATCTTTATATTCATTAGATTGTTACAAAAATTAGTTTCATGAATAATTCAATGAAAATTTCACTTGAAAATCACAAATTATGATTTGTAATGTAAAAATCTAAACTATTAATTAATTAATAACTTGCAGTTTAATTATAAGTTATTAGTGCAGGAAAATAAATTGTACACACATTACATTCAAATAAATTTTTTTTTATTTTACGGTAAACATTACGATTATAATCGCATTTACAAAAATGTATGTTTTTTAAAGCAATTTTTTCTTTCTTAATTAAAAATTGAAATTTTAAAGTTAAAAAAATCAATATCTTTAGATGACAAATTATCAATTATAAGAAAACTAAACTTGCATATTTAACTAAGATACATATTATTTCATTTTGTATATATTAGAACAAATTTTTATCTAATTTGACATGCATCTCAGGTTTGTTATTAAATATGAGTGATTTTACACTAAACCTATTATTTTTCAAAGCTCATTATCAAAAATTTATGAAAACAACACCAGTAAGTTTGTAATGTCGGTCAAAGGATAAACTCAATTAGGATTTATAAAAGACGTAAAAAAATTTTTGATCTCGGTTTCAAAATCGGTTTTCTTGGCTAGTTCTTCAATTTTTACAAAATGACAACATGTTTGGCTGATTGCCAATCGAGATGAAATATTTTTGACTTTACGATTAATTTTCTTAATGTCTATTTGAAGATTCAAGATCTCATATTTTGGTCGACTTTCTATTTGAGCTGATGCATCCTTTATGAGGGTAGTATGATTTACCTTTGGACATAAAGCCACATCTAGCATATCAAGCTTTTTTGCTGAATTTAGCAAAATTTTCAGACTTCTATTGGTTAAATCAATCTTGTAGCATATTAAAGTTCTCAACGAAGATGCTTCTAAGCAAAGAAGACATTTATCTGTAATTGTTTGTAGCTGCCCTATTTTGAGTTCTTCAATGTTCGTTAATTTGGCAAAATTTTGCCAGCCAGCATCAGTTAATTTATGTGAATCTGAAATAATATATATCGATTAAACTTGAGGGAAAATAAATATTTCGGATTAATTTAATCAACCGAAACTCAATGTAAGACGAGAAATATGCTAAAAAAATCGTTTTCTTTAGTAATGCACTAAATTTTTGTATGAACTCCTCATCTTCAATGTGTTTTAACTTTTAATTAAATAATAAATTAAATTATTACCAATTATGTAGGCTATTTTCAATTTTTTACAAGTATTTCCAATGATAGTTAATGCTTCATCATATACAACTTGTGGACCATGCAAAATTAACTTTTGAAGATTAGTGAGATAGCGTAAATTTTCCATTGGCACAAGTTTTTCTCTGTCAAAAGGCATAAAAAGCGCGTCAAGGGGAAATTCAATAATGTGTAACATCAACTCTTCTAACTCTGATCTGTTTGGAAGACATTTTAATAATTTGTCGATATTATCAATTAAGTGCAAGTTGCCTGACAACTGAAAAATCTGTAGGTTGTCCATTCTTTGGAAGGCCTATAAAAGCCAATAGAAAATTATTTTACATAGCTCTTATGAAATTAATCAATGGGAACTAACAATATACAAACAAGAATATCTTTGTATTATGGTTTGAATATAAGTACATTTGAACTTACTTTGGTTAAGTTTGTGAGTGAAATATCTTCAGAACCTAAAATTTTAAATTCTTCTATTGATGCAAAAGGTAATCCAATTAAACATCTTCCTTTTATATTAGAATTGAGAATCTCGATTGCAGAAAGATTTTTCAATTCTGAGAATAATTTATATAATTCGTTTTCACACCCTTCTGCACACGCCCCAATACCAATAGCAGTCAATTTATCAAAGTTTTGATAAATAAATTGAATCAATGGCTTAGTAAGTTCATAACCCATAGAGCTAAGACCTACTAAATTTGGACATAACTCTTTAATCAGCTTCAAAACATTTTCAGCAATAGATTCATTCATAAAATCTACATCTGAAATCTCCACATATTTTATAAAATTCCCACAAAGGACTAAAACTTTTTTCAGAACTGGCAACGAATAAGACATCCAGCCTTCGGCACCAAGTATAAAAGCGTCTCTTTCAATTTGTAACTTTTTTTTTCCATTCCATGCATTCCATGGCATTAATAATTGCCATCTTTTTGACACTAAACATATATATAATAATAGTTACAATTTTATCTAATCATTTAATAATCGATAACCTTAAATTTAGCTTTTATATACCTCTTTGAAGCATAACTTTATCCTTGAATGGTAAATAATTCAAAATGCATCTCAAACAATCATCGTTCAATTCAGAAATAGTTATTCCAGTATCATGACTATTGAATGGAGATTTTCTTTTTCTATTAGATTGTATCTTGTTTTTCCTATCCATAATTATCCTGCAAAGATTAAATGTGTATAATAAATAGTAGCTCTATACTAGTTTTAGATATATTTTAGTATTTTTGAATCTCCATAACTATAGTTATAATTTTGTGTTTACAAAGAATTAAAAAGACGTGTAGTACTCAAAATTCAATATGGTCATAATAAAGAGCTTTGATTTTTACTTGTTTCAGTTAATGTCTAGTTTAAATGACAAATATTTTTGGCAAAACTGACAAAATTAACATGCCACTATTCTAATAATTCCAAGAAGACACACTAGATTTTACTTACTATTTCGATCAGGCAAACATTTCTTTAAATGACAAATGCTTCCAGACTTGATTGTCAATAGAACAATCTTCGAACAGATCTGATGTCACTTATTACAGTCTCGTTTTACCGAGCGTTTTACAATCCTATAGCCAAATTATCTTCTATACCTGCATGTAAAAAGTCATCACTAGAAATGATGAAGTGCTTATAAAATAGTAAAAACGACAAGTTAGGGAACTAGAATCATTTTGAAAACAAAATAGTTTCAACATTGCGAATGTCCAATACGACGTTTTATCTGAAATACTTCACAATATTTACTATTTGCTTGGAAAACTGTCCTAGTCGTTATAACCTATATTATCTATCAACATACATTATGAACATGAAAAATAATCACGTTATGAAGTAGAAATGCTTAAATTTATTAGTGGATTAAAGTTGTAGAACAATAAACGGATTCAGAAAAAATAAGAATTTACGCAGATTAGGTATCCGTCTCGCCGTATCCCGCAACCACGCAAGGACGATCGAAAAAATCTAATTTTTATTTATCTCTGATTCCTTATTTTTACAATGTAAAACAGTAAATCACAAACCGTGACGCAAAATTAATTCTCGTTGATTTTTATAGCTACCTCTGTCAACGTCACGCACGAAATGCACAACCATCGATATTTGTCACAACAAATAAAGAACAATGCAAAAGAACGCGTTGCACTGTTGCAGGTTGCAACTCGTTTGTTTTTTCTTTTTTTTTCATTTGAAGGCGGGAATTATGAATATGCATATATAAACCAACATTTTCATTGAAAATTTAGCATGAGAATCTGAAATTATAACCGAGATATTAAAAATGCGCTAAATATAATTTGTCAACTAAAAATTTGTGATTAAAATCATCAATCGTCAGTAAAAGAACATAAATTATGTGCAAACATTAGAATTTATTTCTATTTTCTTTTTAACATATACATTTTTAAATCTTCAGTAGTTTTAAAAGATATTTTTATCTATCTTTAAAAGTTATTTTTGTATTCCTAAAGCAACATTAAGATAATCTTAAAAATAATTAATATCAATAGTTGCGAAATGGATTATTATAAAAAATTTAAAAAATATAGCAATGATTTGATCAAGGCTTATATTCAACAAAGATATAAATTTCATTTTGTATGAAAGTCAAGACATCTAACTTTCATTTTTGAAAGAAAAATCATAATTTGAAACACACTACATTAAAAATATATTGAATTGTTTCTTTGATTTGATAAAACTAAGTATGTAAAATACATCTATCCTAAAAATAAATATTTTTCATGAAATTAATTCAACTGTAGTTGGCAAATAATAATAATTTAAGAAATTGATAAATAATAATAATTTAAGAAAGCATAATGGAATTCATTTAAGAAAGAAATTCAACTGTAATGAACTGAGTCAAGCCTTTACATCAAAAAATTCCAAAGCACAATCAGATTCTTGAACTTTTAATTGTGATGAAATATTACTCAGAACACTACGTACACTTCTATCAATCTTCACTTGTAATTCTATTATTTCATTTTTTGGTCTCTTTTCTGCTTCGGCAGATGCAGCTTTCACAAGAGTATTCATTTTTACAAATTTACATAAAGCTACATCAAGCACCTTAAGTTTCTTTGCTGATTTAAGTATAAAATGCAAACTTTCATTGGTTAAACTGTCAATTTCATGACAGACTAAAGTCTCTAATGATGATACTTGCAAGTCAAACAAGCATTTGCTTGAAAGATTGCGTAATTCACTGATTTTTAATTTCTTAAGTTTCTGTAACTTGGTAAATTCTTTCCAGCCAACATCAGTTACTACACCAGATGCTAAAATTTAATAGTATCAGAGTATTAAAAAATGTTTATTATTTAAAATAGATGTAGTATTGGAGTAATCAAATATGTACCTGAGAGAAATACTACTTCTAATTTTTTACAATTATTCCCAATAATAGTCAACGTTTCATCGTGTAAAATTGATGTGCCACTCAAGTTCAATATTCTGAGATTAGTAAGATCTCCTAATCTATTGACATGCACAAATCCTATTTCATGTAAAAAAGAAGCAGCATCAATAGATAAACAATCTAATTTTGACTTGTTAGGGAGTACTTTTAATAATTCATCCATATTTTCTGTGAGCAACAAATTACCACTAAAACCCAGTATACGTAAATTGCACATTTGCAGTAAAGCCTGCAATCATCAGAAAGGCATTATTATCAGATATAATAATACACTCAATACTATTATTTAAAAATTACTTGCAGTTTACCTTTCTAACATTTGTAAATGAAAATCCTTCAGAATCAAAAATTTCGAGCTCTTCAATTGAATGCAAAGGGAGTGAAGATAAGCAATTTCCTCGCAACTTTTCAGAGTAATTGAACTTTACACTGCGAAGACTCCTGTTCACTGAAAATATTTTTGATATTTTATCCTCATCTACTGCTGTACAATCTCCAATCGTTATCTCATGTAAATTGTTGAAATTGGAAATGATATTATCAGCTGCTTGTTTGTGGAGTTCAAAGTTACCCAAATCCAATGATGATACGTTGGGACATAGCTTTTTGATCAAATTAAGAATGGTCATTCCGGGTGCTTTATCTTGAAAATAATCAATTTCTACGTGGGTCAGAGAAGAGTCGCAAAGATTTAGAACTTTCTTCAGAGCAGACAGTGAAAACTCAGATATACGTTCTGTATCACACACAATCTGTGTTTCTCCTAGCTTCAACTTTTTTACTCCACCCCAAGGCATCAAAGCTTGCCACCACTTACATACTGCCAAAGAAATATACTTTAACTGATAAATTGTTTTTCAAATGGTTCTTGACTTTGACATACCTCTTTGTAATAATAATCTGTTCTTCAATGACAAAAAAGAAAGTAGATATCTCATACAGTCATCATTTAGTAAAGCAATTGAAACATCTGTACTGTCTACAGGATTATTTTTAAAATTGAAGAGCTCATTATTCAACTTTTTGTTATCCTTCATACTTAGAATCTAAAACACACCAATAATATAATAGTATCACCTTGGTTTTATGTTTACAATAACCTAAAAAATATATTTACAATAACCGCACTATAACTGCAACTGTCATGTGGTTCTGTAAGAGAAATTCTTCAATCCCAGCTTGATGGTTTTTTATTCATTGATGTCTCTAGCCTCTCTATCTAGAATAAGACATTTATTTAATTCTGCATTTACGATTCAACAAAAAAATCAACGTGTAAAATCAGAACTGTAAACATGGTGCGTTGTACTTCAATTTAGAAAATCAGAACACTAAAATATAGAAAAACTTTCTTTGCCGATTTTCTTACCTTATTGAAGCCTAAATATCACAATCGACAATTATCTTCTACACCATGACTAAATAATCACGCACTGAATAGAATAATGTTCTAGCGTTTAGCAATAAAACTGAACGTATGATGCAAATTAGCAGAAATGTTTTCGACAGATCAGCTGATGGCGGAGTCTGTCGGGGAAAACAAGCCGCGACTTGTTTTTTTTCGAACCCCAGCGCGGGAAATATGAAAATTTATTCGCCGCTCAAATAAAAATAATCGATTGATTTCTCAAACCGTTTTTATAAAAAAAAAAGCCCCGAATAATAAAAATAACGAAAAACAAGTAATGAAATATTAATCCAAACGAATTAAAAAAAATTCTAATTGTAGCTAAAATGTGCCAAGTATTTCCATCAGATTGATGTCGCCAAGCAGCTCGCCGGCCACGTCACCCACGATGTCGAACTCGTCGTCGCCAACACCACCGACTCCAGCAACCGTCTCGGCCTACAGCCAAAAGATGACGGGGATCCCGTGTGTGGCAGCGGCGTCTCGTTACACTGCACCCGTGCACATCGACGTCGGTGGGACTATCTACACATCTTCCCTCGAAACACTCACGAAGTGAGTCCGCTGAATTATATACTAAATTTCGATGAAGAAACGAAATATATTTCAATAATGAATTATAAAATAATTCTTATTTCTGTGAAAAAAAAAAACACGAGTAAAAATTTCTTATTTTAATTTAAAAAAAAACGTATTTGAAGAAGTTTTTTATTTTAATTAAATATATATTAAAATGAGTAATTAAAAACTGGACTTCGTAGTTTAGATTGAGATTTCAATGTTATATCTTAAAAATGAAAACTTTTTCGTTTCTCATATTCAGTAATTATTATTAAATTATTCCCATTGCATCACATTTCAAGAAGGAAAATTTCTTATTTTAAAAATTTATCATTGAAGTATGGTAAGACATACTTTCATATGCGTGGCATTCTAATCAGAATATATAAAACAATCAACCATGTACATAGAGTTTCGCCAAAAGCAATCCACGAAGCATATATTATAACGCATCGATCATCTCTAATACACAGCAACAGCAGCCGCGATACACACCCCGTTCAATCTTTTTCATCGCTGCGCTGGTGCGGTAAGAGCGAGTTTCTCTCTCCGCGTGTATTAAAGTGTGCCGATCTAATTAATTAGATATCCAAGGCTACCGCGTCCTTGCCGTTCGTTCCGATCACTTATCAATGCGCGAGCTGCCTTTTTGTATTTGCTTTTAAATGCCAGCGCTGAATTTCCGATTAACGCGAGAGCTTTGTGAGAATGGAAATTCTGAAATTGCATGCGATGAATTTTTAATATACTTTAGTGTACCGATGATTGGTAGGTGATTGAGTTTTCATTACTATTTATGAATTGAAAGAGATGTTTTGTATCGAATGAATTGACATGTAGATACTTCATGAATTACGTAAATTAACATCCAATTTAAACGAACAAAGTCATTGATTTAAATTAAACTTTAACTGCGTTACAAGAACTCAATTAAAATCAGGATTCGTGTACTATAAACGCACATTGCACGGAGAATAACAATTATACAGAGCAAATGGGCAATAAATCGTTAACAAACGATCACGATAAAGAAAGCTTAAGAATTTAGCGTCGCTACGATTTCAATAGGAGACCACGTGACACATACACAACATACTTTCTTCCTCTATATCGAGCAATGAATAAATTTTCTAGGTGCTACGGCATCCTTAAGGCGCAGTTCATTGAAAAAAAAAACTAAGCGCGCTAAATTTCTTGCTCGACATGTACTTATATATCAGACCGAACGTGAATATGTATCTCAGTGATTAGCACCGTTGCCGATCGCTTTGTCGATTTTTTTTCTCTCTGCGTTAGTTCTCTTTTTTTTCTTTCTTTCTTTTTTTTTTTTGCTGCTGTGCTACGTTAGCGATGGTAATCGCCTTCCGCGCCGTGTCGCGCTGCTCTGTTGCTGCTGCTGCTGCATTCCACGAGTACAAGTTTTGTATTGTTTGTTTTGCAATTTGGCTTCCGGGAGTGTGTGTATATGTCCAATTCCACAAAAAAACTCGATTAATTCGGCACCGGTTTAAAAAAATGTCAAATAGACTCGACGCTCCT
>JAWWMK010000001.1:10158298-10189385 GCA_035047105.1 Galeopsomyia nigrocyanea | reverse complement strand
ATATATAATGTTGGATGATCGATTTGCAAAAGCAGTCCTTTTGTCATGTATGGATTGAACGTACGCGATGAATGATTCTGATGTTATTTTGAATGATGGAAAAATGAATGTTACACTTGTGAGATTTATTCTTTTAGTAAATATGTCGAGAAAAAATATAGATTTTTGCAAAATATTCGCGATAATTTTCTTATTCGCATAAATAAACATTCGGATAATAGAAAAAACTTAAAATTCAAAAATTCGATACTGAAAAGCTTATTTGTCCCTTCCTAGCATTCTTACTTTGTAAATTATGTAACAAAATGAATAATAAATTTAATAAATATTTAACTCTGAATCAATATTAACGAACGACTCTATTATAGACTCAAAGTAAACGTAACGATTTTTATATAACTTATTTCTTGATTAGCGATCAGCTGAGTACGAGCCCTCAGCTGATCGCTAATCAAGAGATATTTATACCATGGAGGGTGCTACACTCCAAACATAGATTCTTATTATTATATACATATTTCATAAAACTCTAATTAATTCTAAGCAAAAAGGAATTTAAACGTATATTTACCAATAATTCCAGAAACTCGTTTTTTATAGAACTCTTCAAACTTTATAGCATTTAAAGGACACTCTGAAGTGAACGCCGAAGTGTCTCTTTTTTTTGGTCCAGCACCCCAAATACCCCTACAAGTTTATCACTAAATCACCACCATAACCATAATTCGGTTCTTTACACAGGTAATGATAAACATGATATTAAGTTTAACAACATTAAAAAAATGCGAAATTCTTTTGACTGACATCAACTGTCAACACACCTGCACGTGTCTAGACGAAACTACTATGTACTTGGCGCGAACTATTGAGCGAACGAGCCGAACGTCAACAAGTTGATTCAATAGAAGAACTTAGCTGAACTAGGATATATACTAAACTAACTACCAAACATGCGCATTACGAAATATTATGCTGCGACATTTAAAAAAAATCGATTTATCGAAAAACTTTTAATGAGTTTTTAAATTATCTAAACTATTTTATGTCGTACGCATATAGAAGTTGATGTAACAATTCAATGAAAATGAGATATTCTGTTTTATAAAATTTTATTATCAAGAAAACAACTTTGAATATCAAAGAATGCTTATACATGAAAAGTTAAAAAAAAAAACAAAAAATGCACATGTGTTTATGCGTATTTTTACAAAAAAAAATGAGAATTTGATACGTACATTTATTAAAATAATTATTTACTTTCCAAATTTGTTCTTTGTTTATTACTTTTTTTTCTGTTCTATCATCGTATGAGTCGTACATTATGTAAAAATAGTACGCAGTACCAAGTCTGCTATACCATACATTTGTTCTTTCTTAGATCAAATCGTTCTACCATAACTCGACTAGTCGATTAAAAACAAATTTTTCAAAAAGTTCGCGTTTATCAAGCTAGTGGCATAGTTCATAAAACATAAGCACCTGCTTCAAAAGAATAAAAAAATCAATGATATTCAATTACTATTTCGTATAGGCTGAAAAAAAAAAGATAAATGAATAATTGAAACTTTTGTGTTACATATATTTGTTTTTTCTTTCTATGATACAAAAGATCATTGTTCTTCTTTTCCCAAAAATAAATGTAAAATTACGTATGTACAAAAGATGATTTATATGTGGAAAAGAAAGATTTGTTTTTTTTTTAATCTGTATATAACATTACAGTATTTCTTATAACTCTTGCACAAAATAATTTACAACAAAAAAGAAATCTTAGTTTATGTATTTACACTGTTTGGATACGCAACGAAAATATTTTTCGTCGACATTACATCTAGAAATGGATCGACGATAATCACCCGTTAGAAAAATGTCTAATTTTCAAAACTACAAATATTATTCTTCGACATTTCATCAACTCTGCTTTGTTTATAAATAGATTAATTGTATGCAACGTCAACGTAAAATAACTATACTATAATCTTGTTTTTTAAAAGATGCCTGCTGAAAAAAATGTGCGAAAGGAAGCATAAATGTCTCATTCTAAATCTTTTTTCAATATGGATGTCATCGAGTTTTGCGGTATTTACGTACAAGCTTTTCATTATTAATCTTAAAAGTATTCTTTGTCTCTTACTTTTTATAAATACATTTAATTGTGACAATAGTTTTGTTTTATAACTTCAAGTAATCTGCTAGTTAATAAAATGGTGCATCAACGAGTATCCCACTGACGCTTTCTCATTTTTAATTTTTGCTAGTATATATTTTCATTTTATTTCTGTACATGTAAAAAAACTCTTTCCCTGTACAATATATTACAAAAATTGCTCACGCTTACGCAAAGAGAATAGATTAGATCATTTTTAGATCATTTTTTTCTGCACATGAATATCTTAATAAAATTGAAACAATTTGTATATTTGTTACGGAAGGCTTTTGTCGTCAATCGTAGAGTATGTCTTTAAGATTTTCATGGAATTTCGAGTAACCAAACAAATGTTATAATTTCATTCAACAAAAAATAGTCAAAGAATAATTTTATACATTCAAAATGTTGCACGCTCAGATAAAACCTAAAAAAAAGGCATTTATCCACTTTATCATTTAATGATTATTATTTCATCGAAATATGACTAAATAATTATATTCCAAATAGAATATTTTCAGACTCATTGCAAAATAATTTGACTATCTGATTGTAGGCAGCCGACTTTCATTTGCATCATAGTAAAATTAATTCAATCTTCCAATGCACAAATCAGGTACACACTTTAAATTTATTTGCTTCTGATCAATTCTAACCACTATTAATCTCTCTTTGCTAAGCACGAGACTAAGTCTCCTCATATTGTGTTTGATTTATACCGATTATGCCACACGATCACAAGGATGAAAGTAGTCAAATATGAAATAAAAATTTTGTTCTAGTTTTAAATTGTCAAAAGGTTGTATTGACTTGAAAATCAGTTTTCCAAAATACGAAAAAAAAATACATAATGCACTTTTTTTGCTTTAGACTATGGTCATACATAAATATAACAATTAACAATAGTCCCCTGACTACCAATTTTTTTCATATCGACAGAAACAATGATTGCTAACATACTGAATAGCTGAATAAAATAATATACAAAAAAAAATAGTTTTATACTTTTTGGACGACGCATATGGAACTTATTTTATAAATGTATAAAAATACACCGTAGTTTAGCCGAGAATCTCGCAATTATGTCCAAAAGTATATGTCGAATAACAAAAAAAAATTGTGACTTGTTCTCAAACATAAATTTTACAAAATAGACGAAAAATGAACTTTTTAACTTTGTGACCGGATCGCATACACCGTTTCTGAGGAGACATAACGCACCATTACTATTTTCAAGTAATAATGACTTGGAAAACACTCGCTCGCCGTACAATTTTCATGCAGTCGTGTAATGAATGCCTCTAATGAGCCCTGGTTAAAGCATTTTATCGAAATAAGGCCAATTTGTACCAATTAAAATAAAGCCTTTACTCGCTTATTTTCATTTCAAACATGCAATTTCAATTTATTACCGTGACTAAATTAAAAATTAATAATGCATCTACCGACAGTCGATAGTCCGACCGCTTGGTATAAATTGGATATTAAAATTGTCGTTCGTAACACACACAACACAGCCTTCACAATGTGTGTATTGAAATACTTTGTTGAATCAACAAATACATAAGTATCTCAAAGTCATAACCATTCATCCCTAAATGAAATCTTCCAACCAGGGCAATACGTATTTATCTCAATGATACAATCTCGCCACTCGAAACTATAATTGTACATTACAAGTAAGAAATGTCAAAGAAAAACACGAAGCAGCTTCTCATCACTACATTACACTACACTCCACGAGAGTCCGAAAATTGTTCAGTCAATATACACATTAATGAGGGAAGCTTTGCATCGACGATCAATCGTACACAAACGTTCATCGAGGAATTCGGCGCTTGACAACAGAACAACAAACAAGACACACTAGCCGTCTCCGATCACTTTAGATAAGACTTGTAGAGGGTCGTGCTCCGACAGGTTTCTTTCTCTTGCTCGAGGAGGAACAGCAGGTCGCGGAAGTTGACCCGTTTGAGCCTTGGTCGCAATGGCATTTGTCGACCCAAACCCGAAGACGCAGTGAAGCCACCGTTGCCACCTAAACTGTTGGTTGCCGAGCCGCCGATGTCGAGTTTGGGCTTCTTTCGAGGCCCAATCGCCTGCAGCGCCGTTGCGTTTGCCTCGCGCGTTCGCGCCTCTTCCATTTCCACTCGTTGCATCTAAAGTATAAAACATAAAGTTTTCAAGATAATACTTGAAGCTCTCGGTTTGCTTGAGGAACCTGCGAAATGATATACACCTCTTTGGCTTTTGCTTTGAGCTTCGCCTGTTCCGGGTCTTCCGTTTTCGCGCGACTTTTCGCCGCTTTTAGAAGCACTTCTCTCTCCTGCTCCTCGTGCCTCTTGCGCTCTACCTTATCTAATTCTTCTAAAAACTTTAACTGTGCTCTCACATCTTGTGTGACTTCGTACCGTGGATCGACCTTCAGACAAAATATATATCAAGTTAATAACGGATAACACCGTGATTTGAATTCACGCGGAAAAATACTTACTTTAACAAAGTCTATCCTGTGCTCGGCAATTATCGCTAATTTTTCTATCAAATTTTTCAACCTTTCTTGAGCTGCATGTGAAATTAGTGCGGCTACTTCTTGATTGGGCTCTTCCAGACCGTAACTTGTAACTAAAAATAAAATAAGTCAAACAACTGGTGCACACTCACTCAAAACTAGTTAATCCTTCGTTTTTTACCTATTTCGTTTATCTTTTCTTGAAGGGGAGTCATGTGAAGAAACACCTCATCCTTGCAGGATCTTATTTGAGTCCCTACGAACTTCGTCGACCCAAGGATCCTTTGAGATTCTTCCGCGAGGTTGACTCCTCCCATTGCCGCTACATCATTTATGTCGTCGTCACCTCTGAAAAAATAGAAAATCAAATTTTATTATTTGTCTATTTTTACCGACATCTATCAGTCTACACTCGAGAAAATGACAGTACGTGTATCCAGCCGAAGAAAAGGTCTTCTTCTCCTTCTCCTTGGTGGTGGGTTTTGGCTGTACGGAAGGCACTATGGTTTTTGTGAGCGTGCTGCTCGTGCTGATGGATTTATTATGTGGCGTGGACGCGAGGGTTTTCACAACGGTATTCAACTGCGTCGTTTTCGGCACGATTACCGGTCCTGAAGCTTGTCGAATTGCACTTGTCGTCGTGGTGATGGTCGGGTGATGCTGTTGTATCGCGACAGTCGAGGCAACTGGTGCTTTTATTGAGTAAGTCTTCACCGGTGGTCTTACCACTGTCACGTTTGGCTGTACCTAAAACAACAAGCGTGGTAAGAACTTGTTTGAAAAATGAACTAGGGTTACTCATCGATAATTAACGTGAATAAAGAAAGTGTTTCGCAAAAATTTAAACGTTATTGAATTTTGAACACTATTATTACTGTGAAGGAGCTTTGAAAAGTTACTTACCACTCTCTGCTGAACGACCGGTTGAGGTGGCCGCGGAACATTCGTGACACTTGACATCGGAGCCATCACGCGAACTTGTGGAGTTGCCGTAGGCGTATTAGCTCCCGGGGAAGCGACAACATGCGTGCCGGTAGCAGCCGGCGATACGGCTACTGTCGGCCTGATTTGATTCTGCTAAAAAAAATCGGTTGCGTATAGTAAAGTATATTTTACATTCGAGTCGTTTCGATCCTAACTAATATAAAACAAAGGTTTCTGTTGTTGAACTAGGATTAGAGAGCTACAGTTGAAGTAGAGGAAATGTAGACCGAAGTATTCACGGTTTGAACCCGAATTATTCTTGAATACACCGGCTACGGTACGAAGGATCACGGTCTTGCCCTAAGGACTTTCCTGTTCTAACAGGCGCGACCTGGATGATTTTTAAAGGACAATGTGGATCAGGATCAACAGACTTTACAAAATAAAGCAAATACGACGTGCAAATATATTTTTTTTAATAATGTAAAGAATTAAAGTTCTTGTTGAAAAATAAAATTATCTGGCTTCAGAAACAGAAGCTTATATGTTTACGAAATATATAAATTCATAGTGCTGAATGTGCAAAACTGATTAGAATACAAAGACTACTGTTAATGAAAATTTTGTAATGACACATTATTTAAAAATTTAAATTTAAACGTTATAATAAATTCAATGTATTATTCGCTAGAAAATATTTTTACAAGTGTGACAATTTGAAAGTCAAAGCTTTGAAGCGAGTTAATTTTTAGATCCAAACCCATCAAAACCAAAAGATAATAAAATAATGAAAGATAAGAGAATGATAAGCAAGAATAAAATAAAAAAATCGCTTGATTCAAGATCAATGCAAAAAATGAGAATTACTTGTGTGGCAGTTGATACAACGGTCGCTATCGAGAACACAACGTTAGCGGGTGGCGGCCGTATCCCTTCGATAACTAATTCTTTCGTAACGAGCGACTGACGCAAAAGAGGTAAACTCTTCTTGAGGAATCCAATCAAGCACGGTTGCGGTGATGCATTTAATAATGTTTCTAATCTAACACAGAACTCCTCTGGTTCAACTCTAACATCAATCAACTCTTGAATTAACGTCCGTACACTTCGTTCCACTTGTCTAGGTTCTCGACTAGACAACTCTAATAAGTTCGCTAAAAATCTACGGCACTTTTCTTTGGTATTATCTGTGGCTTGACGCTGTTAATGCACAAGAACAAAAAAGAAAACAAGACAATTCCGTTTAGAAATTTTCATCTTTGGTTATATTACTGATAATACCCAAATGCAATGACGCTACTTCATTCCAAGGGAACATAGCTACGAACATTTGGGCTTGATTTAATGAAAAAAGCTCATCATACTTTAACCTGCGCCGGCGCCGGACTTGCTTGAACGGGTGCTGCGGGTGTAGTGGAAGCTGTGGTTGTTGCAGCGTTAATTGTTGATGTTACTGGAGTTGCCGTTGTGGTAGTTACAGTTGGAGCTACAGTCTGTTGAATTATTGAAGTTGTCATTAATGCAGTTCTTTGTGATGCACTGGCATGATTAGAATATCAATGGTATCAGAATAAAAAAAAGTTGATAACAAAACAAAGTTGGCAAAAATTGAATGATTTATGAAGAATATAAAAATAATGCAAATTATCTCAATATTCTAATCATGTTTTCATTAAAACAATCATTACAGACAATTAAGTTTACAGTAATACTACATAGTCATTTTTGAAAGTTTGTGCATGCAGTTCGGCACATGATATTTTTTTATGTAATTTCTTTATCATTTTATTGGCAAAATAATTTTATAAAATTTATTTCATCATTAAGTTTACGCACTTTTACCTTTTATAGACTCGTAGTTGTTAATTAAGGGTAGGATATGTGCAAGTTACATGTGTAAATTTTAGTGAAAATTTATTTGATTAATGCAAAATTAATTAAAGGGTTAATGTATTAATTGATTTAAGGATTGCAATGAACAAATTTACATTAGTAATTCATGTGCTTATGGATATGTTATCAAGTGAATTGCAATTTAATTGAATATTTTTTAATCAATATATATTCTATGTATATGAATGAAACTTATTATACTTTAATGTAAACTATTTTACTGAATAGTAAACAAGAGAACTTTACAGAATAATACCATGCAAAAACTATATTGAAGTTACCAAAACAGTAATAACTATTTCCAGTGCTCTACTATGAACATAAAATGAAAATTGAAAACTATTTCTTTCATGCATCTATAGTGATATGTGTGTTTATTAAAAGATTACATTCGAGAAATGTGCAGTAAATTAAGAAATAGAAGTGTAATAATATATACTACAAGATAAAATCCTCAGAATTAAAATATAAAATAAAGGATAATTGATAGTTTACCACACAATGTCTACTTCAAAGAAACAAGTTTTACAGCAAATGAAAGTTCAGTAGTTACATAAAATAATGATTAGAAATGAAATGATAATTCTACAAAACTTGGACATTTCAACAAAAATAGAGTTTGCAGGCTAATGAAACAGCTACAAAAAGAGTCTACTTCGAGTCTCACAGAAGGTATGAGTTTGCGTCACCTGAATGGGTTTTCTTATTGTGGCGAGTGTTGGACCAGTGAACTGTGCGTTCAGCCTACTTACAGCTGGCAACGAAGCCAAACGATAGGTTGTGGTGCCTCCAGCACCTTGTGTTGCAACCATTGCATTTGCTGTGATGCTATTTTGAGTTACGGTACCAGTTGGAGTGCCTTGCTGCGGAACTGGTCCTACCCTCAACAGTTGATACTGACCATTTTCTGTCTTCAATAGCAAGTGACCACCTGGTCCGCTACCTTGCAAACCCTGAAGAGTCTGTAGCGTTATCTAAAAATGTCAAGTGTTTGTTTAAAATGATGCTGACCTATTACGTTATGGAAGAATTTCTGTGCCTTTTTTCAAACAAATATTGAAATATTTTATAAACAGACCATTGATGAAACAATAACGTAGTAAAAGTTGCAAACAAATGATGTATAATTCGACTCACATTCTTGTAATTGTTCATTTTTAAAGTTTAAGCAAAAATATGCCGTTAGTACGAATTCCCAGCAAGTTAACTTAAATCTTTAGAATTTGTTCTACTTAGAAAACTGTATGAATGGTGTAAATCCATGCTAGGTCAATAACTTAAATATTTAACCTAATCTAAGCTTTCCTTATTTTATTTCAAATTTAGAACTGAATACAAATTACAGCAGTTTGATAAATAAATATTTAATTTTTCATTAGATGTAAACTTTAAAAAAATATATTTGAATTACAACTTTCTTTGTCGAATAAGCTAAAATATAACACAATCGCTACAATAAAAACAAAATTGACTCCTATTTTATTTGCTTGTTCATCATAAAATAGCAATCTTCATGGTAGTTGAATAATTGTTTGAAAGGTACAGATCACTTAAAATTAAGCAATTTGAAATTTATAGTAATTTAATTGTTAGTGATTAGAGAGATTAAAGAAAAATGTGGTGAAATTAGTGCAAATGAAGGTTAGTAATGAGGGAATCTGATGAATTTAGTGTTGTTACAAACAAATGATTCACCAGAAGCTTTTCCAACCACCCATAACCTGGGGCATCTGTTGAGGGACTTTTATTTCAGCTTTAAAAATTAATTATTTTTGTCATAAAAAAATTTCACAAATGAGTAAATATTTGCAAACATTTTTGTACTCTATTGTTAACATAATACATCTGCCCAGTAGAATAATAACTAAGTGAATCAGTTGACTAACTTCATTGAAACGCTTAAACACAGTTTCAATGAAGTATTTGTATTTTTAAAAAAAGGTATATGAAGTATCAAATTGTTGGATTTTCAGAAGCTCTGCTGACTGAAATAAGAAATCGAGCAACAATAGGATCTGGGATATAAAAGCAAGTTAAGTGTTAACAATGGTGAAGCTTGAGATCCAGGACATACCCCAGGGGTCCCTGCTCGTCCAGCCATGACATGTGGGTTGATGACAACCCGAGAAGCAACTTGTTTACCCTGCTGCTGGCCAGCCACCGGTGTGGTGCCTGGCCGCATGGCATTGACATTGAGTATCTGTACATTGCTGGGCACTATAGTGGATGTGACACCAGGCTTGGCCTGCTGCTGTGTGTTAGTGATATTGGCAGCCACTGTGACTGGGACTGACATAGGGACGGAAACCATGCCACCGGGTGCCCCACTAGTCTTAATGACCAAAGCAGTCGGTTTATTCAGGTTTATCGTTGCCTGATTAGTGTTGCTTTGCTGCTGTGCTGCTGCAACTGCCACATTGGCCACTGCATTGGAAGTGGTCTGCTGCTGCTGTTGCTGCTGTTGTTGTTGTTGTTGTTGCTGCTGGGACTGTTGCTGCAACACCGTCTGCGTGGTGACGACACCCAGGCTACCATTGGCCAACTGGGCCACGCTCTGACCCGCGGGGAAGGTAATTTTGCTCGCGTTCGCGTTGACGACGTTGGTGGCGGTGATAACCTGCCCGCTGCCGGGATAAACGATCTTTAGGTGTTCCGCCTGCACCTTGGCTAATTGCGTGGCGCCAGCACCGGCGACGGCGACCTGATTACTCGTCACTTGGTTGACGAAGCTCGCCTGCTGCTGCTGCGGCTGGGGTGCCGAGGTGGCTACCACCACCGCCGTCGCGCTGCCCGTCGGCGATGGCTGGGGCGAGCTGTTGGCGGTCATGCTGCGCGGACTCGCCGTGGCGGTGGCAGGGGGACTAGTGTTGTCGTTGGCCTCGGCACTACTACCGCTGCCGCTGCTACTCGTGCCATTGACGGCGGGTTTCGCCTCCGAGGTGCCAATCTCGTGGTTGTGTGCTTGGCCAGTGGCGTTGCTCGCGCTACTGCTCGTCACCAGTTGAGTCTCGAGGCTGCCGACGATCGCGTTCACCGCGGACTCGTCCACGTCCGTGCTGAGGGCCTCCTCAAGGAACTTCGCCGACGCCATTTTCCGCCGAGCTCCAACTGTAAACTGAGCCGCGCATGCGCCGGACGAGCATGCCGCCGCAGCACGCCGCCGTCGCAGCCGCCACCGCTCTCTCACTAACGCCGCCGGACGCCCCCATCCTACTGCACACTGCACTATACACAAGCTCAAATCTGTATGACCAATACTTATGTGTGCCTTTTTCTTCTCGCTCTCTCTCTCTCTCTCTCTCACTCTGCGTATACTCTCTGTCTCTGGCGCTGCCCTGCTCTTCTTATGTTGCTATCCTCTGTCCTTGTCGCAGCGCCGAGACTGCTGCAGCATGTGACGTGGGAGCGAGAAAACCGCGCGCGCGCAGATTTACAGTCTCGTTGTCTCTTTTCTCAAGCGCGTTGCGCAGATGCACTCCAGCGACGGGCGAGAGACGAGGAAGATTAGATGATAATGACGATATATACGGAGATTTCGCGAGAATCCAGTTGGCAACCTGAAAATTTGACGAACTACGTTGATTATTCCACACGAATTTGCGAGAAAATCGTCGATGCGTGACAAGTAAGTATACATGTCGGCGTACGTGTGTGTGTTTATAATCTATAGCTATGCGCTGTGTAAATAATAGGCGCGCGGTGTGGATGTTTACGATTCGCTGAAGCGCGGGCAATGATTTTTGCCCTCGTGCGAATTCGCCTGACGGTCGCTTACCGTCTAGACTCGTTTCTGACGGTCAATCGTTTGTTCTGTGCGGTCGATCAATTTTTTCAAATTTCTATCTTTTTCGACTTGAGTATTGATCGAAAATTTCATTGCGTATATATATTTTAAGAGGAATGATTTTATATTAAACTATTATTATAGGACAGTGTGATGATGTATATATAATCGTTCTTTGATGAATAAAATAATAATTCGACTCGCGGTAGCAATCATTAATTAAAAAGTTACCAAGTATACATGAAAATATAAAAAGCTTCAATGGTAAATAGCAGATGATAGAAAATTTTATTTTATAGTAATACAAAAGTTATAATTTTGCCGGTAAAAATTCGATCTCCAAATTGCTACATTCATTGGAGAAAAAGATACTTTTTGAATTTTTGAAACATACATTCAATTATTTGTTTGATATCTTTGAAAATCTTTAACGAGCAACATCTTTTTGAAGATTGGTAAATAGATTATTAGTCAAACCACGTATAATACGCAAAACTATTTTGTTCACGCACTTCGATAAAATTATGCAAAAACGTATTACAAATAAATTCTATTATTTAAATGTGAGTGTAATCAACTACCACCATTATAAGTGACAGTTAAACAACAAAACCGACTCCACATCACTTCACTTATAAACTACACTATTCTGTGCTTACTTACCCTCGCGTTAACACAAGTTAGAAAAGTATCGATTCTGGAACACAAACGTTCAATTGGTTCCAAAGTTTGAATAATACTTCGATAAAGTAAACTATTTCGTTTGGACGGCTAGCAAAAGAATGCTACCCCGACAATGTTGGACTTGATAAAGCTGACTAATATTTGCCGCGAAGGATGATTTGGTCGCGCGGCATTCGTCAAGCGCTTCAGGATCGATGCGACCAATCAGACGTCAGGTATGAGGGCAAGCTACGTCAACGGTGCTTGCACGGGGTTCACCTGCACTGTTGTATATATGTATTTTTGTTTTAGAATAAATACTATAACATTTCTTAGTTGAATTTTTTTTTTGTTATTTTTGTTATTGATTATAATTTCGTTAATACAAAAAAAAAACCAGTTTAAATGAGATTTTTTAAAATTAAAACTGAGTGATGATGCGATTTTATTATTTTTTTTGCACTGGAAATCTCATTCTTTGAGTTTTTGCATGAACGATATATTTTACTTATTCAGCAGTAAAATGATATTACAATCGCGCGAAAAACAAAACCCATCCACTTATTCAAGCAATCAATGAATCATTCTTGATAATTTTTTATTCAGTAAAACTAACAAAAGGAACGTATAACAAGAAAGTTTGCTGTCTGCAAGCCAATATACATAATGTTATTTTGAAAGAACGTGTATTCCTCATTACAAAAAATTCTGCTCATTAAGTATTTCAGTAAATGTCATTTGTCTCAAAAATTTCGTATTACTTTACTGACAAATAGGACGACAGTAGATATATTTTTTGAGATTTCGTACTAAAATTATTTTATTAATTTCAACAGTTTACACATCTGATATTATTATGTTTTACAAATATTTTGGAATTGCGTTACACATAAATGTCATACACGATAGTGTTTCAGTTGTTTGTCATTATCAAAGAGCAAAAATTTCGTGAAAAAAATATCGATTGATAAGAGCACATCACAGGCAAGTCATAAATGTCAATAGCGTTTCGCGCAAGCAGATAGTACGAGAGGGAAAATTCGCCTCTTTCTCGTTTATTTTCGTAAAATTTTCTTAAGACATTTTTTGCAAAATAATAACGACAAATGATAGAATATTGGAAACCCCAAGCTACTCTACATTTTGAGAAACCATGCACTTAAAAATCTCTCTTAAATTTTTTGATAAATCGGTCGATCGATTTTAAATGATTAATCGATGGAAAAACGCTGCCCAAACATTTTCGTCACATCTTAAACCCCAAATTAATCCGTACTGGATCACGTTTCAAGCGACCAATGATCCCAGGTCTTAATGGTATTAAATAGTGCATCGCCAGGACTTTCGGTGTTGCTGCACTGCCTGTGACCCAGTAATCTGTAGTTCTTATCTATCTTACCGGCTTCGACGCCGTACTCTATTAGTTTTTTCACCGCCTCGAGTGCAGCTTCGGTAGGATTATTTTGCCGGAAGTTACCGATAAAAGATATACCGATGCTTTTGGTATTGAAGCTACGAGTATGAGCACCCTCGACATTCCAACCACGAGCTTCGTAGATTTTTCCATCATTGCCCACCAAAAAACTATAAGCGATATCAAGCCAACCATTGACGTCCATGTGAAAGCACTGAATTCCATGGACGATTCGTTTACATCGAGCCTCATTGAAGCATGCACTCGTGTCTGTGTGACTGATTATCACGTAAGGTGGTGGTGCTGTTTTCAAAGCTGTGCGAGATACTGGAGGTCGAGCACCCCAATCACTTCTTGTTACTACACTCAAATTTCGTGTTGCCCATAATTCTGAAACGTTGCAAAAAATGTTGAGATTTTTTATTTCAGATTTCTGGTTCAATTTAGGTTGGTTTATTGGGAAATATATATAATGTAATTAAGACAATATATAGTATACCATGAGTGTCGATATTGGAGTCGGTATTCACGGTTTTCTTGAAATCGAATTTCGTAAATATAACGACGTAAAGACTACCAAAACTGATAGTAAGTACACAGAGGACGAGAATTTTTTCCCATATTGGCATGGAATCTTGGCCTAAATGATTGATAAACAATATTAATGGGAGTGTTGAAAATTAGAATAATCAATTACCTTTGTATTTTAGAAAATGCGAATGATATACAAAAATATAAAAATCTGTTTTGCACAGATTTGAAAAAAAAACTAAAATTTTGTTTCTGAAACCGAATGAAAATTTGAAAGTATCTGTTCAATCATGTCAGCGCCATTTCATATTGAAATTTTCAGTGAATGTCAAGCCTTTTTTTTATACGACACGAATATTAAAAAAATATGTTCCATTAAATTATTTATCGCATTAAAGTATTATGTACTTGTATAACCCGGCCAATAAAATGTAGATGATTATCTAAAATCGGTATGTTAAAATTATATGATAACTTCCGCAGTAACAGGCGGACTTCGTCCGTTAAAAAAAAATAATCACCTTTTTCGGAACAAAACATTACTAAAATAAATTGTCGAAGGTTAAATGCAACTGTTCACTTGAAAATAAATAATACAACACTGCTTCTCTTTGTAGAAGCTGAATCTTTGATAATACGTAATACGTTCTGCTCAGCTCTTGATAAGTCACTGCTGGTATAAAGATATATGGAAGACGAGCTACAAGTGATTGCCACACAAGGAAGAACGTTATCAGTCGGTGCACACGAACTCGTATTTCAAACTTGTCGCTTCATTATTTTATAGCAGAAATTTTGAATATCTTCAAAAACGCGGGCGCATGCGCTTTTAGAATTATTATTTAAATTGATGATTTGTAAAAATATATAACAAAATATAATATATCTTCACTTATTTTTTTCAACTATTTGCTATGAAAATAAATCATTCAGCCGGTAAACCAGTTTTTTTTAAAATCAACTACAACAATATCTTATCTTTAACAATACAATTTCCTATCTTCTTTATATTTGTACTGATATGAGTTTAATCAAGATATGATTCCAAAATATTATTTTACTATTATGATCATTATTATTTTATAAATTTTTATAAAGTGTTTGTATCAGAAACAATGATATTCATTCAATCACCAGACCCATTTATACTCGTGTACACGCGTACGTTCAAACACCCATTGCACAAAAATATGAACAGAAACTTTTTTGGGACTGAATGTTAATCGCTTGAGGGTTATTAAATTGCGCAATAAAAATGTTTTATCCAAATAATAATATATTACAAAAAGCAGTTTATTTAAAGAATTCATAATAACTATTCCTATAAACCTCATGCAAAAGTTGAGCGTGTGCTCACAAAAATGTGATTGAATAAATAACAATAAAGCTTAAAAAAATAATTATTTTGTATAATTTATTACGTAATAAGCCATCAAAGGTCAGTTCTGATTATATGATATAGTTATATTCGCTGCGTTTAATTATAGGTATGCGATTGATAATTAAAATATTTCCTGGGAATCCTAAAGGGCTGACCAGTGAGACCATTTTTTTATAATGTCGTACAAAATTTGACCAGGACTGTCAGTAGCACGAAATTGTCTATGACCCAATAATGTATAATTCGCGTCTATTTTCCCATTGTCAACGCCATATTGTATGAGCTTTTTCAGACTTTCAAGTTGGGAGTCAGCAGGTTGTTCGTTGTTAAAGTTTCCAATGAGTGCTACACTAAAACTGTTATTTTTGTAATTGTAAAAATCATCAGGTTGAATATCGAATCCGCGACCTTCGTAGATTGGATTTTGGTTGCTGCCAAATAAAAAATTGTAGCCTATATCATCGTATTGTCTTTCTACCATTTGGTAACTTTGCATAGCACGAACCATCTTGCAACACTGGATAATACCAAAGCACGAACTTGTATCCGTATGGCTAATGACTACATAAGCAGCAGGTTGAGTTGTAGAAACTTTTTTCAGAGGCAGACGAGCGTCCCAATCATCGCGTGACGTCCAAGAAATATTAGCGGCTTGTGTTTCTACAAAGTATATTTTAAAAATATTATTTAGCGAGCTAAGATAGATATTAAGGTTGGGTGTTTGATTTTCAAATCTCTTAACAAGTTACATAAGTATTGCTCTAACCTCTGATGAACTATTTTAGAAACGTTTACATACAAAAAACCAGTTATTACCGATAAGAAATATATTTGATTCTGTGGCTTACTGGCAGAACCGAACAAGTTCTTTTTTGCGATTTCGAGTTATGTGTTTATGAAGTTCAAAGAAAATATGTAAGCTCGGCAAAATACTTTTAAGTTAAAACGATTCCAAACATTTCTAATTTTTGCGCAATATTATTTTCAAGAGTGATTTGTCGATCTTGCGTATTTCATTTCAAGTTCAAAAACGCACAACGCGAAATCGTGAAAAAGGACTTGTGCTGTTCTGCTGGGAAGCCACAAAATTATAACAAATAAAATTAGTTCTACAGATATGACGTAATGAGAGCAGTCGAATTTTCATTCAAAAACTGAAAACTAGTATGGATAGATTGCGATCTTTATTGTAAAATAATTTGGTTTAGTAACTTACCAACGGATTTTTCATTAGCTGCTGCGATTTCAGTGGATAACATGAATAATAAAGCAGTAAAGCACCAGCACAATGAATAATTCATTTTTAATGAAAAAATAAATAAAATATGAAAGTCCATTTAAAACCCAAAAAAATCGTATATTTATCCCTGCAACAAGTACAAAATCTGATAGTTTGGCTTGCTTGTTTGTAAGAACGTGTCCGAAGTCACGACTGCTTGGCAAAAGAATCTACCAAATTCGCAGAGTGACATTCTTTTAAGTAGCTTGACGAGAGCTTCCATACAACTGATACTTAATATTGCTACATGAATCATCGTTAACTCGAAAACTACAGTGTCATTTAATATGCGACAGTGGACTTTGAATGAAGACCCATTTAATGACACTAAAAGATACGAAATTATCAATAATTTTGCCGTCTGGATCCTACCCTAACGGCTACATCGACGTCGCAGGCACAAAAAAAGAAATCATAAACAAAAATATGATTTTAAAATTGACCACAGATAACCAATGATAGTTAATATATCTTTCAAAAGAGTTCAAGCCGCTGTATAGTTTAAATTATCCGCAAATATCCTGTAAAAATGAATAAGAAATTGTAAGAACAATGTTTAGAAGGATTTTCTCAGTACACTGTACTGGGAAATCCATCCACTAACTGCAGCAGTATTCATTTCAACATGTAAGAACAATGTTATTGATAATAAAATTAAATTATTGAGAATATAAATATAAATTTTTGTGAACCTCGAGTACTATATACCCAGCCTACTTGTTTACATATATAATATAAGCATTATAATTAGCTTTATTTTTTTCACTTATACATACAACGTATATCTTTTCCAATGACGGTTGATCTCCGTAAGTTTTCATAGAAAATGATGTACAATTCAAATAAATTCTAACGCATATCGCCAACTGCAATATAAGAACTTATATTTGTAATTAATTTAATTTAGAATTTATGACCAATTACGTTTACAATCTAAAAACGAATTTAAAATTATGAAGCGACGCACACAAAAAAAAAGTTAAAACAACGTTCTTTTACTTATAAAAGTTACTTCAAAGGTATTTTTACAGTAATAATAATTAAATGCCATAATAATTACAGTCTGTATTTACTAAACTACACACTCCACTTTGTATTTTGAATTGATAATAAGTAGGTATATCGAAAAAATAACTATATTAATGCATTTATGATCCATCGCGAAAGTAAATATTTTTATACTTCCAATAAATTATTTTTTCTAAAAGATACATTCATGACTGTCAGTGCAAAATTTTGTATAGAAATAACTTATTGTTACATACTGTTCACACCGAGATTCAAAAGTGAAGTGAATTTTCGATTAATTATATAATTGTCTTACCACCTTTGATTTCTAAAATTATTATTAACTCACTATTCACCAGACTCTTTATCAAGTCTTGACTTCACAATATCAAATATTTCTTATTTAGTAATCCTAACATTGAGGCAGCACGTTTATAGAGTACATATAAAGACATACTATTAGTTTTCCAATAATTGATTATGACAATTCTTTTAAGAATAACGCGTCAAAAAAAAATCGCAGCTTTCAAATTGTTGTAATATTTATGACAGCATCTGAAGCGACAATGATTGCGAAAATACGAACGTAATGAATGAAATTTTGAACGAAGATCATAAAAATAATAGTGGTTACTACTTTTTGAAAGGCTTTTAAGTAAAAAAGTTGACTAGAGATTTCAATATTTACTTTGCAATCTCTGACCAATGATCCCACTTATTTATAATGTCGTACAAAATTTGACCAGGACTGTCAGTACTAGTACGAAATTGCCTATGACCCAATAATGTATAATTTGAGTCTATTTTCCCATTTTCAACGCCATATTGTATGAGCTTTTTCAGACTTTCAAGTTGTGAGTCAGTAGGCTGTTTGTTGTTAAAGTTTCCAATGAGTGCTACACTGAAACTGTTATTTTTGTAATTGTAAAAATCATCAGGTTGAATATCGAATCCGCGACCTTCGTAGATTGGACTTTGCATTTGGTTGCTGCCAATCAAAAAATTGTATCCTATATCATCATAGAATTGTTCTACCATTTGGTAACTTTGATTACGGCGAACTATCTCGCAACATTGGAGCACGCTAGAACACGAACCTGTAGCCGTATGGCTAATGACTACATAAGCAGCAAGTTGAGTTGTTGACTGGTTTTTTAGAGGTGAACGAAGATTGCATTCAAGGCGTTGATTCCACGTAAATGTTTCTGTGGCTCTCGGATCTGAAACATCAAACAACATTTTATCATTAGATTATTATCTATAGATAGATCTGATTACTCCTATTATTTACAGTTAAAAATTATGTGTAAAATAAGAAACCAACATATATCGTAAATAAAGAAATAATGATTATCAATAATAAATAATGATGAACTATCCATACCATCAATAGACTGGGTTATCAATTTTTTTTCGAAATCAAGTTTTGACAATGTAACGTAAAGACTAACGAAACAAATAATCAAAACGAAACACACTCCAACTTTTTTCCATGTTGGTAAAGAATGTTTACCTAAAACAATATAAATAAATGGATAAATAAATAAATCGAAAATAAATTTCAGAATAAAATTATACGTAATTCGCTTGGACGTGAAATCTTATTTTCTAAAAATTCATTACATTGAAAGAATATTGACCTGTGATACATAATATTATTATGATTATTCAATCTGAATTCTCATTTATCTAAATTATGCTAAAGACGCAGATAAAGTATTTTTCAATTAGCCAAACTTATTTATCATTCGTGGTAAATATTTAAACTGAAAGTACAAGCTTACCATCACTCGTAAGAATAGCTGTATCAGTTTCAAACATATTTCTATAAATTTTATTTTAAATTACCAAGTTAAATATAGCTCTTAATTTTTGTATACAATTTCACTTGAAAAATTAAGCTGCACTTCAATTAAAATTTCTGCGACAAAGAAAGTTCAATCGCTCAAAACCAACTGTGTTCTCGCCAAAGAGTTTGATAAGATACTGCTGTGAAAAACACCGAGTAAATGAAGTGACTTGATTAAGAGACAAATGGGGCATATAAATAGAATTTGGTGATACGCATGATAACTTTTCAAAGAGACAGACTCTATACAAACTTTGCAACTTATTAACATGGAATAATGGTGCAAAATAATGATAATATACTTCAGAATATACATAATTATATCGAAAATATATGAATACATTAATCTTCGATAAATACATGTATGCATTGAATTCATTGAACACTTTAATAATTTAAAAATCATCATCGTAACATTTTAAATAAGAAGCCATTTGGCCGCAATGACGCACAAAATAAATACAAAATCTGCATTCAGAGCGTCACACGAATGACATCAGTTCCTCTTCCTCTTAAACGATTATCATTCTCGACGACTTGGGGTCCATAGTCGTACACGAGCATCATCTAATCAGACTGATATCACACCAGACGCATAAAAATAATACAGTGATATAGGAATCTAGTTCGAAGCGATAGAAACAGGACTAGCACAGGATCAAATCGCTTGCATAATGTTCCGATGGATTTTTCGATACGATAGTTCAAGTTTTATCCAGTAAAGATGAATTAATGAAATGATAGTAGATGAATTTTCCAGACGGCACTTTACTTGCATCATTTCCTTGCACGTGTCGACGATACGTCGCACGACGATTTTCTTAATTTGCCTATATGTATATATAGGCGCCCGTTAGCGATTATAGTGTTTACGATGTGCATTCAGATTGATTTGTTCGTGTACATGCAATTTACGGTTGCGAACAAAATATTGGAAAATTTAATAGTTCTAATCTTCTGTTATAGGCACGAGAAAATCACAAAATATTAGATATGAATATTGCAATATTAGATATGGCATTGCAACTTATCATTCACAAAATATCTGTTTTTCTCTCAGGCACAGTGGAAGGTAAAAAGTAGATGTCAACAAGCATATTCGATTAGTGGAGGAGTGAGTACATGCGAGGCCAAAATATATATCGTTGATAACAGCTGTTTTTCCCAATGGCATCCTTTGTTATCTAAGATATCGAAGTCCAAAACATCGTTTGTTTGAGTGGCAAAATATAAAAAAAGCTCAACATTTTGAATCAAATTTTGTTGCTGTTGACAACTTTGACACCAACTCTTGAAATTTGATTTTTACTGTCGACTTGAGATGTAAATTTGAAAATATATTATGTAAGAGTTGCGAAGTTAAGAAAATACAGAATTAATATTTTCAGAATCTTATTACTTGAAATAATAATAGAACGAACAAAAATTAAAAAAAAAAATAAGTGAAACAAAAGGACAATAATAATAAAATCTCTTTGGTTTGATTAAAGCAAAAAATTTTATTTTCATTTTCAGTACACACATTTCGCATTTCGAAAATAAACGGTTTTCCAGCCAGTCTTTACATAAAGAGTTGTCGTAATGAAGATCATAAATAATAATTGACTAGAATGTAAGACAAAAATACAGATGCTAAATGGATGAATACCTTGTCCTAAACTGTTCGCTAGAAATATAACAAATAAAGATTTTTTTGTAGGACTTACAAATAAATTACATGCAAGTAAATTAAACACGTCACCACACATTTATCGCTCGATGCCAGCACTAGCAAGACTTAAATAATAAAATAACACAGCCAGTTCGAAAAAAGGGATATACGCGTTAAGATTCTTTCGTTTCTATATATCAGTTGAAGCTTTGCATAAAATCAGGCGAATAAAACAAGTCTACCAATTGCGTAAGTTGTTAAAAAATATCACACGTTATTAGTCCAATGATCCCAGGACTTGATAATGTTAAACAATTTATCACCCGGACTCGAAGTGTGAGGGTGCACCTGTCTTTGTCCAATCAATTTGTAATCCTTGGTAAGTTTGTTAATCTTCACGCCGACATCCAATAATTTCTTAACTGACTCGATTTGCTCTTTGGTGGGATTTTTGAAAATGAAATCGCCCACGAAAGCGATACCGATACTTCGATTATTATAATTATGAGTATGAGCACCAGCCATATCCCAGCCACGACCCTCGTAAACATTGCCGTCACCGCCAACGAGGAAGTTGTAACCGACATCTGCCCAGCCCTTGGCCTCGATGTGGAAGGTTTGAATGACTCGTACGTTCAGCTTGCACTTGGCCTCGTTGTAGCATGATTGCGTCGCCGTATGCGCGATTATCGCGTATGGGGCTGGCTGCACTTTTATCGGTCGTGGTGGCTCCGTCGCTGCTTGGGCTCCCCATTCCGTACGCGATATTATCCGGATGGTGTCCTTTGACTTTGTCGTGAAGTTGTTTGCCGCTGAAAATTGAAGATAGATTTTTCAGATGGAGAATTTTTGTTTGTTATTTTCATTCGATTGCCATTAAGTTCGCGTGTTAAAACGACGATGGTAAGATTGCATTTGAGAGTTTAAAAGCTATTGATGCGAGATTATTAGACTCAATTGCTGTCTATTTTGGATGGGATGATTCAGACGTGTTTCAAACTTGTGATCAAGCTAATGGGAATCAAACTGACGATTCGATGTATTAAGTTGGTGCAGCGACAATTAATATAAAATATATAAACTTACCTGTTGCATCTTCACCAGCTTGAACATAGACAAATCCAATTGACAGTAGGCTGATAATGTAAAAACACCGACAAAGTAAAAGCTTCATTTTATTGAATTTGAAATATTGATACAAACAAACAAACAGTAATACGAATGTTTGATGAAAAAAATATTTGCAAGAGCTTTGCTGAAATGATTACAATGCTGGAGCGTGCAAGCTCAAATGGTTGACCAACGACTGACTCCTGAATCGTCCGCGCGCTACTATTTTAAATAGTTCGACTGGGGAGCACGATCGGCGTAACTGCTACTTAAACTTTACAATATGATTAATGGTTCTATAAATACAAAACTACCTACGGTGCAATTGCGAGTATCCAATTTCGTACAACTACGTTGTATGCAGAAATGTTATTAATTCTTGATGGAGCCAGTTTTGCTCGACTCGCATCAAGTGTATCATTTTGTTAAACGTAATTGTTTGGTAACTTTTTTTTCATATTTTTCAAATCTACATATGGTTTGAAATATCTAATGAAATATTAAACTTGTTATGAAAAATTATTAGAGTTTAAAAAATACATATAGAAAACATACCTAAAGCTTTATAAAAAAAATTAGCTAAGGTAGGTGTACCCAATATGGGACTATTGCTCAGATTTTGCGTTTACGCATGGTATAGTGGCACGGCGCTGTGGCATTATGTTCTTACTATCAAATAATGAACGTTACGTAGGTTAAAATTATCCCGAAAGGCGAAATCTGTTTTGCAGCAGCCGTTTTATGCTTAGACGACAACATTTTCCAGCTCATTAAATTTCCATTTTAATGAATATATCTCATTTGAGTTAGTCTAACCCATCTGAACATGAAACTGCGATATCGATTCGTCTTCTTTCACCCTTTCAAAAGTACTCACTGGAAATTTTTTTTCTCAGATACATCGATAAATTTGAATCGCTTTAAAAATCAATTATAAAATTCTGCATAATATCGAGATTTGTGTTTACTGTGATAGTAATATAATTTATATGACTCGATATAATTACTTTAACCGACTGCTAGCTAAAATATATAGATATCATGATAATGGCACACATCTCTGAACATACCTGACCAGCCACCTAGAGCTCAGTATTTTTTTCTTCCGTTTGTTTCATTTTTTTATGTGGAATCTACCTTCAGGCAAAAATCTCATCAGTGAGTTTATAAAGATAAAACATATAGAAACTCATCTAACTGAGTTATTATTCCAGCTCTTTTCAATATCCACTCTATTATTACATGGTTTAAAATCTTGAATCAAGAGTGTATTCATATCCTTTTTCTAAAACCCTTTAGCAACGACTTTCATTAGCGAAGATAGGCGCAAAGAAGTGTCTTTCTTCATCTACCAACTTTTTGTTTCATATATCTACGCACCTGAACAAATTTTCTATTGATAGATAAGAAATACTGCGTACTTGCTATTCATATAGCAATCTTATTTTTTTGAGATAAGAAGATGTAAAAGCTGAAAGCATTGAATATGAAAACTTTATACACGCGATTTAACTTCGATATAAAATACATTGTTCTCTAAAAGAATCTATAGATTTTTTTAAATAATGAACAGTTTATCAGAAGACAAATAATGGAGGCGATTCATTAATAAATTGATAAATATTTGATAGACGATAGCGAGAGCTTGAGTGGTTTATCTTTGTTGGAAAAATATATATATGGAGCAATAATTTTTCTCGCCAGTAAATAAAGTAAAAGGTCTAACGATTGCTATTTCAAGCAGTGGAAATATTATTATAAAATTATGAAAATTCCATTTGATTATTTTACTACGTATAACTACTTTCATATTTTCACAATTTTCCTAATTGTCTGAATAATAAGCTATGTACTTTAGCTCAATAGATTGTTACCAATGATTAGTTAGAAAAATCGTGTTTCCAACAAGTTTTTTACGTATTTTCCCGTAATATATTATCTTATTTTTTACTTATTTTTAACTATCTATCGCGAAATGAGGCCACGTTTTGATTTTGTACAACACGATTGAAGTGCACAGTAATAAAATTGTGATTTACTCGTTTGTTAAACGAAAATAATAAAATATCTTTTATTGAATTTCACTGAACTTACAAACTTTGGTACAGGTGTCATGTTACAAAATTTCATGCTTACATGTTTACAAAGCAACAAGTACATTATTATCCACTCAAACTGATTCAAACTAAATATTCTTATAGGCATTTCGACCCATGCTCCCAGGACTAAATAATTTTGTAAAGTTTTTCACCAGGACTCTCAGTAACATTACGGCGTGGGTAACCAGTGTGGCTACATTTTCATGATGTTGTACAACACTTCACCAGGACTCTCAGTCTTGATGCACTGTCTATGTCCAAGTAGCTTATAATCTTCGGCAAGTTTTTTAGTCTGCAGCGCGTATTCACTGAGCTTTTGTGCTGCGTAAATCTGTCGATCGGTCGGCGCTTTTTTCGTGAAAGTACCAATGAACGATATGCCAATACTTTTGATATTGTAATTGAAGGTGTGAGCCCCCTCGATGTCCCAACCTCGACCCTCGTAAATGGAACCGTCGCCACCGACGAGGAAGTTGTAAGCGATGTCGTCCCAACCTTTCGATTCTATGTGGAAATTCTGTATATACCGAACTGTGTAAATTAAATACATTCGCCTCTGTTATCATAAGGTTCCATTGCAGTATGATTAATTATCACGTATGGTGGCGGATATTCTGTCAAATTTGCTATTGATGATAGAGGAGGTTGAGCAATCCATTCGTGTCTTTCCATATACGGCACTCCTAAGATATTGGAGTCGCCTGAAATTGATTCTGAAGCAAATATGTGCACTTTTTGGGATTATCTATTTATTTTCAGTTTAAAATGAAGCTGAATCTGACGGACTAAATTTCTTCGCCAACTGGTGATTTTGGAACGCAATAAATATTTTTAAAAAACAAGGTGTGTCGACTCATATAGTATTAGAGAATTTATTAGCAATTCGAAACGGGTTACAACGTGAAGCGGCAAAGCTACCTCTGAGTCTACCAGCTTCAGCTTCATCAGTTTGCAATACCCATACTATACTAAGTAACTTGGAATTAATATGCTAAAGTTATGTAGAAAGCACTTGTTAGATAGAAAGCACAACTTTTTGCAACTATGTCAGTCAAGATGAGACCGAGTATCAATTGTATCTGCCTGTGTATCTTGGGATTCATCGTAAAATTATTGTGTAAAAAACGTTTGATAGAATTTTATTCTAAGATAGTTAATATCCTTACTGCTGATAACTATTTTTAGAGCACTAAATCCAAACGTATAATTAAGTTGTATCAGCGGTCATTTAATAGAGCACACGCGAATTTGACGAATAGTCGATCTCTGCTTGAACTCACTCGACTACATATCGCTTAAATATCTTTCGAATGCCGCACGGGGAATCACTCTTATACCATTATCATCTCGAATGATGAGTGTGTGTACGGAAATTTTGATGATTGTATCAGCACAAGCTTATTTTATAAATACTTTAAAAGTATTTCATAACCACACCGATCCCCGATATATTACAGTCATTAAGTGTTTTGCTATCAATAAAGTACTACCAAGTTATTGTTCATCGTTATCTTAGCCTCAAGATTTGCCGCATAGATAAAATTTCAGCTTTCACTAACTGGGACTTAAATACATTATTTTTCTAGACTAAAATCATAAAACATTAATAAATTTTGATAGATCTTCAATTTTCTGGAAATTCTTTTAATATATTGATTGTAAAAAAAGTAGTTCTTATAAATAGAAATGAACTCGAAATATGCGGAAAAATTGATTCGATGTTTATCAAAAAATTCATTATACAAGTTTTCATAAACCATTCATTTACAGTCATTTGATGACGTAGAACAATTTTTACGGTGTTGGTGACCAATGACTCCAAGTTTTAATGATGTTGTATAATACATCTCCTGGGCTAAGTGTAGATGCTAACTGTCCCTGGCCTAACAATTTGTAGTCATTGCTAATTTTTCCATTTTCCAAGCCGTACTCCAAGAAATTCTTAGCAGCCTCGAGTTGTGCATCAGTTGGTTGTGCCTTGTTGAAATTCCCAATGAAACTCAGCCCAATGCTCTTACTATTGTAATTTTTTGTATGAGCACCCTGAACATCCCAGCCACGACCTTCGTAGACGTTTCCGTCACCGCCAACAAGGAAATTATAGCCAATATCGTCCCAATGATTTTGCCCCACGTGGTAATCTTGAATTGAACGAACTACCGATTGGCATTGAGCCAGACTGTTACACTGACCAGTCGCTGTATGGCTTACTATGACGTAAGGGGATGGTAGAATTTGTAAGGGTGATGCAGGTTTTGCTGGTGGACGAGCAGACCATTCTGATCGTGACACAAGTGGAAATGATACTGGAAAAACGAAGAAAATGGTTTTTGGGTTAGATAACGATTTTTTTCGATTTTATAAGAGCTTCGCTTGAGACACTGTATAACAGAAAAATCATACCTTTTAGAGGGTTTCCATATGCTACTACCAACAAACTTCCAATAATCAAAAGACCGAGTAGTAGTGACTTTTTTGACGATAAAGCCATGATATTTACTACAATAATATTTGATATTTATTTTCTTTGAATAGAAAATCTCTAGTCAATATTACAATATTTGCTACTCACCTGCGCGATAATTCAGGAGACTTAATAACGTTTTTTGAGCGACGTTCAAGCTTATATAAAGTAAATATAGCTGTGTTTTTTGAATCTTGAAAGATTGCGTGGGAAGTCCCGATATAAAATGTGTACATTTAGTAAGGAAATAAATCTTGCTTGATAAGATCAATGACATTAGTAGTATTATTACCAATATGCTTTGTTAGATGGAATATGAGGCCTGATAAGATTTAAGTGAGCATATCGGCGCTTCTTAATTTGACTCATTATTAGTCTCGAAATTGACGCGTAAAAAGAAATAATAAAATTTGTTAATTATCATTTTGATAGCAACAAATTTAAAATTGTCTTTGTTTTGCAAAGTTGGACTGAGTACTGGAGAAATCAACAATTTTTATCCTTATCAATGAGGAACTGCGTTGAAACAGTCTCATAATTAACGGATTCGCGGCGATCAAAGGACAAAATGATAAAAATGCGATGTTTTTGTTTATTATGCGAAAAAAATCGAACATTATTAACATTTATTGACTTTTATTAAACTTATAAACTTTGGAAAAGGTACGATGTTACACAATTTCATTTTTACAAAATCATCATCATTCTCGAATTAAATTAAAAATTCTTATGGGGTTTCCGACCAATGCTCCCAGGACTGAATGATTTCGTACAGCTTGTTACCAGGACTCCTGCTGCTAGAAACCTGTCTTGAACCCAACAACTTATAACCCTTTGCTAGTTTATTCTGCTTGAGACCAAACTCAAGAAGTTTTTTAGCAGCAT
Organism: Galeopsomyia nigrocyanea; assembly: GCA_035047105.1. Classification (NCBI taxonomy): domain Eukaryota; kingdom Metazoa; phylum Arthropoda; class Insecta; order Hymenoptera; family Eulophidae; genus Galeopsomyia; species Galeopsomyia nigrocyanea. The sequence goes on along the minus strand of JAWWMK010000001.1, from coordinate 10,161,792 downwards.
CGACCTGTACTTGGCTCGGATTCTTATAGGTGAAATCACCGATGAAAACAATGCCCAAACTTTTTTTATTGTAACCTTTGGTGTGTGTTCCTTCGACGTCCCAACCACGACCTTCGTAAACATTACCATCGCCGCCGATGAGGAAATTGTAGCCAATATCATTCCAACCGTATTGTTTGGTGTGCATATCCTGGATGTTACGTACGTGGAAGATGCATTTGTCTTTGGTCGTACAGACTCCCGATGCTGTGTGAATTATTATCACGTAGTTGGGTGGTAATGTTTCTAATTGTTTTGCTGGATGCTTTGGACGTATGGCACCCCATTCTCGACGATTCACGATTACTGCGTCACCTTAGAAATGAAATTTTCATTGTCTTACAGATCATACTATTACAATATAAGGATTATCTTTTTTACTGGATTGTTAAAATTCTAACATTATTCAGTTATTGAAATATAGCAATTCGAATTTATATTTATTATATGCCAAAAAAAAGAAATAATTTTATGTATTTCGTGGCTGGTTACTTGAGAATTTGATCTTTTTTTGAAATACACATCCTATAGCTTATAAAATAATCTATTACTTCTTAAAAACATAATTTACAAACTACCATATCGCAACCATAAACTAAGTTGTAATAATTCGAATAATTTTAATAAAATGAAATATGCCCATTCGAAAGTTAATTCAAATATCTCTATTGGTTCCAAGAATATATGCATCACTGTTATCAATTCTTATCCACGGTCAATGTAGTCAAAGATGCAAATAATCTACATAACGCACATGCGTTTTCAAATTATGACTTGTATATTTTAATAACAACTAATTTTAATCGAATTTAATAATAAATTAGCATGAAATATCACCATGAAAAACTTGAATTTAGCCATAAATTGATAAATTGATGTTTATAGAACATACCAACTTTTCAAAAAATTTGAAATAATGATAAATTTTGACACACAAATTATTTATATATTTTACCTTCGTCATCAGCCACAGCTCCTAAACAAATCGAAAGTGCAACAAAGACGCAGAATAATGCTGACTTCATTTCTGCAAGTTTTATAATAGATGTAATATAAGTTTATATTCAAGATCTAATTAACTTTTCAGTTTCGATTTGTAAATTGGCAAAGAGCAGTGTTTATTACAGATCAAAATCTTACTGAAATAATGCAGTTCTTGAAGCTTTAATAAGTGTTTTCTCACTGAACGTCGAATTGCAACTGAGGCTTATAAATAGTTTCTTAATGATTTAACTTTCATCACATTGACATTCTCCAATAAACACTTGTAATCTTCATTTTATCTAAAGTGATACGTCCAAAATATGCGCACTAATGAAATGAATATAGATTATTCATTGCACCAACTGCACTGTTATTTTATTTTGAATATAAATAATTAATATACGATCTCCTAAATTTATCCCTTTTATGGAATTGTCCTCAATGAATATTCATACAATGGTCGTCTAGTTATATGGAATCTTTTTGTGAGAATAATTAGAAAAATCATAATGATTGTTGAGGTACATATGGAAAATTAACTGCACCAATTGTGCATAAATTTTTAATTAGAAGCAGTATGTAGTCATCTTTCATATTTTTCATACTTTGTCAAAAAGCACGATCGAGGGTCCCATCTACTTTTAAAGAATTTATCACATCAGCTATCACTGTAATTATTCATTTGTTTGATATTTTGAGCAAAAGCTACAATACATCACCATTACCATTACTTTCTCAATCGAGTTGTGACGCACACATTTTTAAGTGTTGAGAGCTTATCATTAAAAAATAAAAATATCAGTATAGCGAGAAACGTTTATAGTTTTGATTTCGTGGAATTTTATTGAAAGTTTTCTTGTTAATTATTCTACCATTAGCGTTTCACGAAAAAATTTTCACACTTACATAAAGCATTAAATCATTTATTCTACAAATCATTTGATAATTTTTTTGTGAAAAAGCGAAATCTTACTATTCTTCTTTCTTCAAAAATTTTCCAACTGAAATAAAAAATTTGATTTTAAATTTTGGTGCAAATCACGTAACTTGAAAAAGAAGATTTATTAAAGTGTCGAAAGAACGCATAAGCAGTGTTCAGAAGGCAGAGAATAAAAAATATTTTATATGTATTAAGAAAGTTTATTGTTGAATTTAAAAAAAATTTTGTAATTGAGCTGCTCTGTTCAAATGATTTTCTTGGTTCCAGATGTAGTATTTTATAACATATTATAAGCAATAGATTTTCAACAATAAAATTGATAAGAACTTTAAAAATTATCGATCATAATGATATTCAGTTGCGCTCTTAATTATCTTTTCGCTCAAAAATATTTTTAAAAAATCTTTCTAAAAATGCAAGTAGATAGTTAATTGTATTGTCGCCTGTGCAAGAACAACCCGATACACATATGCTTTTCTTAGTGCACAACATGTCAAAGAATTAAGCCAATTTCACATCCCACATAGTTCGCTGTGTTTTTTATTTTATGAAATTCAAGGAACCTTATAAGATCACTCCGTAACATCTAATTTTCTCCAAGGTTTATATATTATGACTTTGAAGCAATTGATGACCACTTTGAATATAAAAATTTATTGAAACTACTGTTTGATAGGACCATTATAAACCAGACTTTATGTCGGTGTTACCCATGACGTCTGCGTGCATACATACCTAGCGATCCACACATCTCCTATTTTTTATTTATTATGTTACATTGTATTATTAACTTCTAAGTTTGGAAACTGAAAATTTAATTTTACACAATTTTGTAAATAAATGAAAAACTTTGGGCTTGGAAAGTATATTTACAGATTTTTTTTTACAATCAGCATAAATCCATACAAATCAATGTTCATGATTTTTACATATACTTTTACACAATTCTTTATATTTATCAATTATTAAGGATTAGCTCAATAAAATAAAAATCGGCTGTTATGCTAAAATTTATTTAGTCATCAAATTTTCATTAACTTTGTACTTTCTATTGAGTGCGAATATATTTATAAATGGTTCAATAAAAACTCCCATTTATTTTAAACTCTATAAATAATAGCGTAAAGAATTAACTAAAGTTTAAATGTTTGACATGGAAATAAGCATTTCATTCAATATTTATTTTACGAAGCAGTTCCTCTCTGATAAACTTACTGTAGTGAAGTACAAATTAGTATGAGTATTCAGTTTTCAAATTCAAGCTAAATTTATCAAATACATTCAATATTTCATTCGAGCACTTATACAGAATTTATTTCAGATTTTACAGTTTGTGAGACTCATACAACGAAAGAAACAATTTATAATAAATTGTATAAGTTAACCATTTGGTTTTCAAATTTTCATAAATATAAATTTCTTTTACAAGATTTCAATTCACAAGTCTTAATATAATGTTGGAAGAGTCGACTGGAAACAGTCGACTTATCGATCTAACGAGGGCAAGGTTTTTCTGATGGAAAGAAAAACA
>JAWWMK010000001.1:10138257-10158198 GCA_035047105.1 Galeopsomyia nigrocyanea | reverse complement strand
TTAGTTTTAAAATATTTCGTCAACCAAACTTATGGAGGCCCCTATGAGCGTGGAGGCCCTGGGCCTAGGCCCCGCAGGCCCTCCCTTAAGTCCGGCCCTGTTGCTAATTAATTTATCGACCTACGATGGTGAGGCAGTTGATATGTTTAAAAATATTTTCTTTCGTACAATTGATTGTTGATGTGCTTTCATATCTACATGAGTACATGTCTGGGAATACTAAACGATACATTTCATAACGCTTGTAGCTTTCAAAAGACATGTAAAGTGGGATTGATCCGCATCGTAAACTAGTATCAACGTCTTCTTATTTTTTATTTTTTTTTAACTTCTTTCATTTTTTACTGCTATTTTGTTTCTCTATTCTATTTTTTTTAAATCATGCGGTTATTGAAATTTTAACCAGTTATTTACTAAAAGCTGTTATCGAAATAGCTGCGGCAAACTAAACAATAAGGAGCTTTTGAAATATTATCAAATCAAAGCCTAAATTATATCTTTTCCATAAGAAAAAGCATTTTACGGACGATTTCACTAACAAATTTTTAATAATTCTTTGAAGTGAATTAAAAGCAATAATACCTACTATATCTATATTGTACTTGTCGTAAGCTTGATTCTTTAATCTGCAATAAAAACTTTGGACTAGATGATGGAAGAAATATGAACATGAAAATGTGCATAAAGTGTGCGTGCTAGTCGAGAACGGCACGAAACAAGTTTATTCATGGAGAAACTATACACATACACGTACATACGCCACGCTTCTACGCAAAGTTTGGTTTAAAAACAAGGAAATCAGAATCTTGATTTACGGCGAAAGAAAATAGCATGAACAAAAATTGTTAATTAATTAGAAAACTTTTGAGAAATTTACATTTGCATGTGATAGCTGACAAAAAAATCTTGGATATATGTAAGTTTTAGAAATATGTATCTTTGATACCTTTGAAACATCTACTAGTTTAATCTATTTTCTCTATTCATAATGTAGCCATTAATATTTCTATAAATAGAAGTAATGTCTGCGATCTATTTTAAAGCTTTTAATAACACATGATTTTTTCCCTTGTCTTTCTTGATGGCTGAGTCGTGTGCCTAAAAATTCTCTAAACAAATAATTATTCTTGAAAATAATATTCAACCAATTTAAACGTTTTCAACATTGATCATTAGTTATAATCATTCGACAATAAATTTATTTTATCAATACGTTTAAGTAAATTTTAATAAAAAAAGAAAAAAATTTGTCTAGTCACGGTTTTATCAAACTTTTTAATAAATTGAAGTAGAAATAAAAATATTGCTAAGCTGTAAGATTAATTTATAAGAGACAATCTAAGATGCTTTTATACTTTTTTGAAATTAAATTTACAGAGCATAATATTATAAGTATGAATTTAAATTACATTAGTTGTGCCATTAATTAGTGTAAAATAATTTAGAACTTAAATTCAGTAATCATAACAAAGTCATTTGATTTACTTGGATAAGAAGACGTGCTTTGCGAAGAAAATATTCCACCACTGTAATTATTCAAGCAATTATACAAACACAGAAAGTACAGAGAGATGCTATAATTAAATAATGTGCTTGCACTTATTCACATAATGTGGTTGTTACCTCGCACAGTAACTGTAAACAAACGTAATTAAAATCTGCCTATTCGTTTGCCTGAAGATGTGTGTTGGTTCAAATGAAATGAAAGTTTGCACTTCCTCTTTATCCTGGAATTGAAAACTTGATTAAAAATCCTCTATTTACCCTTGTGAATCGTAAACCAGTCTACCTCTTGTCATCACGATTTCATTAAGTATTTTCAATTCAACTTTTTAAAATAATTTATATTTGCGTCGATCGATACGTTCAATGTATTCTCACAAAGTTCTGCAACTCTTATCTATTTTCATAAATACATCACTTAGAAGCATAGAGTGAGCAATTTTACTTCACACCCCGCTGAGTGAGCGCGCTTACGCGCGAAGGCGGACATTATTATATCGGGAGCAGGCGGCATCGTTGGCTATAAATCGAAGTGAATTTCATTGGATGGAGGACTGTATATCACGCGGATTAAGCCATCGAAGGTAGCGTTCTTCAAAATTCAATGCTCCAATTGTAAGCTCTCATAATTTAAGCGTTGTTTCGCATACATTTTTCTTTTATCAAGAGCAATTGATGCATTAGACTGGTACGTGATCAGACATAATTCGGCATTGAAGGAATCGGGTATGTAAATATTTCTCGCGGTCGTAAATACGAGGAGTCTATTTACTCTAGTAAATCAACAATAATCTCACTGAATTTTTCGTTTTACGAAGTATAAAATGTCGTCAGCTCGCTTAAGCTACTCTCGAGACCTTTAATTTTTAATTTTCCTCGCACAGGTCGATAAAAAACATGAACCAAGTTCTCACTTTCGTAAAGAACGTTTCGAACTCCCTCGTACATATAGACTTATAAGAAAAGAGCTGGCTTATACTGACGACTGATATTTCTCTCTGACTCGCAAAAGTTCGATATTGGATATCCGTTCGAGCTCGTGTATATTTTGTGTAAAATTTTTTGTGTAATAAATCAGTTCGAGGTGAAACTGTAGATCATATATTTTTTTAAAGTAGAATTGAAGCCCCAAAAAGTTTATAATTTATAAAAACAGCCACGTTTAATAAAATTTCAAGTACCTCCAGCAGGCTTCTTGTCGAGAAACGTGTATATGTACGTAAAACAAATCCTAGCCCACACCAAAAAAAATGTATTACATACTATAATAAAGCAATAAAAAGAACGCACCTAATAAATTACATGAAACATCAAGAAGAACGGAGCCAGCTATATAAAAAGTCATATAGCAGACATTAGATGGCAAAATACTTATAGCGAGGGCGGGAGGTACAGAAATTATTTAGTTCGTTGCGAGCGACAAAAACGAATGTCCGCTTTGGGAGGCCATCGTGTGTATATACACAAACACACACGAAAGTTTTTGCCTAGCCGCAAGATACTACTTACTACGAGTTTCGCGCCAAGATAAATTGCATTACAAGGCACGCGCGCGGGCAAAAAAAAAAAAACAAAAACAAAAAAAGAAGAAGAACATGCGATAAAGAAAAGAGCAAGTAAAAGGGGGCGCCGACGCGCGGAAGCTATTTCCTTTTTGGCTAAACGGAAAAGCAAAGCGTGTGGATATACCCGTCGTCCGATCGTTCTAATTTCCCCCTTATACCATTAGCACATATCAAAAAAGTTGCTCGCTTTTCTCGGGAAGAATAAAATCACTTTCTCTTCCCCGCAGCAACGCGTATATTTTCATTTGCTCTTGAAAAAAAAAGATAAAGGAATAAAGTTAAAGCAAAGGAAGTCGAGTTCAACTGTTTTGAAAAGGTATTTCCTCAATGGGATATGCAGTCGCGTGGCTTTCTTTTGTCATGCGAGAGTGACGCCAGAGGCATACGCACCCGCGCCGAGATGAAAGAAAAGGCTCAGAAAGATCGAGTATATGTATATGAGCAAATCTACAAAAAACTGCCGTAATTCGAGAAAGAATTTTCAAATATTCAAACTGGGTGCACTCTCTCAATTTTAGGTGCACGCTGTCCTACGAGGTATCAAAAGATTCGTAATGCTCTTGCCCATCTCCTCCTTAAATGTGACACACCCCCTGTTTTGCGTGTGACAGTGTCAAAATCACGTGTAAACTCTGACATCGATAAAAGCGAAAACCTGTGGTTCTGTTGTTTTTTTATGGTTTTTTCGAATTTTATAAGAAACGAAAAGTTTTAGTGTTAATCTGACTTCAGGACCAAATTCTACGGCTCAAAATACGTCAAAAACCATATTTTATTTTTTTTTCTACTTTGAATTTCGACTCCTGTAGAGCTCTGAAAACACGAAAATTTCATGAAATGTGTCAAAATTGTAGAGTTTTGAGTTTTTATGCGATCTTATAATATATTTTAAAAAGCTCTACAAGGACAGGAATTGCGAGTAAAAAAAAATAAAACATGGTTTTCGATGTATTTTGAGCCATAGATTTCGATTCTGAAGTCAGATTAACGCTATCATTTTCCGTTTTCTATGAAATTCCAAAAAACTATGGAAAATTGCGTTGTTTTTTCGATTATTTTTAGAGCTTCTATGCGCGAAAAAAGTTTGTCACACGCCTGTTTGGAAATAAGCACCTGATTTTTTAGGTTCTGTATGTAATATAAATTGAGAAAATCGCATCCCCAAGAGCGTGCACCCCTTTTGAAAATTCGTCCCAACTTTCTCGAATTGTGCCATTTTTTTGGTGTAGATTTGCATATATGTTACAGTCAAAGCTATGAATGAAATGATATGCCTACCATCAAGTCAATTCAGTTTACTCAGGACTGTTGCTATACATACAAGATTGTCAATGGACTCGTCCGGTGCGAGGAGCTCTGTGATTCTTTTGAGAATCGAGTGCTAGCGTATTCGTTGCGCCATTTTGATAGAGTAAAAATTGAAACTTATCAACGCAACGTGGGCTTTCATTCCCCATTGAATCGTCTTAAAAGACAGTGGAATGGATTGCCCAATAATTTGGTCTTACTAGATTGTTATAGCGAATTTAAGGATTCTATCTCGTCGTTATTATTAGAATTTTAGTTACGTCATGTATTTTTATAGTGCACTTAGTTTGCGTTATTCCATTTATGTTACTATTATGAATTTATGTAACAAAGTTTAAAGAGCTTTCAGCTCGTTGATCAATAAATAAATAAATAAATAAATTCACCGAATGTCAATTGTTTGGATGTTGAATTGACTATGCTAAGTATCTAGAAGCATGCATAGATAGGAGGAGGCTGCATCTTTTCTATAAGAGGAGGTTACATCTACGATGCATTCTTACTGAAATATATTTTCCAACCGTTAATATGTAACCGTTCCTTTTTCGTCAAACGTTACTTGACTTACAGCTGATGAGGTGAGAAAGACTACTGATGAAACGTCGCAACGATAAACATCTGTATTTTCAATTTTTGAAGATGCTTCTATCAAACTTCTGTCATTTAAAATTTGAAAACATTTCATAGCCTTCAGCTGATTGCTTAGATGTTCAACAACACGTAAATTGTTAGAATTCGGAAAATTGTGAGTGTTTTGTGCGAGTCTATTCGCGAAATTACAATTGAATTTAATTAGCATCGTGAGAATTTAAGTTCGTGATTAATAGTTATAATATTAGTTATGATAAATTATGCATCATTCATTTCGTAAAATAACGAATAACTCGATATTTTTCTCGAATTTCTCAAAAAGAACTTTAACATCTCCATCGTAAACCCACCGCACGAACACATATACGCATAAGAATCATCCCTCGCGAGCGAGCAGTCATCCATCCGTGCACAAATTCTTCTCTTTTTTCTTTCCGAAAAACTACCCACCCCTGAAAGCCCATCCATGCGCCATATATAGGAAAGAAGCCATAAAAATGCAATTCATAACGCGATAATTTCCGCACCCTAAAACTCAACGTGCAATGCTCATCCTCGCTCTGTTACTCGGAGAGTAGAGGAGAGAGAAGAAAAAAAAAAGGGTGTCCGTTCTCTCGGACGAACGAATATATCTCGGATCGCACACCCTTCGAACTGTTCTATATGTATGTACGTATATATCGTTTCAGGTTATATGTTATATCTTGCGATAAAAATTATTGTTTATACGAGCGTGCGGAGTTTTATTATTTTCGACGAGGATCGTGTTATATGGCTTTATACGATGTTCCTTGACCGCCGGTTGTGATGTCATATGTGAGGAAAAGGGGATATATACTCGCGATTTTTCGGTGTAAAGTTTGATGAGATTTTTATTGTACTGCATGGAGGGTTTTGCTGTGATGTGTCGAGATGGAGGTTCAATACTGCTAAACTTTTTTTTTTGTATCTTAGTTTTTAAAAATCCAGAAAACGAGGTATTTCACAAAGAAACAATATATATAATTTTGGACTTTATCTTTTTTACGATAAAGTTTCATTCAAAGTATACAGAGCGAGTTACCTCATAACCGCTTCATTGAATCGTCGAAGATAAAATATAAATTGTTACCTTGACATATTTTCACTGTAATTTCAAAAGAAAGTCACGAACGCGCGAATACGTAATGGCAAACTTGGAGATTCTTTTTTTTTTCTTCTTCTTCAAACTGCAACATCCACGGTTAATTCATTTAAAAAAAAAATTATACACTGTGAAAAAAACTGACGTTCAAAAAGTTCCAACAATAACCGATATAAATCAGCTCGCGCTTTCAAAAAAATAAAGTGGCAAATCCGCCTCTGTGCTTCTTCGAGCGCCGCGTGTGATCATTAACATTTTTAATTAACAAGCGTCATATAACCGTACTCGAGCTGTAACTTTTTTTAAATTATTTATGTAGTGATCGCTTTTGTCTCTTTTCGTGGCCATAAAATACAATACAAAAGTAGCATCATCCCGATCGGGCTAAAGTACGATGATACTTTGCGATTCTTGTCTCGCGCGCCAACGTTGTCGAGGTCGTTGTGCGTGCGATTGTGCACATGATATTTGGAAAAAAGTGAGATGGTCTTCTATTTTTTCAACGACGTTTCGGAAATTGAAAAATGTCTTATTTTGGTTTTTAAAAATCTCTCGATATTTAAGTTAAAAAAGTACGCTAATAAATGCACAAACTCAGTCAACTATATATAGATAAAAGTACCGCCCTTAAACCAACAATTCCGTGCTCTCACAACAGCCCTGTCATTCGTTTAATCACAGGCAATTCTACCTTCCCCCGAAAAAAAAAACTTCGTCACCACACCAATCGTGTGTGTCTTTCACCTTAGTTAACTCCCGAAAAAGAAAAAAAAAGACTTCGAGAATAATTGCAATTCTAGAAGAGGGGTAAAGTCTTCGAGTGAGTCAGAAGTATATTATAACCACCCCGAAATTTGGCGTGTTTACAGCTTTTCGTATTATATAGCTTGACGCATGTATCTAACAAACAGCTGAGAGAGATATTAGATTCAATCGTAAGTATAATAGTAGTTTGACGAAACTTCCTAGTTATACGTATACACCCATGCAAACGTTGGTTATCTTATCGCTCAACTGCTACGCACAGGTGTTAAAAAAAAGATTCGCGTAACCTAATTTCAGTTTTTTTTTTTCACGATAACACACGCTTATCGTTATATTGCTCGCCTGATAAAAATATGAAATTCGGATGTGAACAAATTTTTTTTCTTTCCGAACATGAGTTTTGAATGTCGCGAAGGTACGAAAACAACTCGAAAAAGAAAAAAAAAAACGAGTAAGTAAGTCCTTATAGAAGACGTGGTTCGTCGCATACCATAGCGATGAGTGTATCGCACGCGTGTGTTACCTGAGCATTCCATTGGGTTTCGTTTTCTCCCTCCTGTGTATATACGCACACATCTTATTAAATATGGGAACTCGACATCATGTCGCAACTAACTTTTTTTTCTCACTCTTCTCTCTCGAATATCCCACCTGAATTTTCATTCCGCGTTTTCCGTAGCCTCAGGCCGCTGCGGGGTTATTACAGTTGTAGGACTTTCACGTCGATATGAAAAAAAAAAACAATATCTCGCAGCGCGATTTTGCTCGCGGCAGGTATATCGTTCGGCCGTTGCAAAAATAATCGCTAATTAGTCTTGTGTTTTTCAGGCCCTGAAGAAAGAAAGCTCGTTGTGTTGTGTTTTTTTTTTCTCTTCTCTCTTCTCTCTTCGACGTTGACACACTTTCCTGTGCCGCCGCCGTCGAGCGTTGTTACGTAATAGCGTGTATATACGTGCATTGCTTTTCCATGTTGTTAGGGGGGGAAAACGATGGTGAACTTTTATTGATTTTACTATAGCTATATGCGAAGAAAGTTTTTTTTTTACGAGTGTAAATTGAGATTTTTTCGAACGATGTAGGTTCATCGAACCGTTAATGAATTGTTATTATCATTTTCACAATACATGAAAATTGATGGTTCTTCATTGAATAAACAAATAAAAATAAATAAATGCAGACAGATGCATTCAGTTTTATCGGTATTATATCTTCTTCGCGCGCGCAAATCTATGCGCTCGCGCCAGACAGGCAGAATGTGCATATTATTATCCTCGACATTTCCGGTGCGCGTGAAACGTATGATTTCTTTTTTTTTTTTTTTTATTTTTATGACACTGAAATGCCTCGCGTACCTGAAATAAAATGTTTTCCAGCGCGCGCTCACGCTTTGATGTCGATGCTAATGCGTATCGTCGTTCGCTGAAAGGATGAATTTCTTTTGTTTGCGGAAGAAAAAAAAAACATTAATTAATTCGTTGTATTTCTTAGACATTATAATCGCACGGTTTATTGTAGTTTAGTGCGCGAAAAATCGCGTCAGTCGAGTGCTCGATTAAGCAACGAGCGCGACTCGATTTCACTTTGAAGGTGCAACTGGTATTAAAACATTGGAGAATGTCATACCAAAAAAAAAAAAAATAGGTGAAAAATTAAATCCAAATTTTCGAAAATCTAAGTTTTTCTCGCGTACATACTTTACACTACAAATGCACTAACGAAGAATCTTTTGTTTTTCTCATTACAGAAGTGTGCGTGTGCGTGACACGCAACGATGCGCACCCCGGCCGAAACGGAAACGCTGCAGGCGCCTGGCGGCGACGACGAAGAGGAGCTGCCCGCTGCCACGGCCATAGGCTCCCAACCGGAAATCATCGTTAACAGGTGAAAGAGAGAGGCGCATGTTCTATGGATAGATGTGTGTTGTGTTATGTTATGTAAGGTGTGTGCCAAAAGATGATGATGTACGTGTGCCGATACACTTGACCTTTTACTATGGATGGGTAATTTTGGATAGACGCACGTGTCAGATTGTTTTTTTTTTTTGGTGAGAATTGATTGGTTGGGAATGAATGCAAAAAATACGTGGATCTTGAAAGGTAGAAGAGTTCGTAAACAAGTGAGTAAACCGTCTTGGTCATTTCGTTTATTTCTTGAAATGGAAAGGAAGACAAGATGAGAAACTACAATCTCTTTTATATATACGTGTTTTATTCCTTGTTTTCAATGAAGCTATGTAAAAACGAATAAATTAAACAATCTCCCGATAAAATAAAATTCCGTAAACCAAGGAAATTCTCTCGTGCGAAAACTAAAATTCGAAAGAAAAAAGCAAGTGGTAGCGTTGTTGTCCTTGAATCCCTTCCCTGGTAAGCGCGCGTTCTCTCGGACTGACCAGCTGAGTGGCAAGAGTAGGGATAAAATGCGAAAAGAGGCGAGGACGGTTCTGTTTTACTTTTTTTTTCTCTCTTCTTTTTGCTGAAAAAGGAGGGAAACGAAGGTGCAAACCTTTGTTTGGCCTCGATTTATTTATTTTTTTTTTTATTGTAAATGTTTTAACGTATTCAAAAACTTTGGCTCGCGTTGAATATTATTTATCTGACCTCAATTTATTTCTTGAAAAACCAGTAGAATATGGATATGAAGGTCAATGCTTTTTGCCGCTTTTCTAATAAATATTTTCGGCCGGACAGCGATAGAAATAATCTTTTGGGAGACCCTCATCGGAAATAAATTACAAAACTTTTGTGCATATATAGTTGTAAAATAATTCTATAGAAAAATTACAAAATCATTAGAGAAACATAATACTCGAAACTTAAAAAAAAGATACACTTTAATTATACATTCTCGAAATAAAAAGCCTTAGAGAAAGCTTACAAAAAACTCACTCATTTGTCGTATATAGCAGAAAGAGTCCGCAATAGCACGACAAAAAAAAAGAAAAAACTTTGATGCGTGAGGATTCAGGGTCTGGCGCGTTATACACCTGCCGCACGTGTGTGTTTGTGCGTTGGGACCGTCATGGTCTCTCTCCTTCCTCCCCTCCTTTTTTTTTTTACCTCGCTTACTCCTTTTCTCCTCGGCACCGTCTGCATTATAACGGGTGTGATACCAAGTATAAAGCGAAAAGAAAAAAGTTTGCGCGGACAATAGAAGATTGTCGTCTTTGTGTTTAATTACAATGTGCGTATACGGAATGTAATCAGAGTCTATATCCAAAGATAAGATAAAATCGGATATTTGAAATATTGTTGAATGATGTAAAATTAAAAAAAAAAATACGATGGAAAAATTTGTAAAAAAGAAATTCATATGATTTATCGGTCAATGCGCAGTGCGAAAATAACATGTAGTGTAATATATATCATATCAAAAGCAGCGTGTATGCAAAGTCGTCGCAGTCGAATCCCCGCACGTGACGTTTGATAACTTTTTTTTTAAACTCTCTCTCTCTCTCTCTTTCGTGCGAATAAGTTCTCCTATCGGCACGTAACGCGTGTAAAAACACGCGCTCAGTGTCCCCCCGGATGCGTCTCTGAAAAGTGAAAATCTCTATTCGCGTGCGACAAACCGTTTCTTTTTTTTTTCTTTTCTTCGCGATCGTTGCAATTGTTGTTCGTTCGGAGAGCTTTTGTGGGTGCCATGTGACGTTCGAAATTTGACGTGCGCAATTAGAAAATTTTATCTCTATACAGATAATTCGGATATCATTTGCGCAACGACCACATATAGACATTTTTTCCAAAAAAACATCAAGTGTGTGATTGTTCTGTAAGTAAAAAAAGAAATTCTCCGTGAATATAACTGTGTCCGCAACTATATTTCATGGTAGATTTTTAAATGTACAAATAAAAACATTCTGTAGATAACCCAAAAATTAGTTGAATAACCGGACAAACGATAAAAAAATAACAGCGACGAAAAAAAAAGAAGAGAGAGAAATATGCCTCGACAAACAAAACATTCTCGAAGCCTGCCGATTATTTCATAATACTGTACCGTAGTAAAGTCGATACCTATATGTACCTGTGTTAGTGGTACAGACTATAGTGTAATAACCACGCGATATACCTACGTATAAGCAGAGAGAACGTAAGCATCGAAAAAGGTATCTTCGCGAACCGCCGTCGCGTGTGTGTGGCTTAAGTAGTAGTGTGTGTGCGCGTGTAGGTGAACAAATCGAATGATCGCCTAGAAAAAGAGACAGTTACGTGAGATTATCGCCAAGTGCGCGCATCTCTCGAGGTACAATCTTACAATTCCAGTTGCTTGATGTCACTTCGTTGAAGTATTCGCGAACGTCTTTACAAATAAAGTATATTTTTACTTGTGTAATTAAATTGCTCCGAAATGTCTTGAAAGTTCAGTTCACAACAATGTTGTGTCTGTCTTTCTCTCGCTCTCTCTCTTTCTCTCTCTCTCTCTCTCTCTCTGTATCTGCTAACCTTGAAATCAAAAGCGTGTGGAGAGCAGCCGATTTTTTTTTCTTTTTCGACCTCTTGTGTGCGCGTATCTTAAGTGCAACATCATATACCAAATAAATAACAGACACAAAACTGTCGATACCGCTGCTTCTAAAATCCGACAATGTTTACCCGCGATTTAATATAACGACGATCTAACCTAACCTCAAACGTATTCTTTTCCGTCGACCGTAAAAAGAGAAACTTAATTCGCGCTTTTCTCAAATCAAGCATCTCTCTTCTACCCACATCGCGCAAACAAACAATACATACACACGCGCACACGCACGTATCGCGCGCCCCCACACACATTTTTAGTGTCAGTTTCTCTCCGGCTGCTGCAGACTGTGGCAGACTGCGCCGCTGCTGCTGCACTTTGCGTACACACACACGCACGCAGCACAACAATTGCGTACGCGAAGAGCGAGCGAGCGAGAGAGAGAGAGAGAGAGAAAGAAAAATAAAATAACGGAGTACGCGAGAAAAGAAAATACACGATAATTTAGTCGCGAGCGAGATTTAACGACGACGACAACCGAAGCTGGCGTCGTCGTTATCTCGGTGTCTAAGTTGTCTGCTCTGCCCATATGTTAGACGCGGTAGGATGGTGCTCGCGCGCCTATTCACCAGGAAGCCTGAGCCCCCACAGGAGCAGGCTCCCACCGCCATTGTCGCTAATAGGTGAGAGATTCCAACTTGCTCAATATCTGCTTTGAACTGCTTCGTTCTGCAGTGGAATGTTGCAGTTGAAGATTTTTTCTTCTTTTTTTTCTCTTCTGATTATGATGCTGCGTAGAATTTAACTGGTCAAATTGGAGATTGTGTGCACGATGGATGCGATGAGTGAGATTGAGATCGATGATGTTGTCTGAGTTTGGTGCTATGTATTGAGATAACAGACTGGTATGCGAGTGAAAGAAAAAATTTTAAACTGAACAAATATTTATGCTCGATGTCTGTGCTCCACTAACTGTGCAGTTTGTTGTATGAAAGTAAAGCATTTTATTGTGAGTGTTTACATCATATACAAAACTTTGATTGGGTTATTGCTAATGGATTAATGTCTGTTGCTATCAAAATTTAATAATAATCTCCAAGTTCAGATTACCTATGGAAATTTTTTCCTCAAAATGAACATAATGTTTAATCACTGCACAATGATCATTTTTTACATGGTTTTGATGAAGAATATTCTTATTTCAGTATGATGTGTATCCAAGAGGAGTTGGGACACCTCAATACAAAAGGAGTGGAACCAGTACTTAATGGGGTGCATAGGATTCAAATGCCAAATTGCAGTAACATTAATTCAGAAGGCAATACAGATTCCAGTGAATCGACAACCAAAGCAACAGTTGCTCCAGATTCCGTTAAGTCGCTTGCATGGATAGCTGGATGTATGCAGCCAATTTTCAGTTTGATCAACAAAGTGGCATTCAGTGAAAAAATCAAAGGAAGTCAAGGTGAGTTTTGTCTCAGTTTAAAAACCTATAAATGGTCGAAGTTTTATTGATGCTTAATTGCATGAATACTACTATTTTAGTTGACGAATGGGAAATACCTTTTGAGACAATTAGTGAACTTCAGTGGCTTGGGTCTGGTGCTCAGGGTGCAGTTTTCAGTGGAAAATTGAAAAAAGACATTGTAGCTGTTAAGAAAGTGAGAGAACCTCGTGAGACTGATATTAAGCATCTTCGCAAACTTAATCATCCAAATATTGTGCAATTCAAGTGAGTGAAAAAAGCCTTTTTTTCACAAAAATAAATACTGCGAATAGTTCATAGTAATGATTTGTAACGTATTGACGATTTTTAGGGGAGTGTGTACACAAGCTCCATGTTATTGCATAATAATGGAATACTGCCCATCGGGGCCACTGTATGATTTGCTGAGGGCAGGAGAAGCAGTCCCACCTCCTCGGTTGTGGTCCTGGTCAAAGCAAATTGCAGGTGGAATGAAATACTTACATGATCACAAAATAATCCATAGAGATCTGAAAAGTCCAAAGTACATACTCACGTTACATATATCGCCTATCAATGTTTTATTTTTGCATTTGCAATGTGTCTGTTTTATCATTTTAGTGTTCTGATTGGACGCGAGGAAGTTGTGAAAATAAGCGATTTCGGTACCAGTCGCGAGTGGAACGAAAAGAGTACGAGGATGACGTTCGCTGGCACAGTTGCGTGGATGGCTCCTGAGATTATCAGGAATGAACCATGCTCGGAAAAAGTGGATATCTGGTAAACAGACACTTCCATTTTTTTTTTCCTTTTATCAGCGTTTTTGTGATTCGACTAAATTCTTTAAAAAAAATTCACAACAGGTCGTATGGAGTGGTTTTATGGGAGCTTTTAAGCGGAGAAGTACCCTACAAAGACGTAGACTCGTCAGCAATAATGTACGGTGTCGGCAATAACTCTCTTCGTTTACCTATTCCAAAAACGTGTCCGGAAGGCTATCGAATACTGGTCGAACAATGTTGGGCAGCTAAACCACGGAATAGGCCATCGTTCAAGCAAATCGAAGCGCATCTACAAATCGCCGCGGTCGAGCTCGAAAGCTTCACGCAGAACGAATACTTCAAAGCTCAGGTAACGACAATAAAAATAATACGTTGCTTGCGAGTTGAAAATAAAAGCATCGCGGGGAAGATTAAACGTTTTATCTTGTCGATACTATTTACAGCAAACGTGGAAAGAGGAAATTAGACAGCACATGAAGCAAATACAGAGTGACAACTCGAGTAGTCCTCGCTTTGAGGCGGATTTGATACGCAAGCGCGAGGACGAATTACGACATGCTCAAGACATCAGAGAACACTATGAGCGCAAACTAGAACGAACTAATAATCTTTACATGGAGCTGAGCTCTGTTCTACTGCAGTTGGAGCAACGCGAAAGGGATGTGCTGAAGTGAGTATACATTTATTTCAATTGAGATCGATCGTATCGACAATCAAACGCGGAAATCGTTACGTCGTAATTGCATTTTCTTGAAAATACAAATAGAACCTTGTGATTGTAAGATTTAATTCCGTCCAAGCCTTGACATAATTGCGTCATACTACCTAATGTGTCTCTAAACTTAACACAACATTCGGAAAATTCAGACGAAAGTCAGTTTCGAAAGTGTTGATTGATTGAAATACGTCACTGTCGTAAATTTTAATCTGAAATCTAAATAATTGCAATCCATTGCAGGAGAGAACAACAGACTGGATACAAAACCTGCAAAAAGAGGGTAGTCTACGGCCCTTTACTGAAATACCAGGAGCGAAAGAAAAATCAAATACGTAACCCGACGATCCAGTTCTCCTCATCTAGTCCAGCCACGCCACCTTCGCCAATTTCTCCGCAAAGCCCAGTGAAAGCCACCATGTGCACACAGCTTAACGATTCGAATAAACCCGAGACGATCGTTGTGCCCAGCAGTAGTAGTTTCAAGCAACGCAAGTACCGGCATCGACGAGTTGGTTCAGGCTGTGGTATCTCGTCTAGTCCCAGATCAAGTCCGCAGCGAGAGCGAAAGGTTTGTATCGACTTCATTTCAGAAAGGCTATTCTTGTATATCGAATATTTATTCACCTGTTGTGCCTTAATTTCAAAATGAATTGCAGCAATTCATTTAAAGTTTACTTTTTCTTGTATACTTACACGAAAATTAATAGTAGCCTTCGTTAATTTTATAGGTACTTTTGTAGCCCTTGCGGCATGCATATGTAATTAAAAATTGTAATCGATCCTTTTAGTCTGCGGAATTATCAGCGAGTCGACTAGTGGACAATCAGACGCAAACCGAGCTGCCAGTCTCCACGGACACGGACACGACGATAAAGAGTGAACCGCAACCTGAAATTCAACGACGTCCATCGAACCAAGAAAGGTATATCTTCGAAGTGTCGTCGAATCGTCTGTATCCCAAATCGGCACTCGACAGTCAGAACAACGGCAATACTACCGACACGGCAATACAGCAATATCACAGTCGTCTACAATCGAGTGGTTTCTCGAGTCCAGAGCCTCTCAATGAAAATCGATTGAATGGAAACAGCGAAAGACTTCGAGACTGCAGTGATGACGATCACCTTGAGACCCTTGGAAGGAAAGTTAATGAGATCCTGAACGCTAACAGGCTCATGTCGCCCATTGACAATGGCAACTGTTGTAGTGTCGTATCTCATGGGTAAGTTTTCTTTTATTTGCTCAAATCTGGATGTCAAATATATTAAAAGTATTTCTAAAACGTACAATTTTTACTTGTCCAGGAGGAATAAAGATGATTCGCAAAAATTGTCCAGTCAATTGACGGAAAAAAGTACTGACCGCACGGAAGGCAACGACGTGATCGATGCCATGTGCAACGAAGATGGTGACGCTGGCGAAGACGAAAGCTGGTCTGACGAAGATGAGCCGGATGTACCCAACTACACGTATAATTATTCGCTTAGAAGGAGAAGGTTAGTGTTTCAATTCTATTTTGTAAGTACATGGACATGTTTGAATACGCTAAATAAGTAAAAAAAAAAACAGTTTTACAAGTTTTCCATTCAAATTCTTTGAAAAAAAATTCGAATACTATTTATTCTTTGTGTTTACTTGACTTATGAAAATGTTTCCTCGCAGTCTTGCAAGACGACCCATTGGTCCAGGTAGGCACCGCCGTTCGAAGCCAAGCTTGACCACAGCGGTGATCAAACGAGTCTTGGCATCGGACGAAGAAAACACCTCGGAATACTCACACCCGCCGTCCAGTAAATCGTCGACCTTGGAAAGCAATCCGGAAGTGCAGCGTGCCTTCCGCAGAGTTGGCTCCCTCGACTCTACGCCCAAATACACACCACGTAAGCGTACTTTATCAGCGTGTAATGTTCGCAAAAGTACCGACGACACCAGTGACGGATCCTCGTCGTCCGAAACGGACGAGGTTAGCGAAACTACGATCGCCTCGCAATTGGCTAATGCCACGTTAAAAGTCGAGGGCAGAGTATAAAGCTACTGCTGGTGGGAAAAAAGTGATGCTTGGTTGACGAATTCCATTGAGCGCGCGATCTTGTTTCAGATTTGTTGATTATGGTTTCGTTGTTGAAATGGCTTGTTGGAATTATAAATGCGGAATTTTTTCTTTTTTATGGAGAAATTTATATTTTTCTCGTATTGAATCTCAATGAAACGAAGATAATACATTTTGAACGTATATGCAAATCAATTACAGCGTCTTTGAAAAAAAATCTTATGCGGAAAGTTTATACAAAACTCACATTTGTATAATTTGCGTAATTAGAATTAGAATTTATTAGATTGTTATCGATTTAATTTTATTATTATTATTATTATTATTATGAAATGTACTTAAATTATTCATAAGATTTATAACTTTTTATTCTTCCAGCTATGTTCCACTAATTTTTTAATCTATTAGCATTGTTATATGAGATTTTTATAACGTATATATTACTTTAACGGTATTCCATGGAATTCATCAACCAAATTTCACGACGAGTTTATATTCCACGTTCAATAATTTAATTGGCATTTACGGTCGACGCGTTACTTAGGGGCACGTAATATAAGGATTTTGTAAATAAATTTACGTGATTGTGTGAACATTTCGTGATCAGCGCTAATGGTATTTACGAATCAAATTGGAAGTTATTTCAATGTATCTGTCGTAGTTTCGTAGTTTAAAAAACAAAAAAAAATGTGCACGAGACTGCGTTTGATATTAGTACGATTTACGTTTATACTTACACATCACTTTGTTAACAAAACTATTTGTTTTCTTCAAGGGTAATATCATTAAGTTGCAAGTGATAACGATGTAGATTAAAAAAAAACTTTCATACTCTCATAAATAAGACTCGCAGTTGTTCATGCGTAAAATAGATACTTATGTATTCATACTATTGGGTAATGCCATTCGAAAGATAATTATATCATTTTTTTTCTCAGTTACGTCCATTATTTAAAGTGATACTAAGTTATGCGGTTTTTTGTAAAAATCCATGATAATTTTGTATATAATTAGCAAGCATCATGCTCAATCCTTTTTTTTTACTGATGAAAATTTGTACAGAGCTTTATAAGTTGTACAGTTCCTCTTAGTAATTATGCTAGATGGATAGTGCTATCGTACATACGTTGTAGTTTCCACATAGTGTCCACTGTGTGGATAATGTAATACTATAATTTTCTACGATATACGTGCATGCTTAGATTATAAAATAAATCTGAAAGTAAATTAAAAATGAAATCAGTACAATAAAAAATTTAAATAGGAAATTATTCGAATGTAATAATGATTTATTGTTGACGATTTCCGATGTCAAGGTAACAAAGTATTAAACAAACGAATACGTCCAATGCATTGAGAAATTATATCGAAAATGGAAAAAAAAATATTTGACGACCTATAAACGAGGATAAATAATGAACTTTTCTTTTGTTAATAAAGCAGCGTCCGTCATACCACGTCACTTTAACCGGTGACATACCGTATTAATAATTTAATGCAAATGTAAAATTGAATGGTCTATCATAAAGCCTATAGAACTAGTGAATAATTTACACAATTTTTGGTTGTGTATCAACGTACGTAGATGAAGAAAAATATATTAATGCAAGGCGCCCAAGCACGTTAGATGTAACGGCAATGCAATATATTTTTCAATATCAAAATTTACGTAAAGGCAGCTATTTTTCCGGTGCACTTGTATCAAGTCGTACAGACGAGCACGTATTTACACATTTGGATTGTTATTTTCCAAAAAGAAAAAAAGAATGAAATCAATTACTATTCCACATTGAAGTCATTTCAATGAGAACGGCAATCAAAAAATTATCGCTAAACCGGAGATTCCAAAAATTTAGAGTTTATGCGATGTACAAGATAATAATAATTAAAAAAAAAGTGTTAGGTGATTGATATACATGTGTGCCTTGCGGCAAATTGTAATACGGTAGATTATGTCTTTTGGACGAAGATTAAGTGAAAAAATCATTAGTATACTTCTAAATGAAAACACTGTACTGGGCAATCTGATGTTTACGAAAAATACAACCTTAGTTTTGTCTTCAATACTCAATTTCAAGTACGTATCGGCGTTCAACATTATCTCTAAACTAACTAATATTGTAATCAAAGATTATCTCATTAAAAACTACGTACGGCAATGAAATCATCCGCTTAAAATACAAGTATATTCTTATTTGAACACCTACTCGAAAGTAAACTCAGATTGCCGCATTGACAATGATATATTTTGTACATATAGACAATACAATCACAAACTGATTGAATTTACTTAGCTGAATGTAAAAAAAAAAAAAATAAGCCTGTCAGTGTGCTCAGACGAGAATTAACGTAATTTTTGGTTTCTTTACAAGATGCATTCTTTTGTATTGTGTACGTTGTAAGGAATGCTGAATAATGCTGTCAATTCTAGTATGCACGCGGTGACTCCTAAACCGACTGGTTCTGTAGTCTATTGTAGAACATCTTTATAAGTTTTGTGTTAATTATACTATAACTTATTAATCTACAATAAAGTCTTCAATTAGATTTATTAATTCATAATCTTATATTTTCATTCACCCTCTATATTCAAATAAATACTTTTATTTTCACGACGTATGTATATTCACATTATTTGAATTTGTACAGATACTTAATATCAAACATACGTTTTCTGGCAATAGCAATTTTAACAATAATTATCATTTTGCCTCACATAGAATTTTTGTTCGGTGCCATGCGCTACGTATTTAAAGTAATTTGTGCCGCGGGAAGGATGGAAAAAGTGAATCCAACTTTAAGGATTATTTTCCAGAGCTAGATCTACAACGAATAATAGAACAGATTAAAAAAAATAATAGTCAGCCGTGCCCCTGAAAGTATTAGAATTTTAAAAAAATAGAATACATTGAAATTGAGCATTGTTTATGCACAAAGCTTTATTCTTGTGATCCAAGCTTGGTAATTTTTGTTTTCATTTAATATTTAAAGATTGAATTTGGAGCGATTCCTGGACACGTTGCTTTAGAATTTTTGAATGATCTCCAAAATAAGATATGTAATCGTTACATAGGATATTAATCGACACCTTGTCTTTCATTATGAATTATTCGTTTAATAGAAAAAAAAATTAATAACAATTAATTTTGAGTTCCGCTCTTGCTGGCCGTCCCACCACGACTTGATTATTATATGAATTCACTTTCCTTTGATAATGCGATAAAATTGAAATACCAAACATTCCTTGTATTGTAACGAGCTCTGCTCGTTCGCGAATTCGAATTACGCGCGTAAACGAGCGACGGTGTCAACGAGATCATGTTGCGCAATGAGAGGGAGAGAGAAAGCGAGAAGGGGCTAGCGAGCCGGCAGTCTAGTTTTGGTTTCCCTGTACATCGGTATATTTTGCCCCCTGAGTGCGTTCAGCTGGGCAGGTATATCAGGTGCAGGGAGCAGCTAGGCGTCATCATCGAGCGTTTCGAGTGCGAATCGAGTTCTGGTGCGACCGAGAAGCGTCCTGGTGGTTGTGGTGAGAGGCGACATCGAGTACCAGCGTCGTCGTAGCCGAAGAAGTACGAACGACGACTCGAGCAACGGCGCAGCCCGGCTG
>JAWWMK010000001.1:10121556-10138157 GCA_035047105.1 Galeopsomyia nigrocyanea | reverse complement strand
GCCGCAAACCAATTCCGCCGTTCACCTCCTCGTCTCGCGCAGCCAGCTTCACCAGCGCTCTCAATTGCCGTTCACGAACATCATCTGCGGAGTTTGTCGGCTGGCCAGCGACAAACTCATCGTCGAGGTAAATCTTCTCGCGATAAAGTCTTTGTTCGGAGAAAAGCGTGCGAGCAAATAATAATTCCGCGAGCGGCGACATATTTCTCTCTCTCTCTCTCTCACTCGCGTATACTTGCGCCCGGCCTAACTTGTTTATTTCCGATGTATCTTTGCCCTTGGGGCAAAGAGAGTTTCCAGTGCTATCGTCAATAAAGCCACGGTACTTAAATTCACATGATCGCGAGTGTTATTCACGAATCCTATCTAGCATCCGATAATTCCTCGCCGAAGCGAACCTGCGAGTCAAGAACAGCGGTGATCGAGTGAAGACAACACGCGCGCGTGTGCAAGTTCTCTCGATATACATCATCCGTGCAGCCTGCGTCGAGCAACATCGACGCTCGTCATCTCCGAGCCTCGCTTTAACGGGGCGACGCAGAGCTGCTGGCTTCGAGGAAACCGGCGCAGCGAGATCAAGAGCTGCGAGAAATTCTCTCTACACGCGCGACATTGCACGCTTGTGTTTAGCCCTTCGGGCTTGCGCTCGCGGTCGCGAGAGAATCGACGCACAGAGCAGCGTCAAAGCAGCGACTTCGTATATCTCCGCGCGACCTTGCACGCGAGTGCCTGCCCTCTGGGCTCACACTCGTGGTCGCGCGCGCGCGCCTATTTTCCCCGATTTTCCACCCCGTTACAGTATATCATTTCGAGTTATCACAGAACACGAAAAAAAATAATAATATCGCATTAAAATAAAGCTTTTACTAATATTCTGTAAATTGTAGATGTTTTTTTTTCTTCCTTACAAATTGTGTACTTATCATTCAGCGCCTTGGTTTCATTAATGTACTTACATATAATTAAATAAACAATCTGTTACACTGCGAGTTGTAATTCGATTGAAATACACTACTTTGAAATTATTTAGATTTATGCAGTTACAAAATTAAATATTTCCTTCAATCCTACAAATAGTTTGTAAGTACTGGATACATTTGAATTACATGTTGCGTTTCGAAAATTAAATTTGCGGTAAAGATAAATATTATCAACGAAGATAGCGCATAGCGTCTATCTTTGTTGATATTTGTTTCGAAGTAAAAATAAAAAATTATAATAAAAATAACATTCTAATTTTATAATATGATATATTCATACTTCTTATCAAGAAGAAGAGAAGAAACACGAGAGAGAGAGAGGAAGTAGGGATCGTACGGTCCGTTTACAATTTGTTTTTTTTTTTTTCAAGACGAAGCACTCTCCAATATCTACATGTTGTTAGCAAAACGATCCTAACAGCCATCCGAGAACATTTGTTTGCTACCTTAAAAAGAAGCCTTGTACTCGAGCTGTAAAGCAATAGTAATTCGCTCCCAAAGTGGGGAGGGTTGTGTATTACACACGCTACTTGGCGACCACTATACGCGCAATACTTAAAATCTAACGAACAGTCGCATCAGAGCGCTCGAATGAACGCAGTGTAACTTGCGGATTGAAAATTAAAGAAAAACAGTGAGCACGCGTTAACAAGTGAAAATGGAAGTTTCGTCAGCATTGACGTTATTCCTTTTGATCGCCAGCGCTTTAATTGTGCTGTGCTTGTTATATACTTTAATTCATTATTATAGAATACCCAAGGGAATACCCTTTGTTAGACAGAACAGTAGAGAGCATCAGTTAGCTCTTCAATTAGCTGATATTTATAAAAATCATCGTGAATATCCTATAATTGGTATGCGCTTACTTCGCATCAAACCATGCCTGGTAATTACTGATTTGGAACTAGTGCGATTAATACTAGTCGACCAATACACCTGCTTTCAAAATCGCGGTTTGTTCTACAACGAAGTGGATGATCCGTTGTCAGCAATTTTAGGCACGGTCGATCACGATCTGTGGAAGCCGATGCGAAAAAAAGTCGCTCCAGCCTTCAGATCACCGAGGATGAAGGATATTTTTCCTAGATTTAAAAATGTATGCGACGAACTGGTCGCACATTTGAATGGCACAATAGACATCAATGGCGAGCAAGAAATCGACATTCTTGATAAATTTTCAAGATGTACTACCGATGCCATCGGAGAATTTGCATTTGGAAATGATAATAAAAAATCGGCTGAGCGATTGCGCGAAATGGTCACAAAGTCCAAGCAGCCTTACCTAAAATTTCCGTTTAATAGATTTGTCGTCGCTTTTCCAAAAGCTGCAAGTTTCCTTGGGATGAGAAAACATCCCAAGGAGGTCACTGATTTTTTCCTCAATTTTGTGTCGGAAATTGTGCAGTATCGCAGTGAGAACAATATAAGGGTCAACGACTTTATGCAGTCGTTCATCGACGCAGAGCTGGGAAAACGCCGGATCGCTGCCATAGCCTTTGACTTGCTGTCGGCAGGCTACGCTGACTCCACTTCAACGCTTGCTTATTGTTTGTACGAGCTTGCATTAAATAAAGACTTACAAGACAGAGCACGGGCTGAAATAAAAAGTATTTTAGAAAATCAAGAGTTTACTTACGATATGTTGCAGAAGATGTCATTTTGCGATAAAATTATAAAAGGTATGGATTATTAAATACAATTATATGAAGACGGTTCTAATAAATTTTTCTTTTTTAATAATTTAGAAGCCGAGCGAAAGTATCCAGTGGCTGGAATTGCGACGAGAGTCGCAACAAAAGAATGCAAGGTTCCAAATACGGAAATTACCATTCCATGCGGCATGAAAGTGTTCATCCCTATTTATGGTATTCACCATGACGAACGATATTATCCAGATCCCGAAGTCTTTAATCCGAATCGAGAAGCAATGAAAAACGCATTCTTGCCTTTCGGAGCAGGTATAAATGTTTACAATCTTTCTTATTCGTTGTCAGTTTAATTGATTCAATTTTTATTTTGATTTATTTGTCAGGTCCTAGAAAATGCATCGGCTACAAGTTCGCCGAGATGATCATTGGCATTGGGTTAGTTTCCCTGTTGCAAAATTTCGAGTTTTCGACGAGCAAGGCAACTCAAATACCACTTGAGTTTAACCCAAACAAGAACACACTACATCCCAGAGCTGGTGTCATTTTAAAAATTCGTCGTATTTAACCATTTCAATCATTTTTCTTTTTTTATATACATTCTTTTGTAGTTTCAAAAAGAAATAAATAAATAAACATTTAGAAAAGTTATGTTGGTAATCTATAATGATTGAACACACGCATAATTTTAGATAAAAAAACATAGATAGAATAAAAAAAATGTAATGATTTAGATTACAATTATGTTACATTTTTCAATACTAAATTCCTTTATTTTTTATAATGAAATAATGAATAATAATTTGTACTTTAACTAAAACCACTGAAATTATATATCTTTTTATTCCTCGAAAGAAATGTGTGTCCAATTATTATAGGTTTTAATTAAATTAACTTATATTTTATAAAAATATTGTGAACTATTGTAATAAAAATTCAGATAACGCACTTGGAAAGTAATTGTAAATTTATTTTTTAAGATTTATGTGATTATTATAACGTTTAATTTCAAATTTTTGAAGTAAGCCAAAATGGCGAAAATTCATTAAAAAAAATATTCAATAAACATACTAAAACTATAAAACAATAATAGAAAAAACTTTCCATATATGTACTATGTATTAAGTTGGGGTAAATTATGAGGCCAAGTATGAAAATTAATTCGACGACATTATTAAAGTTTATGTTCAAAACGTAAATTAAAGTATACAGAATCACGTTGATTTTCGTCTTTCTTCCAAGGTCCACACGCAAGTCATTCATATATTGTCCTGTATTTAAAAATTTCTATATAAATGAAAGAAAAAGTCAAATATTCAATAACATTATGTTATGCCAGAATTTAGTCAGACACTTATTGATAAAAAGTCGCAAAAAAAAAGAATCTTGTCAAAATCCTATAAATTGAAAAAAAAAAGGGGTTTCCGTTTTCGGCTCGTCACTCTGGCGCTGTACACTTATTACCGATTAGCAGTTGTAGGCGAATAATCAAGTCTTGCGATAGCGGCACGCAGGTGAGTTTAATATACATCTTACTTGCAGGTAGGGCAAGGAAGTTTGAAGTAAAAAGTCAAGTTTAATATGTGACGCTAATTCTGGAATAAATTGATTTTTTTCAAAATTCTTGATAGTAATATTTATATTAATAGGTGTTAATTTAATTACGCAATTACGAGCAATAAAATATGTACCCTCGGCAAAGTTTGATTCGGTCCGCCCATTTGAATTTTAACATAGGCTGACCCATAAGAGCAATTTAAATAGTGGACAAGAATATAATATGTAAGATATAATAATTATAAGCTTGTCCAGCCAAATTAAAGCTAAAGCTAGTAACGTTTAAACACGGGAGTGGAGATAGTAAAATAATATTTTGACAGTAATATAATAATAGAAAAACAATTAAATTTCGAAAAAATATTTCTTTTGTTTGAAATATTGAAATTATTCATCAACCCCTATTTAAGGGTTGAAAGGATACAATTTTTAAAGTTCGTTCATAACACTTATCAGGAATGATGACGAGTAATAAATTATAGGATTGAAATCAAATCGGTATCGAGCATAGGTTTTGAGATACAAGTTTGCTAGCGGGGCAGGTGATTAATTTGATACTAATGGTAGTAAAAATTTTTTTCCAATCTTAATAAAATAACACAATACTAGGAGAATTTAAAAATATGATTAGTATTAAAAATGATGAAAAATAATTTTTAACCTCCATTTAAGGGTTGCGATTAGGATATGATTTTTCCGGGTTCTTTTAGCGGATCCATTATGCTCAGGATGAGTATGTAATAAATTATAGCTTTGAAATGAAATTGCTATATTTATTATATTTTGCAAGATATAACCCCAGCTCTGCTAGCTTAAAACTTAAGCTAGCGGAGCATGGGGTTAATTCGATAAGGGCAATAGCAAAAAAAAAACGCATTCCGATTAACTCACTATAGCAACATAGGTCGATCATGTTATTAATTTTATAAAAATAAACGAAGAAGTTAATCAGATTGTGCAATTAATTATCTATTATTTAGAAAATTAAAGCTACGTAAAAAACAAGTACTATCAACGAAGATAGCGCATAGCGTCTATGATCTTCGTCGATATTATTTTCTAAGTACAAATTATTATTTGCTAAGTAAAAATGAAAAATTACGTAAAAATAATAGTGTAATTTTAATAATATGCTATATTCGTACTTCTTATCATAAGAAGTGGAGAAGGAATATGAGAGAGAGAGAGAGAGAGGAAGTAGAGATTGCACGGTCCGTTTACAATCAAGCTGTAATCGAACGTCACCTTCGATTAATATTCTTGTTACCATCAAAAACAAGTAAAAAAAAGCTTGTTTTTTTTCAAGACGAAATCACTCCCCAATATTACACGTTGTTAGCTAAACGATCCGTCCGAATATTAGTTTGCTAACATAATAGAAAAAAAAGCTTTCTACTCGTCAAAGCAACATAGCAATCGGACTCCCGAAGTGGGAAGGGGTATGCACTATACAGTCGATGTATTAGTCACTCGCGCCACTACGTGCAATACTTGAAATCTGTTGAACAAACAGTTGCATCAGCGCGCTTGAATCGACGCAGCCGTAACTTGCGGAAGCGAATTGGATTAAAATTTTTTTGACAAAATAAGAAAAAGTAGTCAAGTGCTATATAAAAGTGTATCATATACAAGTAAAAATGGAAATAATTCAGTCGGTGTTGTGGATATTGCGTTTCGTCGGGATTATTATTAATATTCACTTTTTGCTCGACTTGACTTTAACTATCATTCGTTATTATAGAATGCCCAAGGGAATACCCTCGGCTGGACAGAATAGTAAAGAGAAGCAATTAGCTCTTCAATTTGCTGATATTTATAAAAAATATCAACATCCTATAATAGGCATATTCTTACTTTACATACAACCTTGCCTTATAATTTCCGATTTAGAACTGGTGAAACTGATCCTAGTTCGAGAATTCGATAGTTTCCAAAATCGTGGACTATTTTACAACGAAGTAGACGATCCATTGTCGGCGATTTTGGGCACAGTAAATCACGATCTGTGGGAGCAGATGAGAAGAAAAGTCGCTCCTGCATTCGCATCAGCGCGCATAAAAGATATATTTCCGGCTCTAAAAAATGTGTGTGATGAACTAGTTGAAAATTTGATTAAAATAATGGACAGTGGTGATGAAAATATCGAAATTATTGGTACATTTTCGCAGTGTATGACCGATGCCATCGGAAAAGTTGCATTCGGAAATAGTAGCAGAGAATCGGCTGTGCGATTGCGCGAGATGGTAGCAAAGTCAAAGCAACCTTATTTAAAATTTCCGTTTAACAGATTTGTCGTCGCTTTTCCCAAAGCTGCAAGATTCTTTAGGATGAGAAAACATCCCAAGAAGGTCACTGATTTTTTCGTGAATTATGTATCGCAAATAGTAAAATACCGCAGCGAAAACAATATACAGTCAAACGATTTCATGCAATGGCTGATCGACGCAGACCTGGGAATCCCCCGGATCGCTGCTATAGCCTTTGACTTGCTGTCGGCAGGCTACGCTGACTCCACTTCAACGCTTGCTTACTGTTTGTATGAGCTTGCGCTTAATAAAGACATTCAAACCAGAGTACGTGATGAA
The DNA here is from genome assembly GCA_035047105.1 of Galeopsomyia nigrocyanea. Classification (NCBI taxonomy): domain Eukaryota; kingdom Metazoa; phylum Arthropoda; class Insecta; order Hymenoptera; family Eulophidae; genus Galeopsomyia; species Galeopsomyia nigrocyanea. The sequence goes on along the minus strand of JAWWMK010000001.1, from coordinate 10,131,389 downwards.
GTACAAAGTATTTTAGAAAATGAAGAATTCACTTACGATACTTTGCAGAAGATGTCGTATTGCCGTCAGATTATAAAAGGTAATATTTATCAAAGACAATTTTATGAATTCAGTTCTAATAAAATTTTTTCATTGTAATTTAGAAGTCGAACGAAAGTATCCAGTGGCTGGGTTTGCGACGAGAGTCGCAACGAAAAAATTCAGAATTCCAAATACGGATATCATGATTCCACGTGGAATGAAATTATTCATTCCAATTTTTGCGATCCATCACGATGATAATTATTATTCAAATCCTGAAGTCTTCGATCCGGATCGATTCACAAAGGAATCGATAAAACAACGCCCCAATTATGCATTTCTGCCATTTGGCGCAGGTAAATATTTTCGTTTTTTTCCCCCGTTCACCGCGTTTAATCGATTTCATTTTTATTTTTATTTTTTTTCCCAGGTCCGAGGAAATGTATTGGCTATAGGTTTGCCGAGATGCTAATTGGAATTGGGCTCGTGTCATTATTGAGAACTTTCGAGTTTTGCACGTGCGAGGCAACTCAAATACCACTTGAGTTCAACCCAAACAAGAACACCCTTCACCCCAAATGTGGCGTCAGTTTGAGACTTCGTCGTATTTAAGCATTTCAATCATTTTTCTTTTTTTATATCGATTATTTTGTAGTTAAAAAAATTAACATATAAGCATTTTAAATAAGTTCTTTTCATAATCTATAATGATTGAACGCACATGATTTTAGATAAAAAAAATAGAACAAGACAATGAAATGATTTAGATTATAATAATTTCTTTCATTTTTCCATATCAAATAAATTTTTTCCATATTAAAATACAAAGAATAATTTGCACTTTAATTAGAACCACTGAAAATATTTATTCTTCGAAAGAAATGTGTGTCCAATTATTATAGGTTTTCAACTTATATTTTATAAAAATATTGTAAGCTATTCTATTAAAAGCTCAAGCAACGTACATACTTAGAAAATAATTGAAATTTTTTTTTAAGAATGGTGTGATTATTATAACAGTTTAAATTGAAATTGTGAAATTAAATTATAACTGTAAATATTCATGTAAAAAATTAATTAATAAAGATACTAAAATCATAAAACAATAATAGAAAAAACTTTATATGATGCATGTAAACTTTATATGATGATGTATGTTGTTTGTATGATGCATTACGAACTCTTAACTAACTTTTACCAGATGATATATTATGAAGAAGTGGAATATCCCAAGTATGGAAATAAAATTTGTTTTAATACAGCTAAATTAAATGATTTGTTCCGATGGGCAATTTAATTTGAATTCAAAATAGGGAAACCGAGAGCTTGACTGAGAGGTAAACATTAAACCAGCTGCACTCGCAGTTGTGTATGATCCCGCTCACGCGCTTAGTGAAAACTCTGAAATCCATCAAAATTTAAATTTCATACCGTTGAAACCGAATACTTATACCGATTAATATTAAAGAGTGGTATCTATACTGTATTTAAAAGTAATACATTTTTCAAGTTCAAAAATTTGATGTTTTTTGTTGATTTCATCTAACTTTGAATGTTAAAAAAATCCTACATGTCCCTTAAAACTCTTCTACTACAATACAAATGCACACGTCTTATGTAAATAGGATATCTTATTTACATACAGAATAGGTATATGAACAGGACAAATGAACATTAATTTTCAATCGAAACAATGAATGGATTTCACATTGTAATAATATGACCAAATCGATTTAAATTCGAATTTTTACATGTTTATTACACAGCATTAAAATTTAATAAAACATAAATTGCTTGCGTCGTATAGCTCATTATATATTGTAGGCAGAAGAAAATAATTGATTTCTTGTATTTATAATTTGATTAAATTCGATGGGCGCATAACGTATTGTGCCAGAGACAAGAATAAGGAACCACAAATTGAATGATACATACGTGATTGATTTTTCTTTTCACTGCGGCGCCCAATCATACTTTTTTATATCCATTTTTGTTTTCAACAGTTCTAAATAAACGTTCATCATTTCAATGTAAATAATAACGTGTATATAAAACATTTATTCGCACAGCCTCGTGATTGATGAGTATAACAAAATGCTTAAGCCCATCGCATTCGGGTGACATACGTTTCTTATAGATCGATTTGCGTAAGATTATTGAGAAATCATTTTTTTTTCAACACCAGGTGATAGTGACGTGTATTTTTTTTTCATTATATATAATATTTACATATATAGAATTTGAATAGGCGAGACATCAGAAGCGTCTCGAAATATCAATCTTTTTAAAAACTCTGTTAACTTCCGTGGAAGTCAATGCGATAACTTTCGATAAATTTGAAATATTTAATGTTCAGACAGAATATTAGCACGAATGGTTTTGCTTATATACTCACAACATTTAAACGCGAACTTGAATAAAAAGTACAAATTAATGCTTAATTCTTATCTTAGGGTGAAAATGCTTAATATTAAACGACAATGGGGTTGAACAATGATCTAATGGGTATCAAAAAACAATAATTAGAAAAAAAAGAAAAACATGAAACTGACCACGATAATAAGGGTGTTTCGAAACTAGAGATTCAGTTTTTCTAATAAAAGACAAAACAGTCAAAGCGTCGTACTGTCATCTTTTTGGAAATTAAAAAAACTTCTGGAGCATTCACGTACTTGGATCGATGCGCAATTTTGACTGTCTACTCAAAAAGCGCTTGGGACAAATAGAGTTCCTACAAAGGCTATACAATTTCACCAATAAAACGAGTTGGACAGAAATTCCGTCGTCGATTTGTAAATCGATGATGCACTCTGCCTTAAACCTGTGAATAGAGATAGGACACCATTTTTCTCTTCCTCTTCGTCCTCTTCGTCTTCTGGCAAGTACTCTGGTAACTCATAGTCTTCAATATCATCATTGACCTACAAAAATATTGTATTCTAAGAAAATTTGACATTGCAAAAGTAACAGAAGTAAAATGTACTCATGACTCACCAATTGTACTAAAAATTCTTGATTATATTTATTTCTTGTAACTAATCTTGCCTCCATATTAGGATTATTATCACTGATAGCTTCTGCAATTTGTTTGGCTGTGACATTTGCTAATGTTCTCATGGTAACGCGTTGATGTTCAACATCAACAACAAGGGAAATCAATCCTTCGATCCTTATTAAGGTATATTCTAATTCTGTTCGTGTTTCCTGCATAAATACAAAACAATGTAGTAAAGTATTTAAGTATCATTGAATAAAAAAGGAAACAAATCAATTGTATTACGGATGAAAATTCAGTAACAGCTCAGCTAGGAACTAAAGATTATGACTATGAGATTATTTGATAACGAGAAAACTTACAGGCAACAAGCCTTGAACATGTAGCGTAATCACATGAGTTTTTAGTTTTTTAGGCTCAATGACCCTCCTGCAGCGACTGCGTAAGTTGTAAATGGGTGGCTTCATACGCTCTATATCATCCTTGATCTGTTGAGCTCGCTTGGCCAGTTTTGGATCATCGTAAGTATATTTGTTGATCACTGCATCGAGAGCCTCCCTGACACCAAAAGTCGAAGTTATGTGAGAGTAATTTTCAACATTTTTGACAAAAGTCTCGAGTATATCCAGCGCCAGGTTCACGACTTCTGTGTCAGGATACTCCAAAACGACAGCCACATAGGAAAGTACCGTTTTGTCCTGAAAAGGCAATTAAGCATGAGAAAAAGTTTGAGAGCAACGACGCAAGTATTGACGGAAAATCCGTAACAATTATTGATGCGGTTATATATGTACATACCTTCAATATCGTATCATGGTTAGAGACGTCGGTCGACAGCTTTTTGTAGGTCTCAAGAGTTGGCCTCAATTTCGTCTGATCCAAAGCCTCTTCATCCATGGCTCAAAGAGGAATTGTTGACATTTAATTGATTTTTTTCACAACTCTTTTTGTTAAGCTCTCACCACCCAGAACGACTTGCATAGATACATATATAAACAAAAACTTTGCGTAGTTTTCTCGCTTGCTTGTGTATGGAATGCTAATAATGCTTGAAATCTATAATCTATGGACATGAAACGCCTACTGCTGGAGCGTTCCACAACTGTGCTTCAGCTAGTGAGGCGTTTTTCTCAGAGATGTCACTATCTTATCCTTAGTCGCGGGATTTTTTTAAAAGAATTAAAAAGGAAATTTTCAACATTTCAGGTTTCTGGATTCATTTTCAACAGTTTTATACATTGAAATGTCTTGATTGAAAATTAATTATGTTATTGACAAATGAATATCTGATGGTTCATCAACGTAGTAAAGATTTTATTGACAAAAACTTTTACAAGCATATAAAAAGAGCTAAACAACGTGAATTCAAATTTTACAACAATAATCTAAAATTACAATAACATTTATTGTCTAATTACAAGTTTCAGAATATGGAGAAAAACGTTATATTAATATAGTAATATTACACATAAAATTAAATTATAATTAAACTTTATTTTTTAACGATTTTGATTGTTTTGATAATGTGTAATATTATTGTAAATTTTAGATATTTAAAATTTCATTACCAATACGATTATTATTTTTCAATTATCCATATCATAGGATGTAAACTGCTGTTCGATCGATTAAATACCAATCAATTTGTTAAACTTCTCCATTAGCTGCTCATCCACCAACGCCGAAACAATTGCCATTATAATTCCATAACCGACTATACCGATCGGTCCAGTGAAAACAATGCTAAACGCAAACGCAGTAATCGTCGTTGCAGCCATACCAGCACCGATTGTTTCGGTTTTCACGAAAAAAGGACGCCAATCATTCGATCTGATAGCTTTTACCAACTGGTCAGTCCACTCGCCGACGTCGATGGCTTTGCTCACAAAACCAAATGCATTGCTGAATTTCGTCAGATTTTTAGCTATTTCGTCCCTATTCAACGACTCCAATGCTTTGGCGATCGCTTCTATGTCTTGAACGCTAAACTTCTTGTTAAGAGAGTCTTTGTATTTGTCGAACGCTCGAAGTGCTTGTTCTACGTTACGAATTCGTTTGCCTTTGACAGCGTCGGCCAATTCTCTCGCTACTTTCGCGGATCTTTCGCCGTATTTCTCCGTGACTTTTTCATAGAAATCGGATGTAATTTTTACGGCGTTCTTCGCTTCGTTTTCTCTCTCGTCGCTCAAATTTCGTTGCTTATTTTGAACGTCCTTTTCGAGTTGTGGCAGTCTTTTCGTGTCATTTTCGATCTTATTCTTTATAGGATTAGCTTCAGCATCCTTTTTCTCAACCGCTTCGTGAGATTTTCTCCATTCGCGTCTGTTCGACGACGTTGGTTTTTCATTCGAGAGATACCAAAATTCTATCCACAGTCTCTTAGATTCCGCCTCGATTCTATTTACTTTTGCCATATCCAAGGCAATCTGAGCTTTGGCTTCGTCCAATACTTTCTTTGCTATATTTAATTCGTGCTCGGCTTTTTCGACCGGAGAAAGTGAATTAACTTGTTTACTGTACTCTGTTTGCAATAATTGTTTTATTTGGGTTGCTGTTTGAAGTTTGTAATTAACATCCTGTTCAGGTTCTTTGTGATACTTTACTACAGCATCCTTCGATTGTCGTTCCTCATTTTTGTAACTTTCGGCAAAAGGTTGTGGTGGGTCGTCATCGTCGAATATATTTGTACTACACTGGTTGATTTCTGATATAGGAGTGTCCCAAATATGCGGTCTTTCTGGATTTTTAGGCTTATTGGGAATAGGTCCAACCCATGCTGTAGTTAACATCGTGTCTTCATTGATTGAGCTTCCTCTTTGCCATCCTCCGTTTTTCCATTCGTAACCTAAACTTTGCATAACGTCACGTTCAACCCTGTCGGTTTCTTCGTATTTTCTGATCCGATTCATGTTTGGAATTCTGCTTCAAATAACTGTTGTCGTATCGAATAAATATTTGAAGAAAAAAACCGAATCACAATAATTTGGTTCAAATTAATCCTGTCGCTGGCAAGGAAAGAAGTTTGCGGAAAATCGATATCTTCAGTATAGATATTTAAATCGATGGTGTTAGTTGTTATTCCCTGAATAATTCAAATATAAATATATTAAATTATCGGATGAAGTTGAAATTCAGATTGTTAGTGACTTACTTTTTTCAATATTTTTTTATCTGCATCCGTTGAGTACGAAGATAAATAAACTTTTTATCGAGCGAGACTCCAATTTGAATTGCAAACTTTTTTAGGGTTTCGTTGATTGCTGAATATTTACGAAAAAAAAGCCCTAGATGACTAATTTCCTCTTAAGATAATTTAATTAGTCTTAAGTGTAATGAGCGTTTGCGCGAAAGTGTAGAAGCAATATACGAAATAATGGCACACCTTTCAAACTCGACGTTCTTGTCACAAAGTTGAATCATACGAAAATTCTTTCTTATTTATACTAATTTATCGGATCATCATCAACAATTAATGAATCACATGAAAGTTCAAAACACAAAACCAATTATGCGGTATGCGGTCTACACGCAAACTTGCAAGCTTCAATTGCGGAGTCAAACAAACACACAAACTTATTTGTACAATTTTTATCACAAAACCACGTCCGGTACTGAAAAATAAAAAAAAAATAGCTTCAAACCAAACAGAGATGAGTAAACCTACTATGGATAAACAAGAGCATAATATTCACGAAGACTTAGATCAAACAGAAATTAAGCGCAGCTTTTGCTTAGTAACCAAATCGGTCACACGATGTCACCACCGCACGGATTTATCACGTTACATTTTTGTTTATATCCATGTGGTTGAGTAAATATAACCTAAAACGTTGAAATCGCTCTGATGATGATATATATAATTGTTTATTCCAACATAAATTGATACGATGGCTAAAGTAATTAAAAAGAAGAAAAGATTGTCCAGGGAAGATTTAGAAGATTTGAACAAGAACGTTGGTGTTTGATTGTAATAAGTGACAAAACAATATTGGAGTATTCGAAATTCAATTATTGTTTATATTTTTTTAGGAACTGATTGACAGAGTTTTACAAGTGGAAGCTCATAATCTTCAATTGAAACAAATAATCGAAAAAAAAATTGGAACTACTGATAAGATTGAAGGCAAAAAGTCAAATAAAAAATTTGATTTTACCAAGTAAGCTATTTTTTCAAGCCAAACTTAAAAAGGCAGTAAACCAATTTATAAAGAGTAAATTTTATTACAGGTGTCATAAGAGACATATACTTTTAAAATTCTATTACTTAGGATGGGATTATCATGGATTCGCTGCGCAGGAAGACACAACGAATACAATAGAATATCATTTATTCGCTGCTCTAACAAAAAGCTGTTTGATAGAAAGTCGACAAACAGCAAATTATCATCGCTGTGGTAGAACTGACAAGGGAGTGAGTGCATTTTCACAAGTTATTTCTCTTGACATTAGGAGTCGACTCGTGCCAGATAAGCAACAGAATTTGTCGGATGAAATAACATACTGTAAAATTTTAAACAGACTTCTTCCAAAAAATATTCGCTGTATATCTTGGTCACCTGCATCACCTGAAACTTCAGCTAGGTTTGATTGTAAATCTAGGACCTATAAGTACTTCTTTCCTAAAGGGAATTTAAATATTGATGCAATGGATGAAGCTGTTAAACTAACTATTGGGAGCCATGACTTTCGCAATCTTTGCAAAATGGATGTTGCAAATGGGGTTGTTAGTTTTAATAGAACAATTATTGACGCTGGAATAACTTGTATATTCAAAGAATCCAACAACGAAAATTCAGGTATTTAGAAACTCAATTTTGTCATGACAACAGCTTGACAAAAAAGGAACGTTCAAAGATATTTTACTCGCAAAATTTTTAGGGTATGATATGTGTGAATTGACAATCAAAAGCAATGCTTTTTTGTGGCACCAGATCCGTTGCATTATGGGAGTCTTATTTCTGGTAGGAAGAGAACAAGAAAAACCAGAAATCATTAATAATCTTTTAGATGTTCAAAATTATCCTAATAAACCTCAATACAGTTTAGCCCATCATATGCCTTTGAATCTTTTCTATTGTGAGTATGATGATATAAATTGGTATGTGGATAAAGAAGAAATTCTCAAAGTTGTTAAAGATTTACAAGAAGAATGGACTGACAGTGCTGTCAAGTATGTACCGATAAATAAACAGTCTTTTTTTAATGGTTGCACTACAAAATTATCGTTTTACCATAATTCTTTTCAGAAGCACTATGATTAAAAATATGCTGCAAGATTTGCAAATGCTGACAGATGAGGAAAGTAGAAATATCAAATACCAAAGTAATTGCCTTCTGCAAGGAGTTGAACCTAAAGTGTATAAGCCACTATTGGAGCGTGAAACATGTGGTAAGTAGATATTGCTTCTAATTGCGCGAATTATAACTCGACTTACAAAAGACGTTGCTCGATATTCAACACAATTTGTACGTATTTTTCAAGACACGATATGTCTCTGGATGTATGTAGTCTGTTATGCAAAATTAAATTTTTTTCTTTTAGTATAACTCTTTGAAACAATATATCTAAACTAAGAATATGTTTTTTCGTAAACTCAAATTGTAAACAAATATTTTTTTTTTCGTTTGTCTGAGTAATCGAAATTTAGCACTTGAATATCATAAAATGTTATATATGCATTTTAACACCTGCACACTGATTAACGACATTTTAATGATTCCGTGCTGCCGTGTCCTCACTAACAAATTTTAAAAATAAGTCTGATTTTTAGTGTAAAAACAAGGTATCAACACAGAAAATACAGAAAATCATGCTTTTTTATGCTATTTTTTCATTAGGAAATGATGACAGCACGGAAATGTTTCTAAACGATTAGACCATATCTAAGTATACAAATCTCTCGTAAAACGATTCCCCATTTACTATAATAATTTCAAAAAAGAAAAGATTTACTATATTTTACACTTTTTCAAACAAATATTTCAGTAAGTCATAAGTCATAAGTATTATTTATTACATAAAAAATTACTTTGAAAGCCAAGTGCATTCCTTTCGCGAAGCATAATTATTTACGTCATACGTAGTACTCCTGATAAAAAAATTGGAAACAGTGATGTGCATCATTCAAATTTTTTGTCAAACGTCTGTTCAACTCGTGTGTTTATCCACAAGCACAATAATCACGTGCACATGTTTATCCATCTCAGCTGTTACCTCAGAGAACGGTACAAAACAAAACAAAAAAGAAAAACAATGCTCGGACTATCAATCATAAACGTGAATTTTTGTTGCAGAAAGCCTCGAAGACCGAATCGAGCATTACGCAAAAAAGCGAAGGCTAGAAAAAAGCAGCTGATAATCGGAAAGTTTCCGCTCAGCGCGCAGCATTCGCACGCGAAAAGGTCGTCCGCGGACGCTTTCGCCTGGCTGCATAAGGTGTGCGACGATGGAAATTGCGAAAAGCTCACGCCGGCTAATCAGTCCCAGACATTGGCTGTACAAAGTTCAAGAGCTAAAGTATAACGTCTCGCTTCATCTTTTTTTTTTTTTGCACTGTGATCCGACTTTCTCCTACGTTTTATATAACTAATTGGAGTCTGTTGATTGGACGAATTATTATTGTTCTGTGAGCGCTGGCAGTTTTTGTTGCTTCTTAATGATGATAATATGTTTGTATACACGAATATAGAGAAAGCTTTTGTAACGGAATAATTTGTTATTGCCCGGATCTTATTATCAAGAGCTTTTAATTGACGTTTCGAGCGATACTTTTTTTTACACCAATTTTTTTTTACGAAGTCACCGATCAACTTGAAT
>JAWWMK010000001.1:10064960-10121456 GCA_035047105.1 Galeopsomyia nigrocyanea | reverse complement strand
AAAACTCAAAATTTTTTCAACTGTTGATAACTCAGCTGATAATCAACATTTTGATCTCAAACTGTGCACACATGTTGCCTTCTGCATAAGTAACAAGTGTACCAAGTTTGAAAAAAATCGACGATATCAATGTTTCAGAGTGATTGAAATAGCCAAGAATTACCCTTTGTCGTTTTTACTTGTTATGTAATATTTTGATCGATATATAATGATCGAGTTACACCTTTTCATCGCAACGACCTTACAATAAAATAAAAAATTTTAACCAGCGATTCCCTTTTTATACAGAAAAAAAATCTTCTTTACACTCGTATTTTTATTCAGCACGTACAGCAACAGCACACAACATTTCCGCACTCCGATACATATATCCGAACAGCCCGTAAACTTCTTCGAACAACAACCACGTTGCTGCATAGTGAATGCTCGCGAAATAAAAAAAAGAAATATCAACGATCCCAATGCCTTTACGACTTGTGTGTATATGTATATCCACTTCCTGACTGTGCGCTTTTGCCATTGTTTCTTTGCCTTGGGGGTCAAAGTTGCGTGTTCTTATATGCATCGAGTATTAAAAGCGTGACCAAAGTCGTGACAATGCTCTCGCACACCATGCGGAAGACTCTTCCGCTTTATATATTCTGCTGCGCCTGCCATCGCCACCGCGCGTAGACGCGCATAAGCAGCATCCCCCTTATATACTTTAACTTGACCTGTACGTGACTTTAACACTTAGCTTGCCTTTTTTTGTGGGGGATGGTGTGTTGGAGAATTTTAGAGAAGGGTGTTTTGTTCAATGAGGTGATAAAATTATAAATGCGATGAGAGATTCAATAGGATGTAGAAGGAATGTTAGTTTAAAATTGAATTAAATAGAGAAACATTTTCGTCATTTTATAAATAGTATTTGTTTAATTGATGAGTCTTCATAACGAGGAACTTGTAGCATTTTGTCAATGATATAGTTCATGTTTTATAATATTATAATATAATTTTCCAAATATTAACCAAACAAAATCTAATTGAAATGGAGAACATGCTCAAAAACACTAAAAATAATCTGTAAAAGTGAAAGAAGAGAGCCAGATTTCACGCTGCCATGTATGGAGGAAAGATGCAATTCAGGGGCAGTAAGTATGATGTACATAGAAATAAATTTGTTCTTTTTTTTTATTAAAAACACAATTTTTAGCGTGCGATTCAAAGATGTTTTTACGTTATAGATTCTATAAAATTTCAATATTATATATTTGTCTTAAGTTTCATCAAACGGTGTAACACAGCTAATGCGATTGAGTTGTAGCATATAGATTATACAAGTTAAATAATCCAAAAGACTAAGATAAATTATAAAATAGTTTTTTTCTCTTAAATAACCATATAGTTTATAAGTATTACGTATAATGTTACGTAATGTTATTTACATTATCTTTCAACTTTACAATATACATTATAGAGTATTATAACTGTCTCACTTACAATATAATGAAGCATATTTACAAGACAAATATGTAGTTCTATGGTATGCAATTGAACAAACAAAACGATATTTATGAAAAAAAACAACAGACTGGAAGCAATAATATGATGAGTCGAAAATCAAAAGTGAAACAGTAACAACTGTTGCATGTACAAATTACACCGATCTTACAGTTATATCAGCGAAATCCAAGTATAAAAAACAACTGATGGCAAACCAGGTTTGACTATAACTTTCGACTATATCGTGAGTAGCATGACTTAAGCAGGTAAATTATCACTCTTTCAAAACTCTCGAGTAAAGTTTTTTTTCACGCGGTCTTCGCTATAACGAGTTTATACTTGTAAGGCTGTTTGGCATTTATTTCTTCCATCTTCTTTTTCGCTCTCCATCGACGCATCCTCTCTCTCGTCTGCTTCCTCTTCCTGACAACTTCGTCGTCATCGTCGCCTTCCATGCTTTTTCGCAATTTCGAAGGTGTCCTCTTTGACACTGTAGCGACTAGCTTTGGATTTTTCGCTACTGCGACTGGCTGTGCGATTTTCTTTTGATCGACTAGTGGGTTTTGTTCTTCTATGGAATTGTCTGTAATAAAAAAATCGAACTATTTTAATATGATACTCCTGTGCAGTAACGAAAAAAAAAAAAATAACAACGATGAAAAGTGCATAATCAATTTGTATAATTTTTCAAGTTACTATATTTGTGTAATTTATATCATTTATTTTTACTGGAATAATTTACATACTTGAAAAAAACCAATACTGTGAACAAAAATTATTGATGTTGAAAACAAAAACAAACAAAAAAATCTACAACGACAGAAAAATCTTCTTAAAAGAACTCACCAGGACATTCAGTTTTCACAATAGACAAGTCGACTCCGCCAGCAATATTTTCGCGACACCTTCTACGTTTCGGCTCAGCAGCATCCGCCATCAATCGTTCTTCGAGCATCAACTGATGCTCAGCCAACATTTCGTCTTCGTCCTCGTTGACCGCGTATGAGTGATCGTCGCCAACGTAAACTGGACTATAATGGGGTTGCTCATGTTGTTGGTGTTGGTTTTGTTGCTGTTGAAGCTGTTCGATGAGCAGCGATGCTGTATCGAACGAGTGGATTGGCTTGATGGTTCGTAACCTCGGTAGTGCTTCTGAAATACGAGAGAATTATAAGTAATATTTTATTACATTATGGTAATACGGCTGGGTGAATATTTGTAAAATTATCTGGGTAGCGAATATACATTTTGATTGAAAAATTATTTTGAACTTGAATTTTATGATCCTAAATATAGTGAGCAACCATGAGTCTCGGTGCTCTTCTGAGATTACCGTTTTCTAGAGCAACGACCAACTTCCTTTCTAGTTTCTAATGAATTTTAATACTACTTAGCGTCGACACACTAAGTTTCGTCAAAATCGTTCTTTACGTTCTGAAATTATGAGTTGGCAAAGTCGTCCAGTCACGGGTTCTCGCGTGACGCGCGACTCAACGAAAGAGCGGCAATGCTGAAGTTTAGTATTATTTAAAATTAATTGAGAAAATATTAATTCAAAATATTTCGATACTTCTCGACCAGACAAGAATATTTTTCAATTGTTATTTAAAATAAATAATTTTTCAGAAAACCGACTTATATTATTTTAATGATTGTTTGTTTTTCAGCATCGAATACATCAAACAAAATAAAAATGTCTTTCCCCAGATCAATAAATTCTTTTTATTCAAATAATTTGCTCGTTTACGTAAAAATAAATGAAAATATTGCTTTATATTAAAAAAGTAATTTCTTGAACAATATCATGTAACGTTCTTATCTAAACAAACAATCAAAGAAATAAAAAATTGACGTCACCAAAATAATTTCAATAGTATTACTGAAGAGCATTATGTAACACTCAAAGTGATTGTCATCATGACCTTTAATAACGCGCACGCCATTCGGAAAAGAAAAAAAAATCACGAAAATGTATAAATCCAACGGAATTCATCGCGAAACAAGTATTTAGCGTGCATCGCATAACTGCAATATATAGATTTCTAAACTCGGGATGTCAGACACTAAAGGAACACGACGGAACGTAAAACTAGTTCACGAGTTGGTGTAAAGTATATATACCGCTACCACACAGAAAAGCGCTAATTATACTCGTTAATAAATCATCCGTTCGAGCAATAATTTCCGCAACGTAAAATCAACAACAACAAAAAAAGAAATAAATCATACGCTCGCGTAACACAACATAAATCAACTCACCATTCACAGCCGAAGAAGTAACAGTAAGGACTCTCGGGTGTTGTTCAACATTGCCATGTTGCTGCTGCGTCGTAGCCGGCCTAGTAGTACAATTTGCGTCACTCTGTTGCACGTAAAGTCTCACCATACCACCAGGCAACTGCTCACCAGTACAATCATTCAATTTCCTACCATTCACTTTACACTGAAGATTATTGTTCGTCGTAGTCGTGGCGTCACCACTACAAAGCCGTAATACAGCCTCGAGATCGTCACCGCGCGCCAATTTCAGTCTCGTGTCGAACAGTCGCCTCGCCTCAGCTCGATTCTCCGCGATATCGCGACCAATCGCTTTCACTGCCTCGTAGGCCGCGTCGAGAGAACGTACCAGATTCTCGTACTCGTGTTGCAACTCGCTCGTGCGCGCTTGCAGAAGAATATCCAGATCTTGTTTATCCATCTTTTTTTTTTTTGCTTTTCTGTGTTAATTGTTGCGGTTCATCCGCAACGCGATGGATTCGTTGGCACGTGCCGGACGAGACTATTTTTCGCTTATAGCGTCACAAAACGGAATAGCATACTACAGCTGCGTGCGCAGAAACGTCGACGCGGCCAGGCAGCGCACTGCGGATGGTTATACAGTCTTGCGTGTTATATCGACGTCACCACACGAATGGCGGAGCTTTCACGCACGACATCAATGTAGACGCCGCACACGGTCACGCGTGTATTCTACGCCGCGTAACGTATTGTGATGTCACATGGTTACGCCGGATACGCTGATATATTTGTGTAGAGAATTATTTTTGGATCGTATGAAGTCCAAGAGCTTTTTTTTTTTATACTTCGGATTGTCATGCTCGACATTTACTGCAGTAGACGCTTTATGGTTACGCACGTATTTTACTCCGATGTCACGGTTACGCGGGACATACGTTTAGATTTTGGGGATTTTATTTTTGGAGCATCCGACCTGTTTTGATTTTCGTCCAAGAGTTTCGTTGCTCAAAAATACGAATTTATATATGTGGACGAGTTAGATTCATGTGACGCATGAAATAAATGAGCTTATACGTTTTATGTTTAAATATAATGTTATTGATCGTGATTTTATAGGATTAAAATCATAAATATATAAAATTGATTTTCCTGCTCCTGATGATTGTTCAGTTTTGTTTATCAGCACGTGGCCGTGTGCATTATTTTGATAAACTTTCTGCAAACAAATGGGTCTTATCGATTGACGTTGCCTGTTCACTATTATAATGTACTGAGACTGCGTATCTTTGTTTACTGCGTGACAATTTTTTATGCAGTTGGAATTACCAGTTAATTCGACTTGGGGATTCGTTAGTAAAAATAATATATTTAGTAAGTAACTAAATTTAGTTCGTATTGAATTTCGGATGTTCGAATCCATTCAAATATAATCAATTATAAAATTATAGAATCTCGGAAATTGATTGCAACGTGCAATCTGCTCGCGACGCGCGTCTTGGCGTCTATAAGCGATAAAAAAAAAGTATATAAATAACTGAAAGCTAATTTAGCATGATAATGCAAAGTGAAGGAATATCAAGTGACGGGTGTAGGTCGACGGCGTAATGCTAATGGCCAATGAATAAATTGATGATGCAAAGAGCTTCCCAGATCGCTATCGAGTGTAAAACTGGTGTAATGAAAATTGAATATTGTAAAGTCATTGATACGAAGCGTATGATAGATTTTTTAAATGAAATTTTGAAAATTTTCAAAGAAACGAATTAAATTATTTTTAATACTATTCACTTCAAATTTCAATTCGACGTATCCGTCCGCAATGCAAATCAAACCATACTTACGCCGAAAATATCTAGAATTTATCTGAAAAAACTTACGAAATCAAACCGAGCAAACCTTCATCATTCTTCTTCTCCCCGCAAGCCGTGAGAAAAAAACATCGATATACTCAGTCTCTCGTGGTGGAAAAGCTTCCACCTTGAGGAAAACTTGGCTTCCTGCCCAAAGGAAATACTCTTCCGCTCTGGTACTTCCTTTTGTCGCTGCGCCTGGCCTCTTTTCATTATTACTCCCCCCTTCCCCCTTCCCTCGCGCGTTGAGAAGTAAAGAGAATTCTGAGATTGAAAAAGTGCTGAGAGTTATTGAAGCGAGGCCGCGTGCTGAATTGAAAAAGATTTTTTTTTTCCTCGCTGTCGACGCTTTGGAAAGTAATTTATACTTTGCATTGTCGCCGAAGTTAACGTGGGTGTCCACGAGTTTGCGTTGAACGAGCGATTGATTGCTTTACTTTTGGGAGGACAATCGACGACAAATTCAATGTAAACGTTTCTTTAAAATTCGGAAATCATACAAAAAAAATTGAAAATTTATATTTCAACTTTTTATTAAAATCCATCTGCTCAATTATAGTATACGTTTAACAGCCATTCCAAATATACATAAACAATAACAATTACGCCCGAAAAAATCTAGGCACATATAGTATACGACCACAGAGTATGAAAAAATAGTGTACAAAATAGCTTTACAAGTGTCTATATTACCGCATATAAAAAGAGTACACCCGCGTACTCGTTAAACTCTACGAAATATACAAAAAGAAGAAAAAGAAAAAAAAAATGAAAAGTTTGTCCCATCCCCGCAAGAAGATAGAATCCATCCCGACACCTTACAATTTCGCTCGGATGATTGCGATTTTCTTAGCAGCCCTCTTCTGCAAATCTGGCAACTTCATTGCAAGACCCATGTTACCCTGAATCTTGACCTTACCCTGGAAAAACGCCTTTTGAGGATTGAGTTTGCCGGAGATAAAATCGACGACATCGGTGTCGCTGATGGTGAAAGTGACGTCGGGTTTGGTCTTGCTGTTGTACTCGACGGTTCCTTTGCCAGCTTTGGCATTCACCACCCAGTAACCCATCATACCACCTGGACCATTGACTACTTTGAAACCGTAGATACCACGAACACGATCGATCAAACCATCTTCGTCTTCGGCCATGGCGATTTCTAGTGCTTTGAAGAGAACGTTGGCTTTGAAACCGTCTGGGTTACTGGCGATTTCTTGCTTCTTAGCGGCTACGTTGTTGCGGTAGACTGTGCCTGATTGGAATTGTGGGAAACCCAGACGGTAGAGTGCTACTACTACGGCTCCTCCCAAACCGATGTTGTGCTGCAAGGCTGCAAAAATTAAATAACATGCGAAATGTTGATCAGTAAACAAGCAAATAAATATCAATTTTTAATTTGAAGCTAAGATATAAATGAAACCATTCGGAGATATAATATCTCATCCAATATCGAACTCAATAAATTAATCTGATTATAAGTGTTATTTTTGTCCTCAAACCCTCGTACTGATAAAGCCAGATACATCGACGTACGAAGGTAAACCGATAACTTATCAAAATTTTTCTATAAAAAAAATCGATAAAAAGTCCTTTTCTAAACCAACCATCTGCAAAACACAATTACCTAATTTGGCATTTGGCACTTGTCTCTTGCCAGCCTGACCCCTGAGCTGCCAGACAAGTTCGCTGCACTGAGCGAGTCCCGTAGCGCCAAGTGGATGACCCTTCGAGATGAGCCCACCACTCGGGTTAATCACGTACTTGCCGCCGTACGTGTTGTTGCCGGAGTCAATGAGCTCGCCGGCTTTTCCCGGGGGACAGAGTCCCAGCGCCTCGTACGTGATGAGCTCGTTGGCCGAGAAACAATCATGAAGCTCGACCACGTCCACGTCCATCGGCCGGTAGTTGGTGTTGGTGAACAGCTTTTCCGCCGCGTGTTTCGTCATGTCGTACCTTTCATACACAAGGAGAATACATAATTAGTAGTCGCGCGCGCGATAAGTTATAATTAGTCATGGTTGTGTGTGGTTTGTCATCTTTCTGAGTGTCGAATTTGTTTTTTTTTTCGATGGTAATGATGAGTCAGCTAGAACCGACGAACAAACAAACGCATAGTCGGCTATCACGTCTTATCAATTATTTATCTTTATCGCTTTTTATTTTCGTTTGATCGTTCGGATTCTCATCGAAAAGCGTCGTGAGTACTTTATTCCATAAGAAAAAATAAAGTTTGTAATGAGCAGTTACACAACACTTTCATGCCTCGGAGAATACTATAATAACATACCCAATAATTTTTATGCAACTCCTATCAGAGAAAGTTGATGGTGTATCCGTTGACATTTCCATGCCAACAATTTCGACAGCCTGCTTTTCCAGTCCATGCCTTCTAACAAACTCCTCGTTGGCAAGGACGACTGCAGCTGAACCATCTGATGTGGGACAACATTGTAACTTGGTGAGTGGTCCAAAGATTATTGGTGACTTCATGATCTCTTCCAGAGTGTACTTGTCTTGGAATTGTGAGTAAGGATTGTTCATGGAATGTAGGTGATTTTTGTATGCAATCTTAGCGAAGTGCTCTGGTTTTGTGCCGTATTTTTTCATGTGCTCCAATCCAGCGTTTCCAAACATCTGGGCGGTTATTGGGCTTTCGTTGATTCCTGAAAGAGGTAAATGTAATTTTACACATTTTTAACAATTAGACAGAGTGCAAATACACAAAACCAATCATACCAGCCAATTCAGCCATCAGCTCAACATGTTTGTCCATAGGATTAGTTCTGTCATGGAATTTACTTCCAAGAGAACCACGCTCCATTTTTTCAAAGCCAAGAGCCAACACACAGTCTCCATTTCCAGCCTCGATAATCTGTTTAGCCACCATGAGAGCAGTGGATCCAGTCGAACAGTTGTTGTTCACATTGTAAATTGGACAACCGCTGAGTCCAACTTCGTAGAGAGCTCGTTGGCCAGAAGTTGAGTCTCCGTAGACCCAACCGACAGCTGATGCTTTGATGTCTGCGTAAGAGACCTTGGCATCAGATAAAGCTTTTGTCACTGCTTCCTTGGCCATTTGTGGGTAGTCAAAGTCATCTCGTCTTCCTGGCTTCTCGAATTTCGTCATTCCGACGCCGATAACGTATACTTTTGGCTTGAGCACCATTTTGAAGGCCTGAAACAAAAAAAAGTTGATCAATCATGCAAAACTGGATTAAAAAGAAGGCGACCTAAAAAAAAAGTAAATTTTAAGAAATTTACGGTACATTTCACCGAAAATCAACACGAAAAAAAGTTGCAGCAGCATTTACGACATCGTGACGGAATTTATAATCGTGGAATTTATAATTACCAAGGACACGTCTTTTTTTTATCCCGCTATTGCCGGCTCGCTACACATACTCGACTGTTATACGAACAAAAAAAAATTATCCGGAGAAAGCATATGATCTGTAGACAGAAAGGGCCTTCTCGAATGAAAGTTCAATGTGCAGTGAAAGCCAGTTCTTCTCTCGTGAGGAAATAAAAAATCTGCAGTGGAAAATTCCGGCTTAGGTGCACTGTTGCAAATCTCGGTCGGGTCGGAAGCGATAAGAGTCTAACCGTGACGATGCTGAAAATCGGCCAATGATTTGCAAAGGGGGATAAACCGGTTTTGTTTTTTGTCTGCGGTTGGACGATTAAAATATACCAGCTAGACTCCGAAACGAAATGTTATAATTATAGCTTACCTTTGGTCAATGCAGTTGAGGATGAGGTTCGTTTGTCAAGTAAGACGAGTCGCTTGTGAGGCCTTTTATAATGCAAGACTTTGGTCGTCGCGAGAGAAATGAATTTTATTATCAACGTCGATCCTCGTCGGTTATCGCGCGGCGCACTAATGAGCCAAGTATGTAATCGCAACTGACTGCGGCCTTTCGAATCATGCATGAGTGGTGGTGGAGTGTGGACTGTGACTGTGTTTTCTCTCTCTCCTATTCTGCTATGCATTCTCTCACAACAACAGGTTCGTTCGTTCGCACGCGCGAGCGCGACTTGCTACGGTTCGTTCGCATGTACGGAGTAGCGCTACTTTTGAATTTTTATGCTCTTATTAACATAGCACAGTAGAAAGTTAACAATCTTTTATTTCATTACCCAAGGGATATTTATTTACAATTTTGTTGGGATAGCTTCACAAAGTTTTGGACTAAACTATTATTAGTTAAGAAGTGGATGCACTTTTAATACAAAATAAATATTATAATTTTTCTGTCTTTTATGTGGGATGAACACTTTTAAGTTGCAACAAAAAGCAGCAATGAGTCAACCAAATGATATTTAACATGTTTAAACAGAGTTGAATAGGAATTTATTCATTATTTCTTTTCAATCCGTCTAATCAGAACTAAAACAATTCACTCGTTGCGACTTGAGTGAATCAATGAATGTTATACACTTATACTCCTGAACAATGACGTCAATGACGATATATTCCAAAGATTTATCAATTTTTATACACACAGGGGTCACGATGTTACATTATACTTGCAATACATCCTATAAAAAAAAAAGAAAAAAATCCTTACAAGTGCATATAATACCCTCTCCACTCTCCAACTCCCATAAAAAAAATTCAAATTTCCCGCGACATTTCCCTCGAGCTGCGCGCGACGTCTCGGACTCGGCGCTCCGAAATCAGATCCTCAACAACACACACACCGACACACATCGCTCGTCCGTGTATATATCTCTCGCTTTTACAACTCGCGCGCCGCGCATTCTCGTCAGTTTCTCTGGCGACGCTGCCTGCTGCATGCAGCGGAGACGCTGCGCGTGTGGTTTGTTGGTGCAGCATCCCGTCGTCGAAAAAAAGAAAAACAGACAGCGGACGCGCGGCATGCAGCACGCGTAAACGACGTCCGCATCTCTTTTTTTATCCTCCCATGGGCATCGTCGCGTAAGTCAACCATCAAAACGAACAACCAACAATCTCTCTCTATCGATCTCTTTTTCGTTCCAAATTAAAATACAAAAAAAAAGAAGAAAAGAAAAATTGTAATGCATGCCTTTGTGACTGTGTATAGTGTGTCGCTCGCGGCTAATTCACCATTTTGAGCCCAGCCAGCTCTCTCGCGCGCGAGTGTGTGTGTGTGTGCTCTCGTGTTTGCGGCTTGGCCGCGTACAGGAACAATCGATTTTCTGTATAGCCGGCGAAAAACGCGTGGCACGCTACTACTACACGTATACATATATAATCCCCGTCGTCGTCGTCGTCGTCGGCTAGGTGTTGTTGAACTCTCTCTACTACTCTCCTCGAGTGTCTCTCTATGTGTCTGCGTGTGTGCATGTCGCGCGAGCAAACATTCGCCACTATATATATGCGACGGTAACAAGAAGAAGGTTGCAGTTTTTTTTTAAGCAGCAGACTGTATCGTGCATTAGAAAGTTTAATCTTTTTTTTCTGCTTTGCATAGAATAGTTCGCGATTGAATTACACGTAATATAAAGCAGTGCATTGTGAAGCCAAATGATAGTGATACTCTATATTGATTATGTCGCATGGATAATTGGATTCTTTATGTATCGCTTAGAAGAAGAAGAAGAAATAGTGTCAAGTTTGCAAGATTCGAATTGATGCCAGCGCTCTAAATTCTGAATTCGCTATTATCCTTGTGGAAATAAAAGCCGATAGTGTGCATGGTCGACTCCAAAATGAGTAACTCTCGTTTATACACGTCACTTTTCTACTGCAGTATAATTATCTCTAAACGAGAAATGAAAAAAGAAAACGCTTAATCTAAGATTCGGAAATAGAAGGGGGAAAAAAGGGTCGACAAGTAGTAACTTCCGGCGCCTACGAGAGAGAGAGAGAGAGAGAGAAAGAGAGGAAAAAGCAATCAAGGAAAAAAAGGCGAAGCGACACTATACGACTTCCACCCGAAAATAAAGCCTCCGCGGTCGCGCGCGAGCGAGAGATGTATTTATAAATCATTTTCTATTTAAGGCCCTTTCACGCCCGTGTATGTATCTGTGTGCCAGAAGGGGCGTGTCTTTCTCTCTCTCTCTCTCTCTCTCTCTCTCTCTCTCTCTGCTTGCTGCAAGCCATATAATGTGTGCATCTCGCGTGCGTGGGATTTATATACTGATTTTGGTCGATAAGCGCTGCTATACGGTTTTTTGGAGTGTAGAAAGATGGATTCGGAAACTTTCCTTGTATTCTTATCGGGATTTTTTTGTATTTGAGTTAAATATTTGTCGAGGGATTATCGGATTTATATCGCGTGTGTTATGATAGCGATTAGTTGGAAATAGATGTTTATTGACGATTGACTCAAATTTTAAATGAAGATAAAACGCGTAGAAAGTTGCATTTTTTTGTAAAATCGCGATAAACTTTGAAAAATTAAAATACCAATTCAGTTTTCTCGTGTAAGAATCGACGAGGAAAAAAAAAAAAAATTATCGAACGTGGGACTCATTGTGTCGCCATTTCTTTACGCCGATTAACATTTTACATACCTCCAACAATTTTTCATTCAACATTGCAAAATTCTCGAAAGAAAAATGTGCGATATTTACCCGAACGATCGCTGCACTCTTGTAAAACCTCATAATTCCCACGAAAACAGAAGACACGTCTGCGCGCTTGTGTATTTTTTTTCAGCTGCATTTAATCCATTCGTGTCTCGTCGCTCGTATTTCGCCAAAAAAAAAAAGAAATTCAAATGATGTGCATATACATACACACACAAACTGACATCGCGCACAGTCATTGTACCCAAAAAATACGTGCAACGAAAAATACTTTTTTTTTTGTATTCTGAAAAATTCGAGATAGGAATACAAAATCGAGTTGGCTCGAATAATATAAAAGTGTGTATACGTCGAGAAGTTTAGATTGAAATCTAGGTGCGCGAGTATGTAACTTCCTGTCGGTAAGATCCTATAATGCAAATGTTGATGTAATCTCGTTCGTCCCGAGAAAAATCCAACGAATGTTTTTTTTTATTAGATAGAAAGTTTTTTTTCACTCTAAAATATAAAAAAAATTCATCATCGCACTCTCATATAAATAATTCGCGATCAATCAAAAAGAAAAAAAGAAAAAAAAATCTTCCAAGCCGCGCATTTCACAATGTTCCAATAGAAGGCTAATTGTGTGTTCTATTTATCAGCGAAAACGAGGAAGAGGAAGTACTTTAAACTGAAAGAGAGTAGTGTGTGTTGTACGCATGCACTCGACGTGCACTTGCACGCAAATAGGGTAAAATCGAGTGTTTCGTGCCTCGTCCGCACCCACAGTTTTTTTTTTCTTTTTCCTACACCTCTATACTCACCTTTTTCCAAGAGGGATACCTTTTGACAGTCGAGTGTCAATAAAACTCGTTCTATATTTTTGTATGTTTTTTGTTTCTTTACAGACGCACAATTCGCGATGTCGCGAAACGCGGGCCCGGGTCTTTACGAGTTCCTCATGGAGGCGGAGTTGCAACAGTATTATCCAGGGATCAAAGGTGATCTGAAGGTGCAGAACACGTCGCAATTGAAGTATGTGACGGAGGACGATTTGTGCGGTATCGGAATGACGAAACCGGAGATGAGGAGATTGAAGAAATATTTTCAAAAGCATTTTCCGCAAAATTATCTGTCAAAATTCAAGAAGATGCTGCTGCCCAAGAAGGAGGAACAGATGCCGGGTAATCTGACGATGCCACCCGAGGAGAGACAGGACAGACCGCCTATACGGGTACCGAATAAACACATGATACCCGCCGACGCTATCATCGTTAACAAAGAGCTTGGTGAGTGAGGATTACATCGTGTAAAGTAGTTTCGTTTTTTTCGTAAAGATTGTTTTTAAGAAAGACATGGGGGCACAAGTAACGATTTCTCGCTCAGTTTAAGAATATTTCTTAATTTTGAGTTCAATTTCAATGTATTTCTTTGAATTGGCTGATCAAATGCGAATTTTTTTCTTATTTTAAGAATTTGTTGCTCTGTAAAACTGATTAATTTCATCAAACTAACGCAGCTATTGAAGTAGGTTATTTCAACACATATTTCCGACGAAACCTTTATGCTTAAATCTTCCACGAATACTCTAGTTTTCTCTTTTTAGATTATAATTTTCAATGCAGTAGATGTGGATCTATATTCTGTGGATTCAATTATTTCATTTTCAATATCTCGAACACTACGAAAAAATTTCTTATTTTATGTTATATTTTTGGTCATCAAAGTCCACAATTAAGAATTAAGCCAATAAAGATTTCTTATCTTACTTTATATTGCATATTTGATATCATCAAAGTTCACAATTAAGAAATAAATCAATAAAGATTTCTTATCTTAAAAACACTTTTACGTTTCTCAATTTTAGTAACTCATAGTTCTAACCATGCTGCGTTACATCTCATTTAGATAAAAAAATTTTCTTTCGCTATGATTAAAAAACTGCAAATAACATAAAAGAACTCATTCATTTCATCAATCAAAAACCTTTGCAGGTATGGGCGAATTCGGGGTAGTCCAACAAGGCGTGTGGACGAACGACGGCGAGCGCATCCAAGTTGCAATAAAGTGTCTATCCCGCGAGCGCATGCAGAACAATCCAATCGAGTTCCTGAAAGAAGCGGCTATCATGCATTCGATCGATCACGAGCACATAGTGCGTCTTTACGGTGTCGTGCTCGACACGAATTCACTGATGCTCGTCACCGAATTGGCACCTCTGCGCTCGCTACTCGAGTGCCTCAAAGAACCAAGCTTACGCTCGAGTTTTCCAGTACCGTCTTTATGCGACTTTGCCGTACAGATCGCCGATGGAATGCAGTATTTGGAAGCGAAAAGATTGATACACCGAGATTTAGCTGCGAGGAATATCTTAGTATTCTCGAAGAACAAGGTCAAGATCTCGGATTTTGGATTGTCGCGAGCGCTTGGCGTTGGCAAGGATTACTATCAGACGAATTTCAATGTCAACTTGAAATTGCCGATCGCTTGGTGTGCTCCTGAGTGTATTTCTTATTTGAAATTCACTTCGGCCAGTGATGTTTGGGCATATGGTGAGTGATTTATTAAAGAAAAACAAAACTGGTAATAGGTACGGCTTCCGAATGTTCGTGTAATTTGCTTGATAAAATGCTATAAAAATCTAAATATCGATACACGAGTCAGCTCTCTAAATAAAAATTGACTCACAAAGAACCGTTTGTTTCGCATCACTCGATAGGTATTTTTTTTCTCTAGCTTTCTACTTTTCTTATCTTTCGTTCTTTTTTTTTTCATGTGAGTAATCGTGAAAAACAACCTATTGTTTTCTCGGATATTTTACAAAAACAGAAAATAAAGACTTATCTAAATCAATTCGTGAGTCAACCAAGATTCATCTCATTTCCAGGTGTAACTCTCTGGGAAATGTTCAGCTACGGTTTCCAACCGTGGGCAGCATTGACGGGCCATCAGATTCTCAAAGCCATCGACGAGCCGAATTTTCAACGTCTCGAGCAACCCGATTGCTGTCCCAAAGATTATTACTCGTTGATGATCCAATGCTGGCAGCACGAGCCCACAAAACGACCCAAATTTTCCGAACTAATTTGTCTATTACCCGACCTCAAACCCGAACAAGTGCAAGCGGTACAGGACAACTCGGAAATCGGTCAACTGGTTTATCGTCAGGGCGACGTGATAACCGTGCTCGACAAGGGCATCAGCAATACCATGTGGAAAGGCGTGCTGAACAATGGCAAAACTGGATTCTTCAATCCGGCGCACACGATAGCTTACTTGGGCAACAACTTGCCGAGCAACAAGCCCGGAGAGTTCACGAGGGGCGACGGCAAGAATATTTTTTCCTCGCAGGTAATTAAAACAAAATTTATTTTAACTTTCTATTATTCACGATTTTTCTTTTATGAATTTCCAGAGAAAATCGAAAATACGCACAGACATGATCTCCTCGCCGCAGGGAGATCTGAAGCACACAGGTCACGTCGGCCTCGACGGCGCATACTTCGGCGACATAAGCTTTCTGGGCGGCAAGTATCCGCATCTGCCCAGGCAGGTCGTCACTCCGTACAAGCCGCAGGAGGACGCGACCGATAATAATTCTAGTCAAGTCGCTCAGGACGTTATGTTGAGGGGCCTCGATCGCGACAGCAATCGCGAGTCCGTCAGGGATAGTCGGCATTTACAGCGCGACGCGCAAAGCAAACATGGTGAGTCATTCGGGTACCTGTGTGGACGGATGAAATAATATTTTTTGAGAGTGGATGTGTGCTTTAACGGTTGTTTTGGGAAAGTTTTTCTTTTGTTTGATGGGATGTTTTCGGATGGAAGTTTATTTGGATTGTGAGGCGACGAGAAAGTGTGTTATTATGTCAGCATTTATTCGATGTTTGAGTTACGTTTCGGTAGTTAAATTAAAAAACAAAGAATAGTCAACTCGATTAATTAACGTTTGTGATCAACCGAATTTTTGCGAATTACGATTTGACCCATTAATGAACTTGGCATTGACACACTTATTTTAATAACTCTGGTTTTACGTAATCATATCTACTTTATGATAACATAAAAGGACAATGTTACTAGATTAATCTGCATTACGTAAACATACAAGCCTAAAATAGAACGACGTTATCAACCTTTTGTTGAAAAATTAAAGCGTAATTTTTTGTCTGTCAAAAAAAAAAACAACAACAGACAGCTTATGGTCAGACACGTGCTCGGACATATCGCAGCTCGGCACAGCAGCGAACAACATGAGCGTGTCGATGGTGAGCAGCACGGACAGCAGCACGATATGCGGCGATCACGAGTACCACGAGATCAGCGACGAGGAGAATCAGGACAGTCCGTTGCGTTTCGACAAGCCATTGAGCTTCGACTTTGGCCCGTCGCTACTCGACGAGATGGACCAGATGTTCCGCTCCTTAGGTACTTTATCAAAGTCTATGTTATCGCGCGGAAAGAGGGATAACTATGTCAAGCTAAAAAGTCCGTCTCGGCACATCTTACTTTTGTTTTTTTTATCCACTATCCGACCATCGAATGGCGCCTAACTGTAAAGTGGATATTTTTTTTTTAGGATCGTCGCCACCACCGCCACCACCGCCGCAAAGTCATCCAGTGCCTACGGAACACGAGTCGAGCAACGCGAGAAACGAGCTGAGAGAATTTCAAGCCAAGCAAGGCAACAAGAAGAAACAAGCGACCGTGAGTCCTATAAATGTACAGTGGACTTTTTTTGTTTTTTATGTTATTCGTTTCAGTTCGCCATTATTTTTTGTTAATTCGATCGAGAATGATCTTATACACTACACGCTTCGTATATTCAGTTTTTTTTTGTTTCGTTCTCTTGAGTTTGAGTGGTGTCTTCTTCGCATATGGACGTGTTTTTTTTTGTCGCTTTCTTTTATTCATTGGCAAGTCCTCGAAAGTGTCGCAATGGCTTGGCAACCTTTATAGTATACCCGGAAAGCTTTTATCAATCTGGTCTTGTCAGTTTCTTTTTTTTTTCCTTTTTTGTGCCAAAATTATTTTCCTTCGATGTCGGAATGTCATACATATAGGGCAATCGAATTTAAGATTCGCTGGGAAATTTTGAACTACATACTTGCAAATTGATGAGAAAAAAATTAAAGTTCAACGTTTTCCATTAAACAAATTTTCAAAAGTTCTGAAAAATCGTAAAAGTGTTACAATTTCCTCGAACTAAACTCTTCGCACCCGCGCAATCAAAATTAACTCATCATCTCATCGAAATTCTCGCTCATATCTACAATTGGCAAAACATGTTAATCCGGCAACAACAAAAAATATCGATCAGGTGAAACCAATATCGGCGGCCGATCAGAAAACCTTGTATTCGGCGATCGCGATGGCCCAAGAATTGACGGCTCGCTCGATGACGGATCTCGAGCAGCCAACCTCGCAGTCGCATAACGCGCAGGAGTCGCATTCGCCTCGCACACCCGCAAGTCCCTCGTCGACGCGACGTCGCAAATTTTCGTTCAAGTTGCCACACCAACACAGCCCTAAACCCGATCGACGACACTTTGCCGAGGAAGCCGCCAGTATACCTGACATACAGGTACATTATTATTTTTTTTATTTTCTTTACTTTTGGTTGCTTTGGTTTTTCTGGGTTTTTCTTTTGGGAGGATGTGGTCTACCTTAATCGATTTTTCGCGACTAACATCTGATGGATATGTTGAAAAGATAATTAGAACTGAATAAAAGATGAAAGAATTTTTTCATTGAGAGACTTTTAGTTTTCTAGAATACTTGTGGTAGACTATATCTGAAAAGTTTTCGTAACAATTTTATTTGCAATTTTTACACTACAATTTATTTTTTTTTCAAATACAAATACACGATATTATTCATATTTGAATTCAAAAGTATAATATGCTTTTACTTGATTTTTATTATTGAATTCATTTGATTTTGCACAAAAATAATACACATATATTAACATATTATTCATATACCACACAGTAAACAACAACGAAAAAACAAAAATCGAAAATCCGACTTATGGAAACACAGCGGTATGTAACTCGATGCCAGACATCGATAAAAAGGTCTTATGTAAATTCAGCCGAACAATGCTCTGCGTGCATAATTGAATACGATCATTGTTGTGGATATACATTTTCGTTTGTTTGTCTAATTATCTTTTACAATGTTGCTTATTTCATTTGATCAGTGTGCTTGAAGGTTGAACAAAAATCAAATTTCAATTTCAAATATCAAACACCTTCAATCACACCAAAAAAAACGCTTTAATAATCTATCAATACTAATACCAAAATTTCCCTTTACCTTTCTCTCTCTCTCATCCTTTTTTTATTATCTTTTGTTGTTATGATTTACTTTCAACGCCTTATAATTTCACCCCCTTCAATCCACCCTTGCATCGTTATAAATGTGTCGCATGTGAACAAAAAAAAAATCCCCAGTGGCTTTGCACGAGCTTGCAGTCCTTATCCTCGACAGTATCCTCGATCGATTCCCTCGGCGCACCGTCAACGTTGAAACTACCCCTATGGGACAAAGCCTCGGCGGAATTTTGTTTCGCCAAATCGCGCGAATTGCTCACCAAGCCAACCGCATGGTCGTCGTACGTGGACGTGGAGTTCGACGAGCACATACTCGACAACAACGTCAAGCAGAATCTCGTGAAATCGACGGAATTTTTGGAGAACGGCAACGCCACTCATCGCAAAAGCATCGCAAGTTGCATGGAATTCGAGCAGCCTAGCAATCATCACAATGGTCATCATGAGAACGGTCATGGTAATTACGATTTCCCGAAGGACGGCAAAAGAGTGTCGACGAGTTACGTCGATCGTTACTTCGACCAACCGAAGTACGTGGACGACGATGAATTGTCATACGAAGACGAGCAGAAGATCAACGAGTTGGAGCAGACTTGTCGGAATGCTTTTCTAGCGAGTTTTCCCGAATTCGCCAACAGTCATCGCGAATCACCGGTGAAGATCGCACCACCGCCACTTATAGGTACACGACCGAAAATTACGATCGGAAGTCCGAAGTCGCATTACAGCGGCTCGTCCGACAGCATGAAAACCGCGGTGCCCGAGAGTCCACGTTCCGTGAGGATGAATTACAGAAACGGACACGATTATCCTTACGCTATATCCAACAATCCACTGTTCGACAATCGCGAGAGCAGCTCGGACGAGTTGAGAATGAGGATGAGAAGGAAGTCCGACGCCGAGGTGAATTGCAACAACAGTAAATTGGAGAGCGTGAAGAATTTTATAGAATCCAAACGTTTCGGCAAACTACGCAGTCCGACGATTCACCAGAGAATCTTGGAGCCACCCAAGTTGTATCAGAACGACGCGAGTGTGTTTCGAGCGAGAACTTCATCGTTGTCCGAAGCAAGAAGACCACATCTGAAGAATCTTCGTAGATCATTTCATCAGAGCAACGATTCGAGCGAAGATTCCGACTCGATTTCGCACTCGGAAACCGACATTCGCAGTAGATTTAGATATCGTCGCAGACATCGTCGAATGGCCAAACTCAATTTCAAAAATCAAAAAGCCGCTTTGGCCACGGCTCAACAACAAAATTTCCTACACCCAGATTCAGCTCGTGCCGGCTACTCGAACTTGGAACTCGGTGGAAAATCGCCACCACCGTCGACTAGTTTTTTGAATTCACTGTCACCACCGTTCTCATCGAGGAACAATATGATCACTTGGCCGGAAAGTGCACCGAGCTCGAGTTTAACCTTCACCAGCGACGATTCGGATACGAGCTCCGAATATCCCGAATTCAACAACGATATACTCACCTTTCCTCCGTCCCCTGCTCCTTAAAAAAAGATTGACGATGTTTTTTTTTTTGTGGAGAAGTGCACTTTGTACATACTATTGTAGCCCTTTTTGATATCGCGTTTTTTAATAACAATAATAATAATAATCGTACGATAATAACTCCCGTAATACGAGGATATATTTTTTTAAATCGTATGGGCGCTAAAGTGCTGCAGAATTAAATGCTTGTGGTATGCGATTGTAATAGTGTATATGTGCGTTTGATTATAATTATAGATGTAATAGCATAGTCGTTCGTGGGCATTACGAGACGAAGCTTTGTTTTTTTTTTAATCATTCTTTTTTGGGTGTCTGCCGGTAAACGCGGGGTTGAAATATTTTATTTTTGTATTAATGGGGTAGATTTAGATTATTTCAGTCGATTCTAGTCGTTGAAACAAATATAAGTTAGAATTAAGTGCATTGAAAGAAACAAAAATAAGTTTTACTCACTATAATAGTCGTAAAAGTTAAAAGTAAATCGTTATAAGGGCGATGGGGAAAACCGTAGAATCGTAAAACCAAATAAGTATTTTTGAGAATTTTAAAATCGAGAAAGTAAAAAAGAAAACCTATAGCTTTGAAAAAAAAAAAGAAATGGTAGACACCCAATGAAAAAAAAAACTCCTCCCATCATCTCACACACACACACACAACGAAAAAAAATCCTAAATAATCCTCCTCAGCCACCGCACAGCTTGTGTAATCTCTTTAACTCTCACTGTCTTTTCTTTCTTTCATTTTTTTTGTCTTTTTATAATTTGTGTTTTTTTTAAATCCACTCTCTTCTCTCTCTCACACGACACACACTACCCTACGGTCCCTTCGGCTTGCGTTTGTGTTGAACAGGCAACGCTGTCGGACGAAGCAAAGGAAGTTTACAACAGTTTGATCGAGAATCCAGCTTGCACCTCCACTGGTATACCCGACAGTCCGGATACGAATCCTTTGAGAATGTTACGCTCGGGTTTACCTGTTGTCAGGCCGAGAGTTCGTGGCAATAAACACTCGTCGAGTCACAGTGTCGTGTCCAATGACGACGACCATCATCATCATCATCATCATCATCAGGTATATACAATTTTGCTTTTGGCTTCATTCATCCGTTTCGTACTTTATTTTTTGAATT
The DNA here is from genome assembly GCA_035047105.1 of Galeopsomyia nigrocyanea. Taxonomy (NCBI): domain Eukaryota; kingdom Metazoa; phylum Arthropoda; class Insecta; order Hymenoptera; family Eulophidae; genus Galeopsomyia; species Galeopsomyia nigrocyanea. The sequence continues at coordinate 10,100,418 of JAWWMK010000001.1, read as the reverse complement.
TGTAAAGGATATTTTAGAGCTATAATTTGCAAACCCATAATTAATCACACTATTGTTTTTTAAAAAAAATCCAGGGTAGCAGTAGAAGTTTCCACTTTGACAGCCTACACCATCACAGTTCGGGCGCTCGAACGTTACCAAAGCTCAAAATTCCCGCGCCGTCGCAAGCACCACCTCCGATTCCGCAAGGTTTCTTACACAGGCATCACTCGATGGAAATTGAGAACAATCAGAATCAAGGCAACGTCAACGACGAGAATCCAATACCATTACCACCGCGCGATCGATCCAAAACGTTGCAGCCGAAATCGAGTTTACCGAGGCATCAGAGGAAACATCCGTTGATTATTCCTGGTGGTGGGGTCACGAGAACTTTGGCGAAGATGCAAGCAGTTTCGAGTCCCACGATCGAGGATCAAGTGGATGGTTTTCCTGAAGAAACGGATGGTAATGCGATGGGTGAAACGTGCAGGTCGGACGTGGCTTCAGAACTTACGGCGAACAGGTGAGTTTGATTTATTCGATATTTTGAGGGGAAAAAATCGTAACGTTATTTTTTTTTTTTAGTCCCGAGGAATTCGAAAGGCGTATCGATTCCGAACTCGCAGCTCTCGACTCGCTTTCGTTGGATACGAATAGTAAGCAGCGACATCGTTGTAGCGACATATCGGAGGATCTTCTGGAGTTCTCGGAGAATCTTATAGACTGCGATGCAGCGGAAGACAGCGAGGATAGCGCTACGGTTGCCGGAAGTCCGGAACCGAAACTCGAGGAAGCTGGTCAAAACGAGAGTATGACGAGGACGAGCGATCATGTGTCTTGCGAAGATTTGTTGGATTTTGCCGATGGACCGAATTTGAGGAGGACGAGGGGTCCGAGCAATGGAGAGAGTTCTGATGAGGTGAGTAGTTTACTTTGGTTTTGTGGAGAGAATTTTTTTTTAACGATAGTGATTGAGATTGAACGAAAGTCATGGGTTGTTTGGTAAGAAATTAATCGATAATTTGGCATGTGAATTCAAAGCTACGATGCTGGTAGTGCATTTTACGAATGTAAATTTAATTCAATGGTGTAGTATTGCGATATACAAATCTATCGATACAATAGAACTTTGTGTGTAAATGTAGGATTACTTGAATTAAATTAAGTAATATTTCCCACTTTACCCTTTTAACAGTATCCACGTATTGAAATCAATCTAAATTCAATTTTCAAAGTAAACTTATCATATTTGTGTAGCAGTATTTGTTACCAGAGCCAAATTGGAATGAATCCAAAATCTTGCATACGAAAATTCGTTGTTTTACAGATTAAAACAAAAAAAATTGATAATAATTATATCCCCATTACTTTAGGTAAGAACGATGTTAAAAGTTTTAAGTTCCTGGAATTCGACGCCCGAAGATTGCGTGGCAGCGTTAAACGCCACCGACTGGGACGTCTTGACGGCCATCAAAGTGGAAAAAGTACACAGGATATTGAAGAAAGAGAACAATTTCGTCGCATTACGAGAATGCAAGGATATGTTGAACCAGTGCCAGGGTGATGTCGATAAAGCTGCCGCTTTGCTGAGAAATACCGAGGATACAGCTGCCGTTTAGGATTTTCTAATTTTAATTCGACGTATCGATTGAGCGATGCTTTCGTTTTTTTAGCGAACGAACAAAAATAAAGTACGTTTCGTATATAACGTAAATTTAAATGTGAATTTCAAGTACTCAAATTATATATTTTATGGCCTAATAATTTATAGATAAACATCGCTCAGTCAGTACGTGACTTTTATTGTATTTTTTGTGAAAGTCTCGTTCGTTGAAAGCTGAGTGAAGTTTGAACGATAAATGTCTTTTATATATGTATGTTGCAATGTGAAAAATTTTGTAATGTATTTCGAAAAACGTTGCCATACCTATATTTATAAGTTTTGCAATATAAATATTTCAACATTTTTCGTGCGCAAAAGGTTGTAATGCTCAGCGAGTAAACGAACGGATTTGCGTTGTTACAAATCATTTGTATTTTTTTTTTTTTGAGAATTTTATTTATTGCACGATCGATGGCATCTAAGCTTTCTAATCTTCCTAACAGTGTACGATGTATACAAATCGCGCACAATTTAAAAAAAAAAGAGAAGTAATATAACGTGAAAATGTGAAGTGAAATTCGGACGTTCAGGTCGAGGCCTTTGTGTTTTTTTAAGCTACCAAATCCTATGGATTGTAATACGTTTAGACAGGGTGACATGAAACAAAAAAAATGAACAAAGTAGAGGTCTAATTAAAAAAGCCAAATAGTTTTAACGTTGCTTGTGTTCAATTCAGTGTTTTTTATAGTTTTTATAAAAATACAATGTAGTCCGTTTTTTTTTGAGAAACTTAGTTTATGAAAAAATTGTAATATAAAAGAGAATTTTTTCTTTGCGTCAAATATTTGCGCAGTGTAATCGTAAGGTTCCGAGATTGAAAGGTGACGTTTGCAATCAAATTTTGCCTTAAATTTTGTGCCAATTTTTTCGATATTTTTGCTGATTGTTGATAATAAGCCGCTTCAAACTGAAAGCTAAAACTACTCTAATCGCAATAAAATTTTTGGACTTATTAATCGTACTATTGTACTAATAAAGACTTTTCGTCAACTGAGTATTGACTACATAACATTCTTATAGTTTAGGACCTCTTATAATATAATTAAATATCGTCCAAATTTCTTCGGATTCTCAATCTGCTTTTTTCGTAAACAATAGAAAACAAATATATATATATATATATATATATATATATATATAATCTGTCGAACAAGTTTTATCCGCTAATGTTGTGTGTAAATATAAGCAGGCAGAAAATTATCACAATACAATCATGTATTTTTCAAAAAGTAAACAATATTTGAATTAGAGTACATATTTTGAAAATAAATATTGACACCATGGTACTTTTTCGCCGGACTGAATTTGAAAGAGTGAAGAATTGCCTTTGTCAAGCAAAATTCGTAGTCTGAACAAAAAAAAAATCGAAATCAAGAAAAACAAACTATTTTAATAAATGTAGACAATCGGCGAATATCGATAATCTGGATAAAACTCGTAGAATCAAAGTATTCTTCTATCATTAAAAAAAAAGAACAAATTGCGTAAATCACGACGGAACAATTATTGGTATAAAATGTTATTGTGTCCCCGCCGTCAAATTAATTTATTTATCTAAAACATTTGAATACACTATAAAACGTAAAGAAAAGCGCGCGCTGGCAACGTATATATGAGATGCCCGACGACGCTGAATCTCCTTTTTGATAATGCCTGAATTAAACGTAATAATATTTATACGTCGATATTATAATATATATGACTATATTATTGTACGACAAAAACGCGAGAAAGTTTTATATCTATTGTATTTACCTAATATATGCACGATGCGTATTAAAAAAAAACTTTTTAAAATGACAAGCATGACTTTTTATTTCACATTCATTGCCAATATTTATTCATTTTTCAATAAATATACATATATATGATTAATTGATTATGATGTTGATGAAAGCCGGGTCGACAAGTGGATGAGAGGGGATGAAAGAGAGCGCAAAAATCGCAAAGCCGGGAAAACATGGCGACCAACTTGGGCACGATCAGTTGCCAACATAGTGGAACGCCCTAAGCAGCCCACCGCATGGACGAGTTGACGATTGACGTTAATCAACATTTAATGCATCGATGAGCTTTCGAACTTAGCTACAAAACACTCAAAATTGTTTATAAGTAAACGAGAACTCTCATTTATCACAAGATCATCTATGACGAGCTTTTCTTAACAAGTAGTGCGTGTGTGTTCACAGTGAGTTAAGTAGAGTAGGTTAAAGAGCCAGTGATAGAAAGATAACAAATATAACAAGAACCGAAAGCAACAAGGATATTACAGCGATGGAGTACGTACTAATTAAGGACATACGACCCGGACAAAAGAACATTAACGTGGTGTTCATCGTCCTCGAGGTTGGCCATCCTACCATCACCAAAGATAGCCGCGAAGTTCGAACGTTCAAAGGTCAGTTTACAAAGATTTTTTCTGCTAATTAATGGCAATTACTTATCTCAAATACATGCATTTGCTTAGAGTTAAATGTATCAACGTACATATACATATTTCATCTATATTGTCAAGAACAAGTATCTTTGTAGAGATTGTTTTTCTCTAACATTTGTTGATATGTTTACAAACGCCTACTTGTTGTCATGAATCTTTTAACTATATTATGCAACAGATAAAGTCATATATAAGCATATGCATTATGTATTATTTCAGTTGCCGACAGCACAGCGTGTATCAACGTATCAATTTGGGACGAGCCAGGCACACTTTTACAACCCGGAGACATAGTCAGACTGAGCAAAGGTTACGCTTCAATCTGGAGACAATGCCTGACATTGTATTCTGGAAAGAATGGGGACATTCAGAAAATTGGCGAATTCTGCATGGTTTTCAACGAGCAAGTTAACATGAGCGAACCTAATCCAGCGTTTGCTACAGAGATGGCTAATCGTGGTTCTTCGGGCAACAATAATGCTCCGAACAATGGCAATGACAAAAATGGACCACCAGTAAGAAATCTTAGGGTAAAATAGAGGGGCTTTTTTATTTAATTTTTGTTTCTAATACTTTTTGAGCGCTATAGCCTTTGATTTTCGTTTTTACTAACATTGGAATTGGTTTTGACATTTGTTATTTATTTTCGTATTTTTTTAAGTTTGGGTTACTGGTGATAAAAAAATTTATTTTTTTTATTTACATGAATAGCAAGGATTCATCAAAAGTACATACACAAATGAATTTAAAAATGCCAATACGTAACTCTTAGATTACAAGCTACTCTTTTCCATTTAACTGTTCTATATTGCTCCAAAAGCAATAACTTACATAACAAGCACTAAATAAAAACAATAGTGTAGTTTTTACAAGCTGTAGACTAACAACAGTAGAATTATTCTTCGCACGAACGCGGTTGAGTTCTCGTGCACTCATTGTTCATTTTTTGCTCGTTTCTCTTGTTATACAGACGACGCAAAGCGGCGCAGCATCGACCTCGACGTCCTCGCCTGTCAACACTACGGCGTCCTCGAGCAAAGGTGGCAATGGTGGAAATGCTACGACTTCGCAGGTGCGTACACTTCATTATTAAGAGATTTTTGTCATTTTTCAAAATTTTTTTTTCATGTGATGGAGTCGCGAAAGAGTTGATTGAATCGATATAGAAAAGTTAATAGCCGATTAAATTGCGGTTTATTCTAAAAGTTTTCTTTAAGTTTTTGTCGAACAAAAAACATTCAGAACTAAGACAATACCGAGTCTGACAATAACCGATTGGTTTTAATAAAAAAAAAGACGTCACATGCCTTCAAGCACTAAAAAAATCAGCAATTGTAAACTTTGTACTACCAAAAGCGAACACTCAATTTTTCCAACTCTATTGCAAAATCTACTGTATTGTTCGCGCTCTTAAATTGAGCATTTCCGATAGTAAAATTTTTTTTCACAAGGCCACAAAAGGAATAGAAAACTCGGCGCATTGGCATTGTCGAACCCATTGTTGACATAACGCGTATGATTATAGACTCGGGGAAAAGAAAAATGATTGAGAATAAATTGCCAATGAGTCAGCGCAGTCCAATTTATCATCGAATAAGAAAGAAAAAAACGCAGTATTCTCGTATTATTTATAGAAACAATAAAAATTAAATCCATCTTCATTGCAGAGTTCGTCGGGTAACACTTCGGCATCAACGAGCAGCGCGTCATCTTCAACAACAGCAGCAGCAGCAGCAGCAACAACAACGAGTAGTAGTGGAAAAACAACGACGAAAAGTGGACCTCGTGGCCGGGGGAATTACAGCAGAAACGGCTCGCGTTCCGAACGTAGATAACTATGCAGTCTTATGCCGGTCGCTCTGAGTTGACGCGTGTGAGAAACACTGAATGTTTCATATATAGTGAATAATAAAAAATAAAAACTTTGTGAGCATCGTTGTGTGAAGTGATAATTCGAATCGAATCGCGGTTAAACGTATGTTATTGTTTCTTTGAGGTAGGATTTATCTTTATTATTTACAAAATGAGGTTTTCGACGTGTTTAGTATTCGTTCGCAAATGCTAATTACTGCGATTTGTATGCACGATTGCAAGTTACACAGATGAGCATCTCGCAATATTACGCGATTCATTTCCTACGCAAAAAAGTAATACTCGCGATAAGTTTTTTCGTTTTACATGAATGATAAAAAGAACGTTTTGTTTACTAAAGTGAAATTAACTGTATCAGTCACGCACGAATAAACCGTACCATCACAGAAACAGAGAGATAATAAAATTTTGAATGAGTTATCTATTTAGACGAGCGTTTTCGTCGGCAGAGATAATTCGATTCGCAACAGTTTTTTTTTTCAATCACTTCCTTGAACGACATCAGAAAAAGAAACTACCGACTGTCGCTTTGTATACTTATCGAGCAAAAAAATAACCAATGTTTTTTTTTCATCGCAACCAAAGTGCATTAAACGTAACGAAGCAAAAAAAAAAAAAGTCAGCGTCCCGATCATGCTGTATTGTAAATATAATAACTATAGTATCTGACGACATGTAAAACATACTCGCGATTAGATGATAATTTTTTCGTAATAAAGTCGAAAATTGTTTTTTTCAAATATTCACGACTGCATGATTTTCAATAACAAAAATCTTATATCCTGCATATCTGAGCAACAAAAAATAAAAAAAAATGAAAAGATTCTTTTGAGAAAAAAAAGATATCTGCCATCAAGTGATATATCGCTTACGAAAACCGGCTGCGCAGAGAGAGAGCGAGTCCTGCCCACCTTTTACACACCCACGCAAGCAAGTTTTATAAATTCAGATATATTGTACGAGGTGCCACGCGCGCGGCGATCAGCGCAGCAGCAGTAGCACAGCTGTGTGTTTCCAAGTGCGACGGAGAGTCGATGACATTAGCCGGCTCATCAGGCTGTCTGCTGGCAATTTCAAACAACTTTCTGCTTGGGATTTTCTCTCGAGGATTTAAGTGATGTATGGTATTTTACAAGGACAAAGGACACAAGTTTGAGGTTATATTTACCTTCCCTTGGGGTGGTGGGACTCTTCACCGTCTGTCAAAAAAAAAAAAAAAAAACTATCCGCGGCTTTCCGTATAACATCGTTCACGTGGAAGTCGCGACTAAAATTGTAGGTATACAAATTTATCTTTAGCATTTAGTGAGGCCGTTTGTTGAAAAAAAAGTGTGTTGGCGTGAAACGTGCTTTTAATTTCGAGTTTGCGTTATCAATTTGTGCTCGGCTTATCTCACCTTTCAGCTAATAATATACGGCATATGTTATACACGCTTAAGCGATAATTCTCTTTGCTCTTTTTTTTTCAATCAATATTTTTTATGAAGAGTGAAATAAATCGAAATTGATTATTCGAGATTTTGTGGATCTGTGCATCAAGAAATAGCTTTGCTCTTTTTTAAGATTAATTATGTTGTGGATTGTTCATACGGTGACTACAAAAAGTTGGAAAGACATGCATGAATATTCATAGACTGCTTTTGCTATTTCAGTTAGGAAACCCAACACGCTATGACATATACCTGGACGTTGCACAGGTTTTTCAGGTGATAAAGTAACAACAGTGCACTTTATCTATGCAAACCTCTACCAAACAATACCCTCCCACATACTTTAAATGGACTAAAAGTGGTAAGTACTTGGAAGTCAGGCTTATTAATATATGCTTCACATAGAAACTGATTGTTTGTAGATATTGCTTTGACAAAAATATGCCAAGATCAAATGTTAAATATGAACTTGCCGGAGATGACGAAGAGATCAATGATTACTTCCTTCAACATGTACCGGAAAATCATCCTACTACCAGAAAAATCCTCTTCTGGAATAAGCTGATGCAGACCATCGCTCTTATAGCCATATATTTTGTATTGTCTATTGGACTTACTTTTTATCAGAAATGGCTATATGGAACTTATGTGAGTTGTGAAATTTTGCTGCAGTTATTATTTTACAAATTTGGAGTTGAAGCTACAAATTCATTTCAGAAATTCAATTATCCCCTGTCAGTGATATGTGTTCATCTAGTTTTGAAATTTTTCTTGGCGGGTCTAATAAGATCTCTGAGAAAATGCTCCAAACATCAACAGGTTTGTCGATTATCATGTCAAACGATGGTCTGGACTATGAGCTTACCAGGCATTGCAAGCGGTTTGGACATTGGATTTTCAAACTGGGGCATGTCACTTGTCACAATGACTCTGTGAGTAAAACGTGTTGGATCACAATATGAATTAAGTTTTAAAATATCTCTATTTTCAGATATACTATGACCAAATCTACAACCATTATTTTTATCCTTGGGTTTGCTCTTCTTTTTGGACTGGAGAAAAAGGTGAGTTATAAACTAGATTAGTTGATTCTACAACTGAAGTGATTTGTTAACCAATTAATTTAATTTGTTCTAGTCGTGGCTACTTGCCGGAATAGTGTCCATGATCTCTGCTGGTTTAATAATGTTCACATACGAATCTGTGGATTTTAACTTGATAGGTTTCATATTATGTCTCCTAGCATCTCTGACCAGTGGCATACGCTGGACAATGGCACAAATGATAATGCAAAAGTCCAAGATTGGATTGAGAAATCCAATTGACATGATGTACTACATGCAACCGTGGATGCTTTTGTCGGTTTTTCCCATAGCTCTGGCAATGGAGAGCTCTGAAGTGTACAGAGCTCTTCAAAAATATGACTGGAACGATTCTACGCTTATTGTAACTGTAACTTATGTGTTAAGTGGAGGCTTGTTGGCGTTCATGATGGAAGTTATGGAATTTTTGGTTGTTACTTATACCTCTAGTCTTACATTATCTATAGCTGGAATATTTAAGGTAATCATAAATTATATCAAAGTCTAACTTGTAGTTTTAAGTGAGCTAGTTTTAATTTTATGATTATTTTTTAATAGGAAATCAGCATTGTGGTCATAGCATATGAATACAGAGGAGATAAAATTAGTGGCCTTAACTTTGTGGGCTTACTCATGTGCCTTGGCGGAATAACTCTACATGTAGCTCATAAGTTAATGATAAACAAAAAAGAATCCAGCAGAGAATTGGAGTTGCAATCAAATTCATTGGCGACGACCTGTTCAAAGTCCGAAGATGCCAACGACACGAATTTTCCGCTGATTATGCAAAAATCGAGTTCCCTCACTAATTTGCTGAATGCCAATTTTAGCTCAGACGAGGAAGAGGATCAATTCAAGAGGGAAAATTCAAAACAATTGCTGTCAGATATCATCCAGAGGAGAGAATGAAATTGTTTTCGTTTATAGCACAAATGATGACTAGTTAGATTTTTTCTATCATTTCAATTTTACGACTTGCATTTCATTGAAAGTGTAATAATATCATTGCATAATGAGTGAAAGATTGCTTCAGAAGTTCATGAAAAACTAAATTGATTATCAATTGGTTCAGTCACTAGATGTTAAGAGACTTAGTTGTGTATTTAACACTGTTTAATCCAGTGATGGCATTATTCATAGTCAAATGTAAATGCCAGTCCATTACCAATGATTGTTGAGTTCACTATATCATTATTCCATAATATTTCTACAGTTTTACGTGGTTATATTTCAACACGTTTGTCTTACCAAAGTTGAAACGATTTTCAACATTTCCTCAATCTAGTGTATTGACGATGCCATACTGAAAAAAAAATTTACATAATAAGCACATCCTCGATGTACAAAAATGTGATTATGTTTACATTTTGATGAAAAATGATAATGCTTTGATGATTTTTATTATAAGACGTACTGTATTTATTAGTTTTAAGAGTAGATGAGTAGACTTCTGAATGTTTGTTTTTTCTAACAAAGCTTTCTTTCTGATGATGTAACTTTAGCGTTTGCCAATTATTTTGTTTGTAAGTTGTCTGTGATGTCTATTTTGCATAATGAACTTTATGGTATGCGAAATGAACATCAGTCCATCGTTTATATTCCTATTGTGAAAGTGGAATGTTTAGTTTTATTTCGAAACAAACGATTGTTTTGTTGAATGGACCATCTTTTTGCATAATATTATACAGATAAATAAATATTTTTTTATTCGATAAAAATTTGCAAATATCTCATGAATGGACTAGATGCTTCTTTTAAGTACAAAATAAACTTGTTTAAATATATCACATACTTGATACTGCGCTATCAAGGAATAGTATTTGAAAGTAAAAAAAAACATCACGCGAGAAATCAAAATGTGTAGTACATATATCTTAGAGGCACAGGCACGAAAAAGATTGTTGAAATAATGTTAAGCTATTAGTCGTAAATCATTTTATTGATGTATAATTTTCAAAAGATTGCGCAATTCAGGACAATGAAAAAACTACATAAAAATCATGTTTATAAATTTGGCTATTACCATTCGCTTGGCAACATACAAACATTTTGTATAAAAAAAGAAATCATACAAATACAAATATAAAAATGTATATTCAATGTACGCATCGAAACATGTTTCTAAATTCAAGAAATTCGCTCTACAAAATGTACAAATAAAAATTCAGTATAAAAAAAATGTGATGTTTCGTTATTACGTAGAATAATTGCCTAGGAAACTTAAAAAATATGTCATTAATCTCACTAATAATACAATTCATTTTTTTAATTAAATGAACAAATAAAAATTATTTCGACGAATACTTTTGGGATAAGACGATATTTTTGTTTTAGCGATCTATTTAATCAAGCGGCAGTGATAACATTCTAAGTTCCGTTCACACAACTATTAGGCAGTGCGTGACATTGTTTCTTGTTTGTTTAAAGTACTCAAGGAAGTTTACTATAAAATTGACTAATACATACATATAGAACGACTATGTTTCAAAGACAAGTAAAATGCGCTTGTCTTGCCTTCAAAGTCTTTTCCCTAAAAATTAATATTTTTTTTCCATTTCTGTTAACAATTCTAGTTTAGTTTACTTTTCTTTATCACTGCGACATTAAAAATTGTCAGCTACCTTTAAATGACTGTCAAAAATTTCTAATAAATAATCTCTTTTGAAAAGCGTACAGTTTTCCTGTAGTAATTATCTAGAAACACATTCTGATATAAACGAGTTTATAAATACCGTCATCTATTTAAATAAATAATTCGCGTTCATCTATTTAGCGTGTTTTGTTTGATTAGTCTTCTTAGATTTGGCTTCGATCCTGTTCTTTAGTTTGTGAATAAGATCGTTTAATTCGCTCTGCAACAGACAAAAATGTGTGTTGAAAACAACGATCACAAATGCAATGAAACTTACAAACTTACCTCACTGTACGTATACATAAGCGTGCAATTCTTCAAAACTTGCTTCTTCTTCTCTATATATTGTATACCATGAGTTAGGCAAAAGATACTCTCATCCGTAGGATTGCTTACTAAAGATACAAACAAGTTTGCTCGACATGTATCACATTCATAATCGCCTTCATCCTCCACGACTTTCTTATTCTTTCCCTTCTTCTCGTTCTCCGGAAGTGCGAGTTTTTCCGTATTCGTGAGACCCAGTTCTTTCAATTTCTTGCGATTTTCTATTTCATTATTACAAACTTTAATAACAGTTGGTAAAATCTACGAAATCGAAATAAAATAAAATCGTTTAATTAGTCTGATCAGTTATTGGTCTGAATACAACAGAATGATCTACCCACCTGTTTAAGTACATCAATATGAGATCTAGAATCATTGATTATGCTAAATAACAATCTTTCAAATGAAAATATTGAAGGCTCGCAGCTATCGTGTATATCCTGAAAAAAGGAAACAAAGAAATTCATTACAAAACATATTCATCCAGAATACCTCTCAACGTCAACGACAAACTTACCCGAAACACCTGTTCGGCAGTTTCAAGCCACAACGGCTGCGCGAAATAAACGCTCTCGGACACCACGTAGCCAGTACAAATACTAGAAGTAAAAGCTTTGGGGAACACAACGATGAACTGTCCAGGCTCTTGAACCGTTTGACACAGCGGCACACCATTGGCAACCAGCATATCGGGTGGCACCATCGCCGTATCCGAAGGTAACCAGATGGTCTTGTTCTTGCAGTAGCGTGGAAACATTTTGGTGAGGGCTTTGCGGAAAGTGTTGTTCTGCTCGTCCGGTATACCGTACCAAATTTTCTTGGCACCGGTGTGCAGATACTCGATCCAGGGTAGCCCATGTGGATCGCGATACCAACAACACGCGCTGAACACCATTCCTACGTGAAGGGTTGGCACTGTTACGCCTGAAAAAGTATCGTATATTATTATTAAAAAAAATTGCGGAATTACCATTGCGTATAAATTAGTAAATTTACCCATCTGTGGTCCGAGAGCGCGAAGCACCGAGCCAGCGTTATTCGTGAGAATCTTCAAATTCCAAGGATGCCGAGCGAACGGACTGTTCTTAGCCACGGAAAATCCAAAGCCACGACCACCCGAATCGATGCTTGCCGCGTGCACGCACACGTGGCGTTTCTTCTCGACGACATGCTTCCAGAACGCTACTTCCACCTCGTCGGCCGACGCGCCCTCGGTTTCATTGCGCTGATTGTCACCGAACCACATTCGCTGAGTATTACGCGCGATTCTGTAGAACGCGTTCAGTGGCATGTTGCGACCCTAATGAAGAAAATTGTTTTGTGATTTAAAGTGTGTTTCGAATAATGTTGAAGTTTTATTGAAAATTACGTACTTTTACGATGCATTCCTCGATCTCTTCGGTAATGTCTTCCTCCTCGTCGTCTTCGGTATCAGTGGATTGAGAATCCTGCCTGTCTCTCTTTTCTCGCCTCGTCCAGTCGGCTTCCACGTCTTTGAAAAGTTTATCTCTTTCATCTAAAAACCAAAGCCATCGTTCAATCGTCTCGTTCATTCGTCAATTTTCATTAAAAAAAATTAACGAAGATATTACATACCTTGCGATAGAGTATCGTAAGGAAGCAAATATTTGCAATAAATATCATCCAACTTAGTGACACGATCCTGAGCCGATCTTGGTATTTTCATACCATCCGCGACTTTTTGCCATCTCTTTTTCTCGATGACTTCCTTTAGTCCTCCCAAAGTTTGTACGGTTTGATACAAATGAGGCAAGTCGACTTCCATACCGCCAATCCACGGTGGCTGAGTTAAATTTATACTCTGCGTGGCTAAATATTTCTTGATAGCTATGAGCTCTTTGACATTGGGACCCCAGCGATTCAACATTCGGTGAACGTAGTGGTTGTATGCCGTGAAACGCATGTCGTCGGATACTTTGCAATCCGGCTGTAATGATAATTGAATTTTTGAATAATCGCTCGATGAAAAATCGATTCGGATACGAAGAATCGACGGACTCACTTTGAAATTCGAAGGAGGAACGACTTTGCAGATGCCAAATTTCTCGGCAATCGGTCGAATCTTGTCGATGTACTCGAGCGGATCTTGAAATTCTTTCTCAGTTGGTCGAAAGATCGGAGCATCAACGAGGCGAGCTTCTTCGTTTGATTCTTTAGTTTTCGGAAATTTCGTATTGTTCGTCGGCAATACAACTTCGATGGGTTTCTTCGACTGTGATTTTTTGCCTGATTTTACGCTGTCGATCGAAGCTCGTCTTTCTTTGATTTTCGGAGATTTGATGTGCTTTTCGGTAGTTGATGTTTTGTGCTGTAAAAAAATGAATAATTATTATTTTTTTAATATTTATTGAATATTTAATTAATCAACTATTTTTTGGAAGTATGTATGTCAAATGTATACGAATAAATTAAACTATACATTTTGTTGATTATTTTTCGAATCGATAATTTTTTTATTGCACAACATTGCAAAAAAATGTTCGTAAGTGTCGCATAAAGCGACGGTGCCTTACGGTATTTGTGTTTCCATCCTTGTCTAGGGGAGTGCTAAACTTCTCTCCTTTCATACAACACAATTTTGGATGGAAGTCGCTACTCTTATATATGAATCGCCGACAGACTCAGCCGCTTGCGAGATACAAGGGGATATATGAATTTTCAGGCAAGCGAAAGTCGTACGACATCTAGTGGCGAGTTCTCTAATCATTGCTATTTTGAATTTTGAATTTGGAGCTCTCAAAAAATAATTGAAAAACTATATTCACGGTCATTTGCAATATAGTTAGATAAAATATTTTTCACACTCGTTCATAAAGCTACGATCAAGAAAAATTTTTTCCTCAATGTATAATTCTTATGAAAAAATATTACTGCCATTCGTAACTAAATAATAATCTTTTCATTCGTAATTCCAACTCAACAATATCTATACTATTAAGTAAGACATTGAGATCTATAAAAAAAATCAATACTCACAATCTGTTTACTCCCAACACTCGTAACAGTTTTCGTCTCTTTCTGCAAAGTTTCCACCGCTTTCAAATTCGCCACTGCAGCATCGACATTGGAAGTCGACGGCACATCAGTCTGTTCGGTATTCTGCGGCGTCCTCGCCGTCGGTTGTACGGTACCAATGGGCGGACACCTCGCCACGGAGATCGGTGGTTTCGTCACCAATTTCGCCTTCAAAAGTACTCTCTGATTCGGTCCGGTAGGTCCTTCAGTACCCAACTTAACAGCCACACCTTGTATCAATTGCTGACCACCCTGAGCCGAAGTGTTCCTCGTGACAGCTTGCAACGGTATGTAAAACAATTGTCCATTGTCGTCGTCGTCGTCGTTATCCGCATTCGTATCCGTTTGCGTCGATATCTCGGTGCTCTTGTGACTCGCGCTAGACTCTACCTCCGCTGTGCTTTCTTGCTGTTGCTGAGCTGTTTGTTGTTGTTGTTGCTGCTGCTGTTGTTGTTGTTGCTTTTGCTCGTCCAGATTGATTTGAACGGCTATTGAAGCGCTGTAATTGACGTTGCTCCAGCTCGTTGTTAACTTGTCTAGCGGCAAGACTTGCACGTTTGTCAAGTCTGCGAAACTTTTCGGAAGCTCGAAGCTTTTTGGAGTGGTGGTTCTGTCCAACAACGGAGGTGACTTTTGTTGTGCTTGCTGTTGTTTTTGTTGTTGTGGTTCTTCTTCGTCTTTCCGAGCTTCCACCGGCGAGTTTAAATGCCCGGTCAATTCAGGCTCCTTTGCACTCGCTTCTTTCATTTCTTTGTTGACTGTCGTATGTTTTTCTTTGTTGATTGTCGTATGCTTTTCTTTGTTGTCTGCAGCTCCTACGAAAAAAAATAACATATTTTTTAAACATGAAACTATCCTGATTTTTCAACTCGGTATTGGAAAAAAAAAACTGACCTTGATCGTGTTTGAGGCCGCTATCGCGCACCTTTCGACGAAAGAACGGCGTGCTCAGCGGTGTCTCCGCCTCGGTCTCGAATGCGTACACGCTGCTCTCGTTCTCGGGCGAGAACGCCGAGGCGTTGACGTTGGGACCTGCGAAGGCTGGCGGCTTGCCGCGGTCTCGGACTTTCGGCAGAAAGGGCACTTTGCGGCCCTGGTGAAAAAAAACACGATTCTTCTCCGGCGAGCTGCTACTGGCCAGCGACTTTTTCTCCGTCGAGTCGCACACGGAGTTTGCATCTGACTTCGACACCGCGTCGCTGTCCACTGTTGAATTGAAGAGGAAAAAATTGTTAGTTGATTGCTGAGGTTTTAAATTTGGGAGTGAAAATATATCTTACCGGTGTCGTCGCCAAAAGACGAGTCCTTGCTGAGTTTTCTCGTCAGAGTGGCACTGGCCTCGTCTTTCTTATCCTCGACTTTTTTCTCCTTTTCTTTGGGTGGTGGCGCTTCTTTTTCCTTCTCTTTCGTCGCTTCTTTGTCGGGTACCTTGTCTTTGGGTTTGGCCAAGATTATCGCTGGCATTTTCGTGATGATCGGCGTTGGCAAACGATTCTTCATTCTGTCCGACAATTTGGATAAAGTGACGTTGACGGGCCGGACGAGATGTTGAATTTTCGGTGATATCGACAAGTGGCCGTGACTCGGTGGTGGCGGTGGTGGAATGTATTTGTCCATCTCGACTTTGCTTTCTTCTTTGGCCAATGAACTCTCGCTCAACCACTTTTCTATTTGCTCGGTTGACATGTTCATTCGCTCTTTGCGCCCGTGATGATTGAGACCGCGAGGCATCTCGATTATGTTGTGCGACGAGGATGTTGTTGACGATACCTTTTTTTTGGGAGGATGATTTTTATTCAAAGATTTTTTTGTTTGAATTGGATGTATTTGTACAATTGTTCGAATCAATGGGTATGTGTTTGTGTGTGATTTAGGTAGGAAAACAATGATACTTACTAAGGACAACTACAGGCGGTAATGGTTTACTGATGGAAAACTGAAGATTTTTCTTATGTCAATGTGATTGTTGAATCACAGTGATTTATAAGAAAACGACCGACGGGTTTTCCGATTTTTCGTAAAGGAGCTTCTTTGGAATATGCAATGTTTGTACTCCACGATTTTTTTTTGTAGAAAATTCTGTTCTTTTTTTTTAAATCTTTTTTTTTTCTTCAAAATATGTGACAAGAATTGAAATTCTCTTTTCATTTTTTTTTTATTTTGTATTTTTTTGTGTGTGCTATTTTTATACGTCTTTTTCAGCCATAAAATAAAGGTGAATCGAATTTTGTTTTTTTTTAATTATAGTGATTTGAATTAACTTTTAACTGTAATGCAATTGCTTAACGAATTGCAATGTTCAAGAAATATTCCATAAGCAATTTCAAAGTTCTAAAAAAAAATGCAATACTACCATAATGAAATGGTCAAATAGCATGCAAAATTACCAAGTTATAATTAAAAAAAAAGAATAAGCATCTAAGAGGGGGGATAAGAAACAACAAGAGAACACAAGAAATAACAACAAGAGAAACACAAATTAAAGTAAGCCAAATTATAAAACAAGTATCGTAGTAAATTTTATTACTAAAAATAAAAACACATCCATCCTTGCGCATAATAAATTGACAATCGTCTTTTAAAAGGAAAAAAGAAATTAATCGTCTCTTCATAATTAAAAGAAGAAAATTATGAAATCGAAAGAGAAGGTAAAAGAAAAGATATATATATGTAAAACACGAAACGACTAGTGTGTTTTGTTTCTCACTCGTTTTGGTAGGGTACATCAGTCATACCTTAAGCTCGCCAAAGTCAGGCTCCAACTTGACAGCAGCAGCAGTAACATCGCTCTTAATACACGGATAAGTGCAGCCGCTAGATTTAAGCACATTTGCCTTGGAGTCGAGGAGGTCGTCGAGAATCGATCGTTTAGCGAAACCACGGAAAGATTCCTCGTCGTCGGATGTTTTCATTGTCTCCTGCGTTTTAAGAGCTTCCACGATGATGGATTTTGGTTTCGGTGGTGCTGCTACTTCCTCTTTCTCGTTATCCTTCTTCTTCTTGGATTTCTGCAAGGTCGTTGAATCTTCATTGACGACAGGCTCGCTGATGGATTTGGTTTTTGGTACATCGGCTTTCGAAACTTTCGAAGGAGTGTCCTTTTCTTTCGGCGCTTGAACAGAGTCGCGTTTACGCTTTGCAACAGGAACAATCTTCTCTTTCGGAGTTTCTTTTGGTAAATCTTTCGTACCAACAGACTCTTTGCTCGTTTTGGCGGTGATTATCGATTCGGAACTTTTCGCTGCTTTCGTCGCTTCGCTGGCAGTCGTATTCGATTGAACGTCATTCGACTTTGCAATACTTTTCTTGGGGGTTGGCAGTTTATCGACAAGACTTCGGGTCGATCGTAATTTACGATTTTCAGGTTTCTTCTCCTTGACGAACGATCGTCTCGTGACTACAGGAACCTTTCTGACTGTTTCTTCTTCGCTATCCTCGGAACTTTCTGATTCTTCATCGGTGTCCAGTTCTATATATTTCTGCACTTTGACAGATCGTTTACTCTTCAAGTTCAAGACAGGAACTGGTTTGATGACTTTCTTTTTGATTACTTTGGCACTGTTATTACAAAAAAAAAATGAAACATTTTATTATATAAAATCAAATTTTACTTATGCTCATTGGTAACGGTATTCTTTTATAAAATATTGAGTTGAAAAAACACATGAAACCAAAGAACACCATTATTAACGAGCTTTTCCTAAATAATTGCATACCTAGCATTACTCGTCACTTTCTTTTCCTTCTCCTTCTCCTTAGCACCAGCTTGAGCACCACCTTTGAGCGATTTGACTTTAGCCTTGATCTCGTTCTCCGTTTGCGCGGCTTTCCTAGCATTAGGAAGTTCCGGAAAACTATCCAGCGACATATTGTCGTCGTTCTCGAGATCCGGACTAACGAGCTTTCTACCGAGTATCTCCATGTACACAGCCGCAGCCTCCTTGGTCTTTCTCGTCGGCCTTCTCGCCGGCGTCTGAGGCGAATCATCTACGCGCGAACGCGTAACTCGACGAGTCTGCAGCGTTTTATTGCTCTTCTCGGCGAGCTTCTTGTGCACGAGATTGTTGGCCAATACTTTCGGCTGTGGTTTCCTCTTCGCTGGGTACGAATCGACGCTCGATGTCTCCTCTTTCGCCAGTCTCTTCTTCTTCATCAATTTCGCGGGCAATTGTTTCTTCACCGGTCTCATCGGTAGACTCTTCTTCTCGCTCTCCGGCAAACCCGTGCTTCTCAATCCGCGTCTTCTGCTGTCGACCACGGACGTGACTTTCTTCGGTGCTTTGGTCGCTACCACCACGGGTTTTTCCGGTGGTAAGGGCTCAGGACACGAGCGCGTTTTGATGTTCGTCGGTTTGAATTTCTTCTTTAACTTGTGTTCTCTGGCCAACCTTTGCTCCTGGTACTTTTTCTTGAGCGCCTGAATCGCCGGATTCGTCGTCTTGAGCTTGAGTACCTTTGGAGCTGGGCGTTGCTTTTTCGAAGCGTTGACTGGCTTCTCCTTGGTTTGCTTTTGAGACGCTGCTGGCTGATTATCATTTTTGATCTGGGACGTTTTGCTGCACACGCCGTTCGCTTTGGATAGCGTCGATTTCGCCCCGTGGTTGGCTTTCACTTTTTTGGGGCTCGCGCTCGCGCTGAAGAAGTTTAGACTTGGAGGTAGTATCGATGTACCTGAAAGAAAAAAACAAAAATGTTGTATCACACTCAAAATCCTATTACACAATGGCTTGATTTGCCATGCAAGGAAAATATGGAAATTTACCTCGAAAACATAGAAACGTCAAAAAATCTTCTGTGTTTGGCCGTTTGTGCGTGATTAACTCTGTGAATACTGCAGGTTTGACTTTTTCCTTCTCCTTCACTGGTGTGGTTACAGGACTGTACGTTGGAGTTACTGCACCTTGAGCAAATTTTCTTTGTGCTTGTATTTTGGTTCTAAAATAGAAATAATTCGATTGTGATGTGAATAAAGACAAAAATTACTGAATTACTCTTGGCAATAAAAAAAGTGACTCACTTTTTTGGAGGTTCAGCGAGTGGATCCATGAGATCCACAAGATCTCCTTCTTTCCTTTTCCTCTTGTCATTTCGGCTTAAAACCATTTTTCAGTTGTAGGAACCTCGCTGGTTTCTATTCCATTACGTCATTATCTCTTTGGACAAATAAATAAATCTGTGAGTAATTGAACTATGTTCATAGATTACTATGTCAAATGTATAGTAATACAAACAATGATTATTAGAAAGCATTTGCTGTTTCAATTTATAGTTAGAGCAACTGGGTAGTTCACATTATCATTTCTAACAAGAATTTATCTCCTATAATGCTGAAGAAGCAAATGTTATTCTATAGTAACACACTTTCAATGAAACTCCAAAATGAATTATCACGCGATATCAAACAAATATTCATGATTACAAGTTTGTAAGTGTTATGAATACAACAATTATCAATTAGAATGAGTTTAATCTTTATAATAGTGCAAATTTAGTAAAAGTTTGTATCAGACATTTCACAAATGTTGACCTAACACAACTATATCACTCCAAAACCATCAA
This sequence comes from Galeopsomyia nigrocyanea, assembly GCA_035047105.1. Lineage (NCBI taxonomy): Eukaryota > Metazoa > Arthropoda > Insecta > Hymenoptera > Eulophidae > Galeopsomyia > Galeopsomyia nigrocyanea. The sequence continues at coordinate 10,080,398 of JAWWMK010000001.1, read as the reverse complement.
CAACTTCTTGAGCATTTTCCGTGAGCAGGTACTCACAAACAAAACAAAATCTATTCCACACTTTGCCAACACTTACCTCTCAACAATCACAGCAACGACAATAGCACAGAAGAGGCATGCCCACACGACGACGATGAAAAGCCACGCTCTTTCTCTCTCTCTTTCTCTCTCTCTTTCGCTGTCTCTTCCCTCAAGTGTATATAAGTACATACGTGATCCCCGTGAAAAGGGCAATGGCTATACGGTGCAAAAAAACGCACGCATATCGTCGTCCAAAAGGCGTCCTGTGTATCCTTTCGGCACACCGTAAGCTGCACTTCTTCTCGCTTTCGCAGTTAGCCACCTTTTGTACACATACACGCGCACTAATACACGAACGACTGGATTTTTGTTTATGCGATGTGGGCAGTGGGGCCGTAATTAAATGCCACGCTCTCGCCCTCCCCCTCTCCTCATTCTCTTCACTCCCCTCAAAAGTTAAAAGCGACACGCCAAGCTAATTGCAGAGGGCGTTTGTGTGAATGTGTTTGCGGCCCCTGCGGTGAGGTTAGATTGCCGTGTTTACTGAACCAGTGTAAACAGTTTTGACATTCGTTCGAGTGGATTTTATTTAAGGTAAAAGTTATTTCACGGTAATTGTTGTTTGATTCTGATTTGTAGATTGTCGACGTAATGCTTTAAAGGGAATTACGCTGAAGATTTTATTGGTATACAGAATAATAGAAAAAAGCCATTCAATTTATAAATCAAAATGTTCTTTTTCAAATTTGTCAATACTGTGTCGAAATCAGTATATTATTTATTGTTAAAATCTTATTTACGCATTATTTTCAATTTATGACGGAATTACGGAATTTTTACTCTTTTTATATTGCTCTGGAATAAAAGTCTATGAAGTAGTTGATTTGAAAAGATCACTTGTTCTTCACAGAAAACCATACAAATGAATATGAACATCCCCGGCATGCAACAGCCAGGCCCCATGGGCATGAACCAAATGGTTCAGCCAAACGCAGTGCCAATGGGACCAGGTCAACATGGCATGCATCCACAGGCACAAATGCAACAACCCCAGCAGCCTCAAGAAAAAGGTGATAGCATATCCAAAGTTAAAGGATTAGTTGGTCCACTCAGGGATTCATTGTCGGTTGCCTTGAAGACTGCTGGTCACACCTTGCTCACAAACAGTTTGATCGACACCTCAAAAAGCATTGAACCTCCGGATCAGCGTTTCAACAAAAGTATTGAGGAATTTTACTCGATTTGCGACCAAATGGAATTGCATTTGAGAACATCAATCGAATGCATCGGCCAGAACATGAGTTCCATGAGATACATGCCTGTAGCTGTGTCAACTAGGACTGAAAACGTTGGTGTTCAAGATGCTTTGACTTACCCACAATATTTGTTGACTGTTCGTTCGCAGGTCGCATATGTTAGGTGTATCTCCGATTTGCTAAATAATGCTGCAACTAAACTTAATAATCCTGATCAACAGCAGTAAGTTGAGATGATAAATATCTGTGTAAATAATTAGTTTCATTTGTAAATGTTATCCTGATAAAATATTAAGTTTTTTTTGAGAATTTTCGAATAATTTCCTGAACAATTAATTGGTTTAAAAAAATTGATGGCAATGTTAGTTTCACAGTGAAGTTCGTATAATTATTTTACTTCTACTTCAATAATTGTAAGATTCATAATAGTCTATATGTTTTTTGTAATCATGACATGTAGGAATTACTAAATAAATTTCCATTAGGGTAAATTTTGAAAACACTTGTTTTATTAACAACTTCTTAGTAAAATCTTTAAATGCTAAAAATATTACATAATAATACAATTTCAAATGAACATTCTGTGTTTAACAAAATATAACATTCATTCAGTCTGAGTGAGAGATTCTTCTTCAATTTGAGCAAGCATACTTGAACATGATTTTAGATTTTCTATCTGCAAATCACAAATCTTCTCTTGAACCCTAAAATGTAGAAAGTACAGATTTGTCACACTAATAGAGAATACAAAAACACTTGATAACCAAAGTCATTGTTATGTACTCACATCTTTTCAAGGCTGGATATTTCTTTGCACATTAGTTGAAATTCTCTACAATCTGCAGCAATTGTTTCCAATTCATCAAACTTACAAACTCTGTTCACTTCAGTCAAAACATTAGAGCATTTTTCCAGAGTCGTTTTGAATTGCTCCAATTCTTCTGGACTACTGGGTAAAATAATATTTTCACAGCGCAATATACTAAATCTATCAAGTAACTGTCTCAGTTGTTTCAATATATCGTGAGTGTTATGTTTTTGCATTGTTTCTACAAACACAAAAATTTGTAAACCATTGAGGAATCAATTCAACTAAAAAGTAAATAATTACCTTTAAATTGGTTGATGTTTGATTGAATGTTATCTACATAATCATTTATATAAGAAAGAGCTTTGGTGTCATTGATTCTTGTTTCAATTAATTTTTTAATGTCCAATAAAGAATTGGTTTCCTTGTGAGCTTTCTTTGATGAGGTCTCAAAAGAGTTTTCTGCCTCTTTGAGGTTTTTCTGTTCAAGAAACAATTCAGCGTATGATGCTACATATTCGCTATAAATAAGTTCAAGTTCTAAATTATTATTTTCCAACTCCATCTTCCTCAAGTTTGCAGTGCTCATATTCATATTTGGAGGCATCAAAGACATTCGAGATGTTTGAACACTTCTTTTAGGAGAAGACACTGAAAAAAATTAATCTTAGAATTAGAATCATATCAAGTCATAAAATAAAAAAGATTAAGAATTATATTTACAACTCATTGTGCTCATATCCATGTTACGCATGTCATTTCTGTCTGGTGTGCGAGCATTGCGTACCCTGTTAAAATGCAATAAATTGTTATTTATTTTGGAGTACGTTATTTCACAAATAACAATAAATCTCGATCAACATGGGAACATTCTGCATAAAAAATTATCGGTATATTATCATAATAAACAATCACAGATTATTACTCCAGTAACAATCAAACATTCGAAATGAATGTTTGTCGAATGTTTTTGTTGCTTAAAATTAAAACAACAAACGGGTATTTATGTAAATCTAACCTTTCAGTTCTCCGAAGCGTTGAAATTTTCGATTGATCGTGTTGCATGTTTACTTCGTGTTTGTATAATAATTAGGAACAAAATAAATATTACATTAGGTGAGTGAGGAACTTCAACAACATAACATTGCACCGATGAAAAATCCAACTGCAAACAATAACTTTTTGAATGATAACCATGGAGGCTATACTTAGTATAGTCTCCATTGCTTTCGGGTGTTTTAGGTGTTTACACGCTGTTTACACTAGTTTACAGAACGATTCTGATTCTGACTTTCTGACACTCACGAAATGACACGAATTCTGACATATGACATGATACCGATACCGCCGACTATCCGCGTCGGCCAATCAAAAAATCGGAAAGTGTCGGAAACCGACTGCGGCAGTCAAATTAAGGTAGATTATGATATTTTGAATTCTATTGTTCTGATTCATCTTCGTAATCATATAAAAATTTATTAAGCAAGTATACTCTCAAAGAACAATTCCTTCTACAATTTAAAGTTGATCGAATATAATTGAGAATGTTTTGCGTACCTCGCAACAATATTAAAAACTCGCGCTCAACCCAATACTAAAGTAGTAAAAAGAACTGCTGAAATCAAAGCACTGTTGACAAGCAAAATTGCGGCGTGCAGCTGACCGCGTGAGAGAGCCAAGTCCTCGCGTGGCTGTTTAAAAAAAACACGGCTGTCGAGTATTTGTTTTTTTTAAATTGACGATAATGGCTTCGATGGTTCTCGATTGTTTTCCAAAACTGTTGAAGGACAACGCTAACGAGAGGCTCGATGGTGGTTGCAAATTGCTACAGCACCTGTCCACAGAGATTCAGGTGATTTTAATATTTATAACCTTAAAGAAAAACATATTTGGCAAGAATAAAACCCGTTTAATACGTATTTAATTTGCTATTTGATATGATTTTGTGATTTCTTTCATGTTCCTCTTGTTTACTTTCATTCCTGTGACTTTGTTTATGTTTTTGCGAGTCAAGTTATATTACTGTAAATACATTGTCACCTTATCAATGCTTGCAGAAACACATTTCATTCTAGCTGTAATTCACTAAAAGTTGCATTAATTGTGTATAATATTTCAGAATAATGGAGAAAGCAAAGAATTCAATCATACTCTTCAGAGACTTGTTCGAGGTTTGGGATCGTCTAAGATTTCTTCTAGAAAAGGATTTTACACCACATTCACAGTTTATTTATCACTGAATCTTGATACAAGTGTGGATAGAATTTTTAATATTATGGATACTGAATTGAAAACAAGTGCTAGCAGTACTAAAAGTGTAAGAATGCAATTATCAACCTTTTTTTTTAAGTATATGACTTTAAAAGTTTAACAATCACATGTGCTTTTCTTCCCAATTTAGGAAGTAGCTGATGTAAATAATGGTCGTATTTTGGCATGTGGAGCAATAATTCGATCTGGAATACTCAAAAACTCATCCCTCGAAGACCAGAAAAGAGTTTTAGAATGTTTATTCAACTCTGGAAAAAAGAGAAGCTATCTGAGTTTTGAATCAGTTTCTTTTGTTGTTGAATTTTTGAAGCAACTTGAGGATGAAAATTCTTTGAAACCTCTATGGTCCATTTTGGAAAAAGAAATTTGCATCCCATTCAAGGAGCAGAATTTGGATTCATTTTATGCACTGCTTGTAATTCAAGATAAATTTCCTCAAATCTTGACAAGCAAAGTTTTGCAGACACACTTGGGTCATGAAACTATTATAAATAAACAGTCTATTGAAGATATTGTTAAAATTTTAACAGTAAGTTTTTTACCAAATTATAAAATATATTTAGCATTAACTATTAAGTCATTGTATTCATCAATGAATTTTTGCAGGATATACCAAGAGTAATGTGCCATAAGCATCCAGTTTACAAATTATTCTGTGAAAAGTTGGTAGCAACAGATTGTGTTGAACAATTTTGGTCAGGTATTGATCAATGCTTCATCAAACCTTCGAAGACAGATGAATTCTTGGGAGTAGAATTACTCAATATTCTCTTAGGAACCACAAAAGATGCTTCAGTGATTATTACCCTGCTGTCTCCAATTTTTTTAAGGCACATGCTGAAGAGATTTTCATACAGTGCCATTCACAGAAATGACGATGTATCAGCTAGTTTTAAAAAAGCTTTGAGTCATTTGGTTACAGTACTTTCTGAACATACTAAGTCAAAAGTGCACTTTAATGTTTTGAAAAAGTTAATTCTTTACCCAGGTGATCTCATGATTGAAAAAATCACCAACACTAAAGTTCTTCAAATGATAACAAGTCAAATGAGTTGCGACGGTGTTAGGAAATTGGCAAATCTATACAGAGAGATTGCAGCAAACACCAAGTTCAAAGAGAAAGCAAATGGCGTTAAGGAATCTTGGACGAATAATGAAAGAACTTATGTAACACAGTTACTTAGTACTAGATTAATGAGTCACAAGGCAGTGATTTCTGATCATGAATGGAGGCTGGAACAATTGAAATTTTTGTTCAACAATGGACTCTGTGAAATGCCTAATGTTGGTATTGAACTAGCTCGTAAGTACCCCTATTTTATATTCGTCATATAAACCGTGACAAAAAATTAACGTTTAATTCTTTTTACAGCTCACATCAAAGAGAGTTTCTACCGAGCTCTCGACACAAAACTCGAGTCACTCGGAGATTTAAGAACAGTGCTGAGTTCTCTTGTCAATTACATTAACGAAACGATTTTCGAAAACACGGAAGTTAAGTTGAGAGCTCCATTGGACGAAGCAGCAAAAGAAGCTTGGGTGAAGATGTTGAAACTCGTGAAGAAATTGGAGAAGGACTCGAAAATCGATCAAAACATTAACGCAGTTTTCCACACAATGATCCTCCACATGGGTTTGCAGCTATTCTCCGACCCAGGAATGGCGATTTCGTCCATCAATGAATTGCACAGCTGCTACGATCACCTGAAAGAAAAGAAAAAGTCCAAGAAACACAATAACAGCACAGTCAGCAACGATGAGCCTGAGTGGGTAGAAGTTGTAGTTGATCTACTCTTGTCTCTGCTCTCTCGACAAAGTCACCTTCTGCGCTCGCTGGTCGGATGCGTATTCCCTCACATCTGTCCACATCTGACTGCTAACGCAATACACCAGATTCTAGCGATCCTCGATGTTAAGAGTGGTAAGAATCCTTTGACGTCCTCGAAAAACGAAGATGATGAATCTGACGACAACGACGACAACGACGACGAAGAAGATGATGATGATGAAAATGACGATGATGATGAAGATGAGAAGAAAAATGACGAAGAGGAAAACAGCGACGAGGACGAGAACGAAGAGGAAAGCGACATGGACATCGAGGAATCGGACGTCGAAGATGAAACCGTCACCGATCGTCTCCGTCTAGCCGTTACTCAAGCTCTGGGTGACGTGGCAATGCAAACCGACGACGAAGACATTGACGTAGACAATATCAACGAGGAAGAAGGCAAACGTCTTGACGAATCACTCGCCGCTGCTTTCAAGATCCTCAAAGAGAATCGCACAAAAACGCAGTCGAAGAAACAGGAAAAAGATGCACAATCGCTCACGCACTTCAGGATAAGAGTAATCGATTTGCTCGAGTCTTATCTCGACAGTAGTCCCTCGATGGCACTTGCGTTGGATATGCTCGTGCCGCTTTTTGCTTTACTCGAGTTTACAATTAAAGATCAGCATCAGAAACCTTTGGAAAACAGAGTGAGGACTTGCTTGAAGAAATTGTCTCTTGTGAAGAAGTTCCAGAGCGTCGAGGATGTTGATGGCGAACTTTTGACTGCTGTTTTGAAGGTATGTAATTTTATGAGCAGTGCTGATTGATTTCAAAATGATGTTTTTTTTGTGTGTTATATATTTATTATGTATTGCAGGCACTTATAGAAAAAGGCGAGAGATCAGCGGCTGTGTGTCAAGAGATGGGTGACAAATTGGCACAGTGTTGCGTATTTCTTGTAAGGTGTTCACAACAAGTCGACGGTTCCACCGACTCGTTCGTCAAAATATTCGGCGAAAATTTGTCGGCTTACTTCAAAAAGCGAGATTGCATTCTTCCGTCTATTTTGTTCAAAAGCTTGTTGCAGCTTTGTTGGGTCGGCAATTGGCATCTTGCTCCACTTTTAGTAAGTTTCTGATCGTTAAAAAAAAATATTAAATACCGCTGATTGATCGTTTTTGTAATTGCAATTTTATTAATTTCCAGGTGGACTTCGCCTTCGACGAATCGGTCAGGTCGTATAAGAGAGGACAAGCTCTTGACTTTTTAAAAACGTTTTATTCAAACACGAGAATGATCAGCTCGGAAGATCATAAGAATACAAGACTCAAGATGGAAAAAAGACTGTGTCAATCAAGTATAAGCGTCCTCGTTGAATTAAGCGCTACACAAGAGACTGAAAACGGCAAACAAATAGCAAAAGTTGTCAAAGACTTGAAGCAAAAGTTTGTTTGCAATCTCTTGTTGTTATTGTTTACCGTTCAAGTGCATCACATACCTGAAGCTTGGGATTGGAAGAAAATTGGAGAAAGTATGGCGGCGTACAGATCAACTAATTCACTGTCGAATGACGCTAAAAGTGCATACAACAGATTGGCTAATCGAATCCATGCTCCTGCTGTGTAAGTATCATTTTACCACTTTTATTCACCGGCAATTTAGTATTTTCGAAAGATAACGTTTAATTTACTCAATATTGTAATGTAAATTTTCAGATCGAAGCAGCAGGCCAAAAAACCTAGACTCAACAGTGAAAACCACGACTCCGATTCAAGCGAGGATGAAATGCAAAATGGTGATGGTCACAACGACAGTCAAACGGAAACGTCGGACAAATCGCAAAAGAAAAATGACAAAAAGAGGAAAAAGAACAGCAGTAAGAAAAAGGAGAAACAAAAATTGAAAAAAGAAGCACGCGAACTGAGAGCGAAAGCTATGTCGGAAGGTCTGGAATCTCTTGACTTCAGTAGCGTGAATATACCTAATGGAATTAGTCCATTAGACGAACCTGTGGCAAATGGAACATCGGAGGAGGAAGCGGATAAAACGGAAAAAGTTAAAAAACACAAAAGGTCGCACGCGAACCCGAGAGACGTTCCTAGTAAAAAGAAGAAAAAACATGCTCAAAATGGAGACTAATTGATAGGGAATGTTTATAAAGTTTATATCGATGGGATGGAACTGAGAGTGGAGCTTTTATTGTTATTTTTATATACATTTATGTATCAATTATATATGTAAATAATACATACGAATAAACATCAATTGATAGTATATTTCAAATTGCAAATGTTTAAATTGATCGGTCTTTGATCTCCTATGTATACTAATTTTGTTTAATCTGAAACACTTGACATAATGGAAATAATAAAGTTATTATTGATAAAGATCGAGTTATTATTCTTTTACTGCAAAAATAATAAAAATCCGTGATGATTTTGACATTTGATATATACGATTAGTCGGTAAAGTTGATTTCTCCCATTTCTATATAATGCCATACACGTGTAGTGGACTATTTCCCACGTGAATATCTTCTGCTTTGTTAAGACTCGACTTTTTATTTATTGTAATTGTAATTAATCAAAAATGAAGAAATCGAGCCGGGCTACATGTAGAATATTGAGTAATTTGTAAAATATATCGCAGAGTGTATTATTTGCATACATAAGTTTATTCACAAATCAAACAAGGTGTGTATATAACCTAAATTATTATTTCCATTTAAACGTTACTCCAAAAAATGTTTATTTAGTCTTAATAAAACTTCGATAAATATTTAATTTAATAAATAATGTAATTATAAAACATGTGATTCAAAATTTTTTTATTTTAATTCGATTGATAGCATGAAATATTTTACTTTCAAATTTTTTTTCACAGATGAGGAAAAATATATCTTTTGATAGAGATCCTTTGGATAAAAGTACCAAATTAAAAAAATGGTACGAAGAATATCCAAAAGCAGAAGAGCCCTGCAAACACAGCAAGAGTGAAATGGATGTAATGAGCTTGAAAGAAGAAGCTAAAAAATGTTTAGATTCAGAAAGTACAGCTTATCACATGAAGGAGTCAAAGGCAAGAAATTCAGATTATTCTTGGTGGAAAAGTGCATTTGCAAAAGGTACAACAAGGGATAAAGTAGCAGCTGGAATAATTTTAGTTCAGAGCAGCCCAAAACATAATTTGAATCATCTGTTGTCTCTGGTCTCTCAAGTAAAAGTTGCTAAACATAATCAATGCGGCGAGGTGATAACTGATCTGAAAGAACTCTTTCTGACTGAAATACTTCATCCAAATTTTAAACTGGTGAAATTTGAAGAACAAAATTTAGATCAGCTAGACAGTTACAATAAATCTTTTGAAGCAGATGATTTGGATAATTTGAACAACAGACCAACTTTATCAAGAAACAAGTTGTTAGCTCTTTGGTACTTTGAAGATCAACTGAAAGAAATTTATCAAAAGTTTATCACAGCATTATCTGCAATTGCTAATGACACTGTTGACACAAACAGAGAAAAGGCAGTTGGTGTTATGAATGATTTGTTGATGGGAAATCCAGAGCAAGAGCAAAAGTTGCTTGACTTTTTGGTCAATAAAATTGGTGATCCAAGCAGTAAAGTTGCATCAAAAGCTGTTTTTTGTCTCACGAAGCTGTTGCATGAGCATCCAAACATGAAACTCATTGTTCTTAAAGAAGTAGAAAAATTGTTGTTCAGGACTAATGTTTCTTCTAGAGCTCAGTATTTTGCAATCTGTTTGTTATCGCAATTCGTACTGTCAATGGAAGACACAGAAGTAGCGACAACTCTTATAGATGTATATTTTGCATTCTTCAAAGCATGTCTGAAGAAAGGTGAACCTGACAGTAGAATGATGGCTGCTATTTTGGCTGGTGTGAATAGAGCATATCGCTTTTCTGATACTAGCTCTACAAAATTGAATGATCACATTGATTCAGTTTACAAAGTAGTTCACGTTGGATCTTTTAATGTATCACTGAATGCTTTGAGTTTACTGTTCCAAGTAAGCGCCATTAATATTAAAAAATAATCAGTAAGCATTACATTCATTCTAAATATTTAATTATTCTATTTTATTTCCAGGTTGTCAGTAAAAATCCTAATCAGTCCGATAGGTTTTATTCTGCATTTTATCGTAAACTCTTGGATCCACAAATTGGAGTAGCGAATAAGAGAGCAATTTTTTTGAATTTGTTATTTAGAGTAATGAAGAACGATCCAAGTATTCTCAGACTTCATGCATACATCAAAAGAGTTCTTCAAATTTCAGCTGATTTTCCTGCAAATATGGCTTGTGCTATTTTATACACTGTTTCTCAAGTACTACGCTTTAAGAAATTTTCAAATAAAATTTTAATAAGATCTATAGGGAGTGATGATAAAGCAAAAAATTCTAATAGCAGTAAAAATAAGTTTGATGTGGATAAAGAGCAGAAACAAGAAACATCGAGGAAGAGGAAAGCCGAAAATTCTATTGTATTGTCAAATGTAATTGTAGATACTGTTGGAGAGGCAAATAATTTAAAGAATGACCAAGCTGAAAATGACAGTATTGTAGAAATCAAACCAGAATATAGAGCAACGCATTACGATGCCTTTGCAAGAAATCCACTGTTTGCTGGAGCAAACTTGAGTATTTACACAGAATTAATGGCACTCGCAAAACATTTTCATCCTAGTGTAACTTTATTTGCTAGTACAATTTTAGAAGGTAAACAGTCATTGTCATTTTTCATGTAAATTATATTAATTATGACACTAATCAAATACAATTCATCTTGCAGGAAAATCTATTGAATACACTGGAGATCCACTTCAAGATTTAGCTTTAATTCGTTTCTTAGACAGATATGTATTTAAAAATCCTAAAAAGTTGGAAAGCAAAAAAGTTTTAAAGAAGAATGATCCGCTAGCTCACAGAGCAGCTTACACTCCAAAAGGAATTCGTACACTTCCTGTTGACAGCTGGGCATATCTGAATGAAAGTGAAGATAGAATACCAGTCGACGAATTGTTCCTTTACCAATATCTTCAAAAGCGTAAGGAACAGAGAAGTATTAGAAGCCATGAAGATGATGATGATGATGATGATGATATTGAGAGTGTAAATAGCGAAGATTTCAACGATATGCTGGATCAACTGAGCAAGACTAAAAATGTTGATGAATTAGATGTGGCTGGTGATTTCAGTAACAAACCCAAAAAATCAAAAGGTATATTTTGAAACTAAAAGTTATTAGCAAATGATTCAATATCAATTTTCATTAATTTATTATTCTATTTCAGGTGAAGAGGATGACATTGATCAAATGTCTGATGAAGTTGAAGATAGCGACATGGAGGGTGCTGAATTTGGTGATGATGACAATGACGAAGAATTAGAGATGGATGAAGGAGACGACGGTGACGAAGACTTGCAAGATTTGGACGACCTGGATTTGGAAGACATTGACGATGATGCTAGTGATATGGAATTCAACGATGACGATGACGACGATTTTGGACAAACACCTCCGAAGAGAAAACCAAACAAAAATGACGGGAAGCACAAGACTCAAGTTAAAGGTCTACCCAAGAACACATTTGTTTCTTCCGAAGAGTTTGCTGAAATGTTGGAAAACCAGGGACGCTCGAAGTTCAAACACGGAGCGAGTAAGTCGTTCAGCGACCGCGACGGTGCCAGTGGCAAACAGTTGGACTGGGAAGCTGACCGTAATCAACGAATTAGCGGTTTCCGCAAAGGGAAGAAGGGAAAGAAGCTGTTCAATAATTTCAAAAGTAAAAAGGCTTTTTCAAAGACTCAAAAGCCAGTCAAGCGTAAACGATGAATCATGTGATTATAACTTTTTGAAATATTGTATAGTTTAATTTTTTAAGCGTTTAATAAAGAAATTTGTCCAAAAACGACTAACAAAAGTTCATTTTTTTTACAAGTTTATTACTATTTGTTTTGTCTATAAAAAATTAGAAATTTGTATTTTTTCACTTTATTCTTACACATTGAACATTTTATTTCAAATTAAAAATGAAAGCCGTTATCGTAACGTTGAAACAATTAAAAAAGACTATTCAAAAGTATTATTTACGAAAAATAAAAATGTGTTTTGACAAAAAAACAATTTTTAGGCGACGAAATACTTTAATATATATGTACTACTGTTCATTTACAGTGGTGTGTATGTGTGTATTAGCATCGTGGTCCATATGAAACGTACTTATTATAAGTCAAGATTTTTGCAAGTCACAGTTTTTTTTTTTCACATATACTTCATAAGATTTTCATCGCAGTCATATAACTTACAAAATTATAGAATACACTCTTATGCACCGGAATTGTCTCGTAAAAGAAAAGTTTACATTTGCAGATCACATTGTTCATTCTTCCAAGTAACCTTGTGCATCTTTGACGAATCTTTCAAACTATATTTATACATTAATTCTGCATTACTTTAAGAATAACTACGATCGAAACTTACTTATTCACCTAACATAACTACAAATGCCAGAAAAAAAATTTCAGGCATACAAAATGTGCTTTATATAAACATGCTATCATATTTAAATGTCAAGGCAATAAAATTTTGATGGCTGAAATTAAACTTCGAAATTCAAATACATTTTTTTTTTTTCAAGCTAAGGAAAAGTAATTTTTAATTACTGACACTGTAAGTTATGCTACGCAAATATTACAAGAAAAGTGTTGTACGCATAAATAATTAAACGCGACATAATTCTGTTGATTTTTAGTAATCATGTCAAAGACGCTACTCCGTGTCTGCTTTCGCCGAGCCATCCTCGTCGTGAGTTGGACTGTGCCATGTTAGTCGCTCCTCGTAGAACTTGATCACGATCTGAGGGCACTTCTCGTTGGCGATTCTCGAGGGTACGAGATCAGCATCGTCAGTTCCCTTCCACTTCATCAGGAACATGAGCTCACCACTGGAATCAGTGGCACCAATGATACGCTCTGGCTCTAAGTTTCTATCGAAACCTGAAAAACACAATGCATATTTCATCATCAGTATTTGCAGTTACTCCAATAATAAAAAATCTAGCAATAATTAGTTGAAACAAACATAGATTGAAAAGTGTCAGAAATGTTGAGAATTGAAATACAAAAAACTCACCTTCAGCTTTCTTGTCTTCAACAACCTTCTTCTTGGATTGCGTAGGTGTTGGCGTACTGGAGCTCTTCCTCTTCTTAGCCTCTTTCTCCTCAGTGCGCTTGGTGGCAGCAGCAGCTTCTTTCTTCTTCCTTGCATCCTCAAATTGAGAAATCAAGTCAGGACAGTCCAGATTTTCCTCGGGCTCCCAAGTGTTCTCATCGTTCGAGTAGCCCTTCCATTTCAAGAAGTACTCAACCTATACAAACGAAAATTATTGCATCAATACCAAGTAGATAGTAATATAAGCATTGAGCTCAACAACAATAACAAGTAGGTTATTTCTCTAGTACAAGTAAATAAATTCGAATCTTGATGTAATAATCAAATTAGCTTAGTGCTAGTGAAAACAAAACAACAAAACAAACGATTATAAAATGAAGTGATTATATTACTCAGACCTGACGAATAATCGATACGAAACACCGAATATATTTACCTTTCCCTTGACGACTCTCCTATCGAGAACTTTCTCCACGCTGTATTCCTCCTCAGTCTCGCCGTCGGTCGCTGGAGAGTCCTTGGATTTGCTCATGGTTGCTCGAGGTAGCTTGTGTAACGACTTTTCTCAACGAAAGCCCACCGAATCTCGCAACTGGCAGAAACGGAGAGAAAAAGACAAATGACCGTTAAAATTCAAGGCGTCGTTATGTGTGTGTGCAAAAAAGAAACGCGCGCGGCGGCGGCGTGGACACAAAGCCGGCGCGGGGGGAGGAGGCGGGAAAACGCCGCCGCCGCGTGACATTTTTTTCGTTGGACCAAGTTTCACGCACTACGTACACCGCAATCCCGCGAAATAACCACGCCGAACGATGTCCGACAACTCGCAACGAAGAAATTCGTTGAAACGAGGCGAGAAAAGCACGTAATTTGAGTAAAAACGGGTAGGCAGATAAGGAGCGTGGCCCGTTGGAAGTGAGCCGAAAATGGCGGCAAAACGCGGCTGCCCGGCGAAATCGCGTTGCGCGCTCGTTCCAAGTTGAAAGAGCCCTTGGCGAAGTTGAACAAAAACTTAGATCCTCACCTTGTATTTATCAGCAATGGAGCCTGTTGTCGGCGTTGCGGTCAAAATCACTCCAGGTGACGATGCCGGATATGTATACACAAAGCACAGGTATCTCGAGGTGACGACCGAGCGAGCGAGAGAGAGACGTTGCTGCGCAAAGCAAAGGAACAGCTCGGCGAACCAAGAGACAATGCGCTATGCGGTGGCGTCTCGGAATATACTTGCCCGCCGCTTGCTTTTGCCCGCGCGCGACTATCGAGGCAGTGTTGCCATACTTCCGCGGCTTCCACCGTCTATACCCCCACCGCTTCTTATATGCGCGGATATCGGTTAGTTAATCTAATTTTTCGTATGTGTAAGTATATATATATGCGCGTATGTGGATGGGCTTTTTTGCACGAGTGTGTGCGAATGTAAATCAAAGCGGGAGGACGCTTATATGTGAGTGACGGTCACCTAGGCGAAACGGAAAAAAACCTGAAAAATTAGTTGATTTGACTTTTGGGTTGGTAGTGTGAGGGGGTGTGTATGTGTGTGTGCGTGTGTGCGCGTGGTGAAAATTCGCGGGAAAACTAGGTGTGGAAAAGTTTACTGTTTTCATGAATAATCGATCGCCACTGGATATTATTTTGTAACGGTATCAGATTTTTTTGGTAGGACCGTCATTTGACGCGTAAATATCTTGCTTTGCTTGTGCTAGACGCGTGTGCATTTGTAGTTGTGAGCATGAGTTTTTTTGTTATTTCCGTTATAATTATATGCGCGCGCACTGTAATATTGCAAATATTGCTTAATCGTTTATTTTCCTTTTTTTTTTGGAGTTTCTTATTAGAGATTGATAATCACTTGATTTCAATGATACAAAATATATAGTTAGAAATTGCCCGATGTTAATGTATTTATTATCACACTAGAATATAACATACGATATATAATTAATTTGGAAATAAATACGAATATATTATGATATGCATAGTGCCACCGACACATATATATTATCACCGGGGCTAAATCTACACAAAAAAATTAAAAAAATGGCTTTCTAGACTAATTTTTCATTCCAAATAAAGTTAATATATTTATATAATTGAAGTGAATGATAAATTAATCACC
>JAWWMK010000001.1:10029112-10064860 GCA_035047105.1 Galeopsomyia nigrocyanea | reverse complement strand
CAACGGTCTCTCGAGCGAATGACAAACACATGTTTTTGGAGGCTAGATCACGCTGCGCCTTCACTGCGCTGCATTTTTTTTGGAGATTTTTTTTAGCGTCCTAAATTATGTTGTAAATTTAACACGTCGTAATTTTTACTGTTATTTTAGTTAATATAATAAACAATACGATATAAACAGAAAAGTATATAAACGAAAATCGAGAAATAATATTCAAAACGCAACGTGCAATTATTTAGATTTAGAGAGTGCAATAGACAATTATGCGTGTATAGTTTTCATATAAATAAATAGACATGAGTTAATAACATAAAAAAAATTTCGCATAAATTGACACCAACTCACGCAATAGATTTCACTGATAAACTAGTGAGAAATATTTTATTCTCACTGTTTCTGTTGTGACTCACATCGATTCTCACTGAAGAGCCAGCGAATTATTCATCACTGAATAAATCAGTGAAAATGTCATTGATTTCAACTTGAAAAACACTGTTTTGGTAGTGGAAGTTGTCAGTTTTCACTGTTTTACTAGTGAAATTATTCGTCACTGCTGAAAACAGTGAAGTTTTCACTAATTGAGATTTAGAGAGGTTGAATATTAGGTAATATTAGGTTGAAAAAGTAATAATAGAAAATTGCAAGGTAGAATTGACATTAATTTGATAAGTTCAATGATTTTGTTTGACATTCTTACAAAATATATAGCAAATTACATTTGGATCTTTATAAACAGCCAATTTATATTTCATGCATTTAGATGTTCTCAGCTCATCAGATTTTCAAGGAAGAGTTGGGCTATAGAATTGTAAGTATAAAACGTTGTTGCACGATGCATTGCGTATTTTTGAATTGTCTAAATATATGACGCGTATTGTATACGTATAACAGGTGGATAAGGATAACGTAGAGAAAAGGATAGAAGTGAACGCAGTTAAAGATCGTCCTTATCAGTATGCAGTAAAAATTGAAACGCCAACGGTCAAACTGAAGCTTTTGGAATTCAAACATTTGAAAGAAGATTGTCACGTTGAGGAGAAGATTCGAAACGTCTCGCCGACTGAATCCCTGCCTGTGCAATGTTTATCGTAAGATTTTTATGATTTATCGGAAATAAGTATAATGCGTAAATTTTACTTTTACTGTTTTTTGAGGTTATTAATTTTTTTTATTCATTTTCTCCTAAACAATTGTTGTTAAATTAAAATTCGACGGATTAAAATATAATTATTATATTGTGGTCATTGAAGGTTGGTTCATTAATTGGTTCATTCAATTTTTTTATTTACGGTTTAACAAACGGGAATTGTCAAACTTAAAAATATAACGAATTTACGGTTTTTTTTTTCTCGTTTTTCAAGGCCCAAGTCGGATGATTCGCAGGAGACTTATTACGAAGCAGAAATGAAAGTAAGCTAGAAACATATCATCCTGCATTCTTAACATGGACTTTCACGATTATTCAATTTTATTGTGTTTTTTTAGGATTCGTCAGAAGACGATGCATTTATGTCGTGCCTCGACGATGAAAATGATATTACTGTGAAGAAAGCGGACCAATTTTTCGCGTGTTCCACCAATGCAATGGAAATCGATGCGAAGGCAAATGACGAAAATTGCGATGCTTTGTTTGCAATATTAAACCAAGATGATCATGGCCAAGACAAACATCTTGGACAGGATGATAAAGAAACTAAAGAAGAATCTCTAAATGCGACCAATTCGCGTGAAATTGAAACCTCAAGATTCTATTCACCGTAAGTAATTTGTTAAAGCCATACTTTTTGTAAATTTTTCATGTAAATCATCACTGTAAATTTTTTTTAGATTCACCAAGAGGAATGAACAGAGCTGGTCAAGCGAGAAAACCGTTGATTTGAGTGACAGTCCAATCGTAAGTTTTATTTCTGCTTGTATTTATACACGCAACAGGACAACTCGGCGCCCCATGGAGAAATCCGTTTCAACACGCCATTCAGTCGGTGTCTATTGTATATAAAGCGATGACGGTTGGCCACTCCTGTCTGGTGGCGGCCGTGGCCATAAAACATCTGGTCGCATCCCTCTCTCCTTTCCCAATCCTTCGGCCTTTCGGCGCCGTTCTCTCCGCTCAGTTCAGCTCAGTTATTCATCGTTTTCCAAGCGGTCGGCCTCCAGTCGCTTTATATTACGTAACTTGACGCACGGAATCTACACTTTCTTGTTCATTTTTGTTTATCTATATATGACGTAACAATAATTGCAATAATGGTGAAGAGTGCGAAGGTCTGGTATTTTATGCGTGTATTTTTTAAAGAGAAATTATTTCTACGTGTTGCGCCGCAATTTAAATTGTGTTTTATGATTCGAATAGCACATTTATAAAGGCATTTTATATATTCTTTTGATTTGTGTTTTATTGATTCGCTATTTTTTTATTAACAGTTGAGCGGATCAAAACGTCGGATGAGAAGTTCAAAATCTCCAAGAAGCACGATGTAAGTTTTTATTATAATCGCAACAACTCGTTACAATGGCATTTTTTAAACATATTTTTTTTATTGCAGTCTTGCTGTTTACCCTCCACCTCCAGAACAGGGCGGTATAACAATCTACAAAGAGAACTACATGTGCCTGGCCGACAGCGAATACCTGAATGACGTGATAATCGACTTTTACCTCAAATACTTGACGATCGAGGTTCTGAAAGAAGAGGACAGAAAGAGAACACACATATTCAGTTCGCAATTTTACACACGTTTGTCGAAGCCCCCAGTTGCCAGCAATGATGCCGAGGTTGTTATACCGGAATCGGAGAGAAGACATAATGGTGTGGAGAGATGGACTAAGAAGGTTAACATTTTCGAGAAAGACTTTGTCATTGTCCCAATCAATGAGCAGTGAGTGACCGTTTTTCCTCTGTATTTTCTATTGATATTAACATATAATTTTGTGATTTTCTAATGTTGAGGATTTTTTAGTTCTCACTGGAATTTGGCCATTATTTGCTATCCTGGTTTGGTAGGCGCTATGGATGATGATACTAAAAGTACAATTAGGTAAATTATTTTGTTTATTATTAGTGGGACTTGTAAAAAAAACGAACGAAAGTAATTTTCAATGTATTTACAGGCCATGCATTTTATTTTTTGACTCACTTAGCAACAAAAGTAAAGATAGAATAGCTACCATTTTAAGAGGATATTTGGCTGAAGAGTATCTTGCTAAAATGGGCGAAGAAAAAAGCTTCTCTAAAAGTGTTCTGAAAATAATCTACCCTAGAGTACCAAAACAATCAAATGCTACTGATTGTGGATTGTACGTACTGCAGTATGTTGAACAGTTTTTCAAGGTAAAGTATAACAGTTATCACTTTCTTACTTCATTGACAACGAATATTCACTTTCATGGTTCTTTCAGAATCCAATCATGAATTTTACTGCGCCTCTTGACTTGTCTCAATGGTTCAAGCGTAGTGTTGTACAACAGAAGCGAGCACAAATTGCCAGTTTGGTTGCTGAATTGACAAAAAATTACAATTCTGATAAAATAGTTCTGCTGCCTTCTTTGCAATTCCCATCAGCTAGTGTGTCTTCTGATGAGGAAGATCTGTATTTACCAACTAAAAAGAATAATCCTTTTTTCAAGGATAATTATTCAAGTTTTACCTCAGATAGAAAGACTAATAGTGATGCTAAAAGCTGTTCTTCAGCTGACCTTAAAAAGAAGAAAAGTAATCAAAGTAATCTTGATGGGTGGATTGATAGTGTACGGGATGTACCTTCATCAAGTGATCAGCTTGACTTATCAATGGAGTTTAAAGCTCCTGAACATCAAATTGATATAAATGATTATGTGATAGATTCTGAAGAGAATGATGTCGTGATGGAAGAGCTAAGGACACCTACTAAGAATGGAGATATATCAGTAGATATCGTAACAGATATTGAATCACCCAAAAAACCATCCTTGTTGTCAAAATCTTTACATCGCGACTACAGCTATAAGCATAGAAAAATTGGTTTGATCACAGAAAATTTTTCAGGCTCAAAGAGTCATATATTTGAGAGGAGTATATTTTCTGGTAAAGTTGGAGAACAATCTTCTAGTGGTGTGCGTCCAAAACGTGATTGTCGCACAAAGGGAAGGTCAGAATTAATGTCGCAATTGGCAGCTAAATATCAAGAAAAAAAGAAAAAAAAGGAATCGAAGATGGAAATATGCAATGTTGAAGAATATAAAAAATCAGACAAATGGATAGATACATCAGATTTCAATTCTAACAAACCATATTCATTTTATAATGCTGATAAGGTAAGTATGGTTTATGTTCTACTTGTAGTGCAATGAATACTAAAAAAAAATGTCAATTACATTGGATTGAAAAAATTTGTGTTAAAAGGAATTATTATCGTTACAGTTAATGATTGAATGCTTAATTTCAGGAAAAAGGAATTCCACCATCAACAAGTTATTCTGAATACAAAAATAAAAGAAAATACTCAGAGCAGTTGCTTTCTTTGTTCAAAAATTGATGATGATAGTGTAGATTATAAAGATCTCAAGTGTTGTGTTCAAAACTTACAAACTGCCATAGTGATGTTGAAAAAAATAATAATTTTTATTATCGTTTATTATTTAGTTTAAAGTTATGTGCAGTTCCTCAAGTATTTAATAGTATTATTGAATATTATAAGTTTATATGAGTTGCACCTGCGTAAAAAATATCTTAATTATTGTGATTTATGTAGATTTAGATTTTATTAGCAGGTTTAGGATTAGAAACTGCTTGATTACGAACTTTTTATTGTTTAATTTCCGATAGTTCCTGTCTAAATAATAAGTTAAGTAGAATTAATATTCTGACACAGTGAGTTCAATAATCTTGAGATAGAACCCCTGGCTTAGTTAATAAATTACTTTCAAAACTAATAAAAAATATACCTTAACACTTTTAAAATATTCATGTTACACTACTTACATTTAATTAATAATATATAATTAATTTTATTTTTTTAACAGCTTTTTATAAGGCGAAAATCCATATTAAGTTATATACACAATCGTGTGAACAAACTGTTCACTTTGGCGCAATATCTATCCAATTTTTTCTAGAAATTTTATTGTAACAATATTGATATGTAATTTTCAAAAAAATTAAAATTTTCCAAAGAATTTGAAAGGCATTGTCATTGTGAAGCTTTTGTTCTAACTTTTCCTGTGCATGAATCAATGCCATTTTACAAAGGTATGTATCAGTGCAATAATGAAGTGGAAAAAAAAAGAATGCAGTATTTTTTATTCAAAGTGTATTATTTCCGTGAGCAGGAAAAGTAAGAGCAAGAGGAAAATGGATTTTTCTTGCAGGAAGTATTAGTAGCAGCTAGGCGATAATGAAGACAAATTTGGACATAATAATTCTTACATTTTGAAAAAATGGTATCGTCTAAGAAAACTAAATTACATAAATTTGAAAACATTAGATCACAAAACTCTGACTGTATAAAATTGGGTTCAAAGTGTGTTAATACCAGTGAAATTAGTGTGAATTCTCGAACTGTGATTGAGAAACAAATTACCATAGACTACTCGATGAAAATTGTTGATCCTATAAATAGTCCTCTAAAAATTAATCCCAATGAAGATGAAATGAAGGTTTTGATAGTACCTGAAAAGGGAGATCAGATATTGATTATATTCACATTGCCACAAGATGTCAAGGGCACAGTTCAAGATATCATTGTTCGGGTATTCAAATCAATTTCATGACTTCAATTTCATGGTTAATCGAGTTTTGATAAAATTATCTTGATTTTATTTTCATTACAGTTGGCAGAAGTACTTAGAGACAAAATAGTTGAAATTTTTTTGGTGGCAGATCCAGTTTTTAACGTACGTTATGTGTTCCAAACATTTCCAAATCCTAATATTAGTACACACAACGTAGGTAACAATTCATTGGATCAGTCAAAAAAGTATGTTCAATTATTACCCACTCTAACGCAAATTGGCTAATTAATTTGTAGAAAAATTGATTGATCATATAATTTTTTTACATGAATATTAATTTAATTTTTTTAGAGTCACACCTGCAGCCAAAGGATTATCTCACACTTTTCATGGCCACTGTACAAATGTTAGTTCATGCATTTTTAATAAAGTGCTTTAGTAATTTGAAAGAAAGTATTGTTTACATAAAATATTTATTTTTCAGGGATCTGGAAATGAAATAATCAGCTCCACTCCAAAACCTAAATATCTAAAGAGAAGTTTGCAAGTGTAAGTATCAAAGCATTTTCTTTAATAAAATAAAATAATCGAATCGGAAAAATGACTTACATGAACAAAAATATTATTAATTGCAGATTAACAAATTATCCAAGTCCTCCATGCAATGGAAGTCTAACTATAACTATGGATGATTTGAAATGTCTTGATAGTAATAAGTATCTCAACGATATTATTATTGACTTCTACCTCAAGTATCTAGTACTTGAAACACTTACTTCAGCAAATCAAGAGAGAATCCATTTATTTAGCTCATACTTTTACACAAGATTGATGGATCCTCGGCGAACGTCAATCAATGGCTCTTTGTCGCCGTTGGAAGAAAACGGCGAGAATCAGCATGCAAGAGTCGAACGATGGACAAAGCATGTTAACATATTTGAAAAAGACTTTGTTATTGTTCCTATTCAAGATAAGTAAGTACATTGCAAGAATCGACGGTTGACAGAATACCTTAACGATTTTGTTTAATTTTTCAGCGAGCATTGGTTCTTGACGATTGTATGCTATCCAAATATGATTGACGACGAACTGCGTCGATCAACATGTAATAATCATAGGTGAGTAGCAGCAATTAATTATTTTTATTTGATTATTTCAAATACACAGGCCTTTCTAATATAGTTGTGTACAATTTTCTAGACCTCGTATTTTGATTTTCGAATCAATAACTTTATTGCAATTCAAAAGATTTGCGGTAGCGCGAGTATTGAAGAATTATATTCAGCAAGAATATAAAGCAAAATTTGGAAGGGACTGTGCGTTGTTGGAATATGATTTAGAAGCCGTTTTTCCAGACGTCCCAACGCAACATAATCATACCGATTGCGGTTTGTATTTATTACAATACGCCGAAAATTTCTTCAAGGTGATTGTTTTTTTCTCATATAAAATTGTGTATAGATAAAATAAAATTAATACTACATCGAAAACTGTAATTGCAGGATTATATTACTGATCAAGAGTTAAGGTTACCTTTGAAATCACTAGAAAATTGGTTTGGCGTTGACGTCATCGAAGGAAAAAGAGATCAGTTGAAAAAATTGATAATTAGATTAGCAAGTAATTCGCAAAATTTTACAAAAAGACGCGTATCTGTTTGAAAAACTTTAGTATTTAGTACTCTTTATAATCACACTGAAGTTGGGTTATACTAACTGAAAAATTTTGTGGTTGTGCCTTATTTGATATAATTCGTGATTGTAAGCAACTGTATGTGACTCCATCATAGAGTGAAAATTAATCAGATAGTCATTATCGCGTTTTTCGTTGTAACAGTGCATCACAATAGTGATAATAATTTAAGGTAAAATTTAAATGTTACTGAGCCTTCTATAAAAATTCTAAATTAGCATAATACTGGTGGTTACGTTTTTTTTTGTAATATGTGTGGACTGAATTCGTACTTAAAATATATTCTGTGAAATCAACTTGACTATTGTGTTTCTCGTTTCACTTTTAAAAGTACATCATTTATCTAAACTTGTGCGCAAAATTGAGGAACGAAATACATTGCAATATATTGTAAAGTACAAACGATTAATTTCGTTAAAAAAAAGATAATTTACGTGGTTACGGTGTTATATATTTTCAGAGAAACCAATCTAGGTAACGTAAACAAAAACGCTATTAGTGATCTTCACCTACATTTATACAACACAATAGTTAATGGAAGAATGGTGTGAACGTAAAGGGCACTTAATTAACGAGCGCTGTTTTGATCATCCATTGCGTAAAAATTTTGAAAACATCCATTTACACGACTTAACGAAAACTTATTCACCTCGTCAACACCCATCAGATTAGCTCGAACTACATATTACACATTGTTTCTATTTTTCCCAAAAGGAAACTCTTGTTCCCGTCATATATACACACAAACAAACGTATAAATATCGTATAAATAACCACGAGTGCTTGTTTTGTAATCTTCCCCCCTTGAAAAAGAAAGAAACTGCACATCCAAATCTCGTTTTTTTCTTCAAGAAGAAAAAGCCACGACGAAGAAAAAAGAAAGGACGATTAGCGCGCGAAGGCGGCGAACTCTTAAAAAAGTATACATATCTATTCGCGTCGCAGCGGTTTTGTCGAGCAAGAAAAAGAAAGCAAAAAAAAAAAATGTGTCGGGAGTGCGAGAAAGGCAATGACGCGGCCAATTTGTTGCCGGGTGTCACACACTCGCACACTTGAACGGGGGCGTTTCTATTTTTACGTGGCGCCGTTAATGCGAGCACGACCTTACTTTCTATTTTTCTAATTTTTTTTTATCCGAGGAGAAAGAGAGTAGGCGATTAATTATGAAGGCAGATGTTGGCGATTTTCGGGTATGTTGATCATCTAGATTAAAGTATAGCGTTTTTTTTAAAATGTATATATCGAAATCTCGTTTAGTAATAAAAACTTCTCATTAATTGTTACGACTTTATAATATTTGACGTACAAGAAATTTATAATAGTAAAAATTACGATTTCTAATAAAATAGAGATACACCTGTCCCTGATTTCATGGGAATTGAACGTTGAAAAATTTCAGTCTTCGGTCGTGCGAAATATATTATATACTGCAAATTTTATATTGTAACGTCCATGTAATTACATTTATTGCAAATCGATTGCATCAATTTCATAACTAAAATACTCTTTATGCAAACCGAGCAAATAACCGATTCATTCGCCAAAGTTACTTCCACGCGATTCTAATACACCAACTTTGAATTTTCGTCTTCATTTTTCTTTGCATATTCTTGCGGATATACGCAGAGCGATCATTCGTGTATTTTGCTTTTCGTCACGTACTATAGCTGCTCGTGCTAAATGTCTGGTTTTCTCGAATACAGACCACACGTCGCGATATATAAGTACTCGAAAGCTTAAATAATTGTGTAGACGTCAAACTCTAATTTGGTGATCGTTCGATGACTTAAACCGACGGGAGAGTTAAACTATTTTTTTTATTGCAATTCGGTTGACCAACATAGATGCCGAGTGAATATTATTTTGATTTAAAACATTTTAGTATCTGTACGAAAAAACTAATAAAAAATGAAATTACGTAATTTTTAGAAAAGAATGATGCTTTTCAATTTCCGTATCTGTTTTGAAAAGAACAAGTTTTTAGTGACAGTGGATCAAATCGAACTGTATTTTTCTTCTTAAAATCTCCGCCTGATTTTATCTGTAACTTTTTCTTGCTAGAATATTGATGGTAATGTTAAAAAATTGTTAGAACTTTTGAGAAAATTAGTGAAGGCAAATAATAATGGAAAAAATGAAACGAGATTAATAATAATACATTGAAAATTTTATTAAAATAACAAGAATATGATTGATAAAAATCACGATAGTCTACTATATGCTACATAATTGAGAATCAAATAGCCATTCAAAAATAATATTATCCTATCATTACATTTACAATTGTATAGAAAATTCCATGAGATATTCCGTTTACAATACATTAAAAAAAGGAAAAGCTACAGAAACGAGAAATGCGCAGAATAAAAAGGGTTAGTACAGGACAGTAGTGTGTATGTTTATCTTTATCGTGGAATGAAAAACTTTGTTCTCCTTTTTTCATGGCGTAAGGCCTCGAGAAAAATTAAGTCTCTCGAACACCTCCATTTATTATAATAATAATATGTATATAACCATTATATTTATTCATTTAAAGTAATAAATCGCGCGGCTTGCAAAGTTTTTTTTTAAGTCACATCTATCATGCACACTGTGCGACACTTTGTGGAATAGGTCAATTTAAAAAAAAAAAAGAAAGTACGCAAGTATTTCGACACAAACGCAAAAGTTCGAAGAGCATAAAAAAAGCAGTCTCACGAATTCTTTCATACATAATCAAATAAAACAATAGTCGCAAAGCTGCTCTCGTCTACTCTTTCATTGTAGAATCATTCGTCGCTTAAATCACTTTGTTTTTCTTTAATGTCGTGTACTATACAAATCCATCCATGCGATACATTAATACTCCACTTGTATCAGAGGATGGGCAAGCGGTAGATTTTGGTGTGTGTGTCTGTGTGTGTTTGTCTGCTTATCAATCGTCCAGAAGATCATCATCCAAATTTACATCCTGAAAAAACAAAATCAAAAGGCGTTATTTATTCAATTTGCAAAAAAATGTACAGGTATTTTAAAAGGTTGCGACAATTCGGATCAAACAAACAGAGAAAGAGAGGGAGACATTGTTTTCTAAATTGGGCCAGAAATTTTTCAATAATATTTCAGCGAGCTCGTTGTACGGTTGACTTTAAAATTCGCGCGAACGGGGAGAATGTTTGTAAATTGAAAAAATAGCTTTTGAAAACTTACGTACACAACGACTCGGACTTGTCGAGTGATTTATGGCTTTTTGCTTTAAACGCGACTTCGTAAACAGCTTAACCTTTTATTGATTCTCAAAATATTACCAATTCTAGTGCTAAATGGTTTAAATGTGCAGTGCAATGACATTCATATGAGTGAGAATATTAGTTATCTACTAGTATATGATTAGAAAAGTCTATTACTAAGAGAACTAAAGAAATACGTATATCAAAAGCAACGTAAACATTAAAACAAACTACAGAAATAGAATCAACAACATTCGGCACATGCAGTAATGACAAAATACTCTACGATATGATACACGTATCCCCCTAAAATCGAGGGATGGTAACGCGATATCCGTATAGGATTTCGTATATTCGTATTTCGGAACTTAGAGAGCCATTAGCCAATTAATCCAACTCTTCTTTTAGCTTCAGGCCATGTACTCTCTGTACCATTATCCGTTTACAACTCTGTACAATATGATTTTACACGAACACTAATCATTTTCGCAATCAATCTAATTGTCGATACAATATTAATTTCAATTGTTTTCAACGAATTTATCTATATAAAAGAATGTCAAAAGTCGTGGTTGAAGCAGTGAGTATAACCATCTAATTACTTCACTAAATCTACAGTTAAGAAAAAAAAAGTCTACCGAAACAAAAGGAAAGAGGGAGAGAGAGAAAGATCGAACGTGCGCTCGCAATTAGCTCTCGCTGCGCCTGTTTTGACGTCTCTCGTTACGCTCGCAACAGTCGGGGCTGTTTTAGTGCTCTTTCTTTTTTTTCTCTCTCTCTTCTCTTATTTTGCGCTGAATACGGGTGCAACGTGCACGTGTGTGCTTTAATGCCTCGAGTTTCGGACTTACAGTCAGTCGCTCCACGGTGCAGGCTGCAAAGCCAACAAACATGCAACAATATAAAGTCACATCGATGGTCAGCCAAAAGTGATTCACGAGGCAGTTCTCGTATTTTATTTTGTCGGTTTTTTTTTTTTGCACTTTACTTTTTTCTTTTTGTTTGCGGCTTTGATTTAGTGATGGATGTTTGCTTTCGTGGGTAATCATGTGTGAATGATTGACTATGAATGTGATAATTTTGCAAGTATTGTTAATTTTGAATATGTGTACTTTTTGACTTTGATGAATATTTTTTTTTCAAAAACGTAGTATTCGTTTTAAAACACAGTTGAAAAACATCCAAGATCAATTTTAAAGCAATCAGTATCAAGAAACGATTGCCACTTCTTCAAAAAAAAATGTACAAAAACAGCTTTAAATTATCAACAAATAAAAAAAAATTTATAATTCACATGCGCAGCAACAAAGTGTACTACTACAAAATACTTACACTCGTATCTATATTTTCATCGATTTCTAAGTCGAGATCGATCTCATCGTCATCGACTGTAAGTGGCCTCGAGGTACTCGTTCTCGTTGCTGCTGCTGCTGCTGCTGCTGGCACCGACTTGTTAATATCAACGTCCTTCAATCGTTGCTCTACTGACGACAAGTCATCGCTCGACGCGGCTGGATGCTCCGTAGATTTTGGAACTTCGGCTTGACTGCTAGTGCTTGCACCTCCTGTCGCTGCTAACCATTCTTCCCTGGCGTTTCGCTTGGTATTCGGCTGTAATTTTTGATGGATTTGTTAGTTTTAATAAGCCTTTTACTTCAAAATAATGAAACTCTTCAAGTAGAAGTTGAAAAATCTCTTTTTTTTTTGTATAAACAAAAGAGAAATGTCAATTCATAATATCTATTTGATATTTCGCATTTAAGCCACAAAAAGAGTATGCAATAAAAATCGAAAAATTACCGTCAATTTGGGATATTCCGAGGCTGGAATCCTCGTCTTGTATTGCTCCCTCATGAACTTTTCAACTTCTATAGATTCCCTGTATCCTGGGAACAAGTTCTCGTACTTCTCGGGATCGGCTAAACTTTGACCAGCTTTTTCGCTGACAGTAGATAGTTTTTCCTTCCATAACCCGACGATAGACGAGATCTTGCTGGGTGCGTATGTTCTGGCGAAAAAGGCGGCCTCGGGTATCCGATCTGTCTTTACCAAAATCTCCAGGCACTTGTCGATGTCGCCGAGTATGAAAAACGACAGGAAGGATATGTTGTTCTTGCCCGACTGGTCCGAAGATGCGGCTAATGTGAAAAGTTTTCGATGAACGATTATTCACGAATGATTTTGAAGATGTTTTTCGAGTAAAAATGCTAGCGAGTTTTGAACAATTACCTAGTTTTTCAACCATATCCGCATTTCCAGTGCTAGTAGCGAGAAGCAGCAGACCAGCGTAGTCTTCGGCCTTGTGCAGACACTCCTGAGCGAGTTCGAGCTTACCCTGTTGCGTGGCTAAAGCAGCAAGCTGTCGCCACTTTTGTTGACTGCTTGCTTCCTTGGCCAATTCATTCGCGATTTCAAGGTCTCCAAGGGATAAGGCCAATTCGAATCTATGCTCTGGATCGGTCGAGACAGCGAGAGCTTGCTTTTTGAAACCCTAGAAAAATATACGGATATTAGTTAGCGTCGAATTATCGTTATTTTTTTCAATAAGAAAGTTGTATTATACCTGTTTTTCCAAAAAATGAGCAACTCGGGTACGATGCTCCTTGGGAACAGTTGGCAATACTTTGTTCGCCGTGTCGAAGTCTTTTCGCATAACGGCAGTCTGATACTCCAATACCGAGAGCAAAAGAGAGTAAGATACCACAGACAACTCCTTGTCGCACAGATACAATCGGTTATCTTTGGGCACGTATCCGAGCAAGTACATCGGTCTATCCAAGTGCGAAACTGTCACGATCTCTCCACCAACGAAATAGTTGACGCGATTGACGCTGTTCGTGTAGATGAAGCAGTCACCGACCCAAAGACCGGTTTTAACAACTTCGCTCATCTCGGCGATCATCTGAAAAATAATTGCGATTGTAGCAAAAATTGTTTCGAGAGATCGTAGATGTAATGGAATTTTAGTAATTACCTCGAATGCGTCTTCGACATCTTCGGCATTTTCACCTGCATTCTGGACGACCTCAACCTGATACTTGAGAATGAAATATTGATCGGCAGTGGCGAGTGCCAAAAGCGAAGCATTTTCCGCCCAGTAAACGTGAGTCGGTTGAATGTCGATGCGTCGCACGAGTTTGAACGTGTCCCAGTCGTAAAACGAAAGACCAGAGCTCGAGTAAATTCCGAGGAGGTGTCCGCCGAAGATGCCTAGAAAGTTTGTGACAAAGTCGTTTAGAAGCGATGAATATTTTTATTTAGAAACTTGAAAATGCTAAGTCGGTTTCAATGCTCACTATCACATCCAAAGTCAGGCTTGAAACTTTTCTTCTCCTTGAAGTTTTTGAACACTTTGACAGTGGTAGAGCTTTCTCTGACAGCATACTGACTCGAATCGGCAGCCCAGACAAACTCGAAAGCCTGTCCAAACGCTTTATTTCTCAAGGCCATAGAAGTATAAATAATGTACTCTCCGTCACCGCAAACTACTACGAATCTTCCATTAGGATTGTGCAGAATAGTTTGCGGATAAATTTCGCAAGCACCCATGTCTTTGACAGTCAATGGCAACTTTTCACCATCCTGAGCTTCTTCTCCAAGAGCTTTCAGGTTGACTTGCTGTATTTCACTGTGTTTTGCCCAAACAATTTTACCACCTACAAAGATGAAACATATTTGAATTACAGTAATGTTCTTCATCAATAGCGTGTTTGTTAATTGAACTTGAAAGCTTACCAAGAGAATCCATAGACACAGCTGGTTCTTCACGACCAACTTTCACCATCACACTGCCTTCATCGTAACCAATAGCCACATTATTGGAGCCTTTCGTAGATGTAATTGTCCAAACTCTTTCAAAACCATAGTTGAGACGAGTTTCGAGTCGGTATGTACCAGCATGCCAAATCCTAACAGTGCCATCCTCTGAACCAGTCAGTACTATTGGCAACTCGGGATGGAAGCATACAGCTGTGATATTTTCCGAGTGTCCCTCGAGAGTCTGAACGCAAGTCTTGTTCTGATAATCCCAAATCTTAACGTATCGATCATCTGCACCAGAAATGAGATAAGGCTTGTCACCTCCATGGTAGTAATCAACACAGTTGACACCCTTCTCATGACCATCCAAGGTGAAATTTGCTGTTGAAGATCCCAACTGCCAGACCTTGAGAGTTCTGTCGAGGGACGCACTTGCAAATGTGTTATTGTCTTTGGGATTGAACACAATTTGCATGACATAGTGAGTGTGTCCCTCAAAAACTTGCTGGCACAGCCAAGATTTGTCCCAATTCCAGAGTTTTATCAGCATGTCATCTGGAATTAATTTCAAACATTATTACATCATTCAAGATTTGAATTGCCAAAGTTACTTGAAGAAAATATAGTACTATTAACGATAAAACAAATAAATGTTCTTGAATTTTTACTGCTATGTAATGGATACATACCACTGCTTGTTAGAATGAATGGTTGAGATGGATGGACTATGATACATCTGATGTAATCACTGTGTGCTTCATAAGCATGAACTCGCTCCAGTGTGTTGTAATTGAAAACTCTGATCTGCATGTCATCTGAACCAGTCACAACCCAGTTCTTTCTGGGGACAAATTTGGCAGATCTGACAGGCAGATCGCAGACTTCGAAAGTCTTGACAAGCGTTTGCGTGTCATGATTCCAAATGTTGACATTTCCTTGGTAAAGAGAACACAGCATCCATGGCTCTGTTGGATGGAGGTCAACACATTTGACCCTATCTGAACGAGCTGTGAGCTTACGCTTGATATCTAGTCCCAGGGGCTGGAAAAGGAAGTTGATAAGTTAATGATAAATCTTACAAAATATGCGCATGCAATGTTAATTCAAACATAATTGAAAATTAGAGCAGCCACGTTTTCTACAACATAACCCATAATACTATTGTAAATCGTATCAAAACAAACCATTTTACGCGTCAACAACTCAATGTAGATCTTTGAAAAAGTCCTCACAGAGTCACCAAATTCGAACAGCTGGAGGATCGATTCAATCCGCGAGAAAGTAACGAGAAATAAAGGAGCAGAAGGTAGGATTCGCGAGTGACATGTAGGATTGTCAGGTGCGGTTGCTCAAAGACTTCGCCGATTGTTGCACAATGCACAAACGAAATTTAAAAGCCGATTAACCCTCTCGAGCGAGCTTCACACTTACCATTTTGATGAGATTTCGTTTAACCGGGTATCAGTAGCAGGTGGTTCGTGATGTGTATATAAGCCAAAAAGATTAGTACGAAAGCGGCGGATCCAAACAAGAAACCGCTGCCATCGATAGGAAAAAAAATTCTCTCGTGAGGGGATACAATGCTGGCGAAGACGAGCTCGTGGAGACGTGGCGGCCTACCGATGATCAACGACAGATTTTGCTGCGCTTTGCTTGCGTGTGGGTGTGTGGGTGTTTCAATATGGCGGACTCAAGGCGCGTAACTAAAGATATTTGAAAGGAGCGCAAATGTGAATCTCACTATATATATATAAGTTAATACTGTTTGTTCTTGAATCGTTATTTGAAAATAACACTCAAGTTGAGCTGTTCGATGAAATATTCATTGAGCTACGTGTGTTGCTTGCAATGTTAATCAGGATATGAAATATAGTTGTAATAATTGTTTTCTGGGTTTTGATAAACATACATCAATCATAAATTGTTTTTGCAATGGGATAAAGATATTTCTTTGTTGATGCTATGCCTAAAAGAGAGGACGATCATAAAACTATGGCAAAATTTTATTTTTTTTTAAATGATAAAAGGAACAAGGATTTCCTAAGCATTGAAAAATAATTAAAATCACTCACCATTCTTGCAAAAGAAAGGGTTACGTCTTGTTGTGATTATAATATCCAACTTTGATTGTCATATTATTGCCAATGCCAATAGTGCGCGGATTTGATCAAAATCAAAAAAGTCAAAAAAGTGAATTTGCACGCCATCTGACAAATTTTCCGCGAACTACAGTGGTAGGATAGTCAAGCACGCGTCTATTATGTGTTGGATTGTTGACAAGTTGGCGAAGAGAGATTTATAATTTACTGTGGTTGTTTTTACAACTGCCAAATACAAACAAGCGCAATTAAAACTTTATCAGTCGAGTGAAAGAGTGAATATTATTTTTGTGTGATTTCAGGTAAGATTTGCTTGCAATCTCTTCAGAGTTAATACTCGATTTTCTCATTTCAATCATAACCTTTTTTTTTACAAAGTTTTCTTGTTATTTTTGTGTCGGAATTGAGATTGATTATTTTACATTGACATTAGGTGTTTCTTGATGAAACTTGAAAGCAATAAAGTCCTATTTTCATCAGAATTGA
Source organism: Galeopsomyia nigrocyanea (assembly GCA_035047105.1). Lineage (NCBI taxonomy): Eukaryota > Metazoa > Arthropoda > Insecta > Hymenoptera > Eulophidae > Galeopsomyia > Galeopsomyia nigrocyanea. The sequence goes on along the minus strand of JAWWMK010000001.1, from coordinate 10,047,906 downwards.
TTACATTTTTAAGATATTTGTGTAAGTATGTCTTTGGCTCAGTTTTGAGCAGCACTTTTGTAATTTAAATTTTATAAACTTGATAGCATTGATTGTTAATTCATGGTGATTCTAGCATACAATTATTGCCTAAAATTCATTTACATAAATAATTTCAGAAACTATTAAGATGTCGGGAGAAGAACTAAACAGACCCATGTCAAATGCCTCAGCAGAAGGACAACCAATAACAAACTCAATGCAAGGAACAAGCAATAATGTGGAAACAAACAATACTCCAAGACCAGATCAAGCCAGTAGACAAAATAATCTTCAAAGAATTCAGCAGCGCAAACAGCAAGTTTTCAATTTGCCTCAACTGAAAAAATTATTGAAACTTGCCAATTACAGTCAGTGCCAGGAACAAGATTGCAAGTGCAGCGGTTGGAAAAGTACGCAGCAACTAGCTAAATCTCCAAAAAATGAAGCACAACCAATTGCAACGTTTAGTGATCCGTGTCGAAGTTGTTTACATACCCTGGAGAATCACATCTCTCATTTGATGGCTTTGAGCGAAGAAACTATAAATAATTTATTGGGAATGGTGGTAGATGTGGATAACATTTTCATGGGTATGCACAGGGAAGAGGATCCAGACACAAAGAGAGTGTATTATTATTTGTTCAAACTGTTGAGAAAAAGTATATTGGGCATGACAAAGCCATCAGTTGAAGGACCATTAGGACAGCCACCTTTTGAAAAACCTAGCATATCAAAAGCAGTAACAAACTTTGTGGTTCACAAATTCACACATTTGGGTCAAAGAGAATGGCAATCCATGTACGATTTGGCAAAAATGTTTCTGCATTGCTTAAATCATTGGAACTTTGAAAGTCCAAGCGCTAGAAAAACACTTGTCAGTCCAGATGAAGCCGCTGCTTACAAGATTAATTACACCAGATGGCTGGTCTTCTGTCATGTTCCTGCATTTTGCGATTCGCTGCCTCACTTTGATACGACGCTTGTATTTGGTAGAACTTTATTGCAAGCAGTTTTCAAATCAGTGTGCAAGCAGCTTATGGACAAATGTCATAATGAAAAAGAGAGAATGTCGGCTGAGAAAAGGGTTCTGGTGTTGAATCACTTTCCCAAGTATGTATACATTTCAATATTCTATCCAATAAAAAAAAAAAATTTAACATTGTTTAACTTATGCACATCGTATTTTCAGATTTCTTTCGATGCTCGAAGCCGAAATCTACACAGAAAGTTCGCCCATTTGGGATCCCGAATACAAACACGTCCTTCCTCCGCATCTGCAAACATCCGTAGAAACAAAAATCAATCAGAATCGCAGAACTGGCGGTGAATTCGAGAAAGTCACGGTGATGCCAAACGACAAAGACAATTTCACAACGATCAATCTTAGTCCAGGCTTGAAGAAATTCCAGGGCAAAAGAGCGCATACCGACATACGAAACGATACGAAACGAAGAAAGACCGAGGAAGTTTTCGAAGATTTATCGGAGGAGACTGTGACGAAGATCATAGCGACCATCAAAGATCCCAACTACATGTTTGGATTGGACGCGATATTTCCACCGAACGCGCCAAGAGACGAAACTCCGAAAATGGAGGAGGCTCGTGGAATCATCGAGTTCCACATTATTGGCAATAGTTTGACACAACCGGTGTCGAAGCAAACCATGCTTTGGCTTATAGGTCTGCATAATGTTTTCAGTCATCAGCTCACAAGAATGCCAATGGAGTACATCTCCCAATTAGTCTTCGATCCGTACGTACCACTTATAACAAAATACCAATTAACCTACCCATCGTTTTGATATCGAAGAATAATATCATACTTTCTTTGCAGAAAGCACAAAACTCTAGCACTGATCAAAGACGGCCGACCAATTGGTGGCATTTGCTTCCGTATGTTCGGCTGCCAGGGTTTCACCGAAATCGTCTTCTGCGCCATGACGTCGGAGCAGCAGGTCAAAGGATACGGCACTCATCTCATGAATATGCTCAAGGACTATCACATCAAGCACAATATTCTGCACTTCCTCACGTTTGCCGATCAATTTGCCATCGGTTACTTCAAGAAGCAAGGGTTCAGTAAAGAGATCAAATTGCCACGTACGACGTATCAGGTAAGAATTTCATATGAAATGTTCAAGACTCTACAAGATCGGATCTAACCATTTTATTTTTCATTTGCACAGGGTTACATCAAAGACTACGAGGGTGCGATGCTAATGCACTGCGAGTTGAATCCGAAGATCGTCTACACGGAATTCACGACGGTGGTGCGCAAGCAACGCGAAATCGTCAAGCAGTTGATCTATCAACGTCAGCAAGAAATTCAAAAAATTCATCCTGGCCTCACGTGCTTCAAGGAAGGTGTGCGAGGTATCCCTGTGGAGGCGATCCCGGGAATTCGAGAAACTGGCTGGAAGAATTTCGCGCAGACAAGGACGAGGGGCGTCGCCAAGGGATTGCAAAGTTCCGAACCCATGGAAGCGTGTCTCGATGTCACGGACTCGTTGCATAATGCGTTGAAGAGCGTGCTGACTAGCGTAAAAAATCATGGTACTGCCTGGCCGTTTTTGAAACCCGTCGATAAGAATGAAGTGCCTGATTATTACGATCATATCAAGTATCCAATGGGTGAGTTTCACTTATCTCAGAAATAAATGTGTTTATTGTAATACCATTGTCAATAACATCACAAATATTTTCATTTCAGATCTAAAAACAATGACAGAGCGCCTGAAGTCACGGTACTACGTCACGCGTCGTTTGTTCATTGCCGACATGACGCGAATCTTCACCAACTGTCGACTGTACAACGGACCGGACACCGAGTACTACTCGTGCGCCAACTCGCTGGAGAAGTACTTCCAGACGAAGATGAAGGAAATCGGCCTTTGGGACAAATAGTCGAGAGCAGCGGGGCCGCTGACGAGTGACTGCCTTCACCCAACCTCCTCCTCGTCCTCGTCCTCTGCGTCGTCCTCCGAGTCTGTACTCTTCGAGGATATACCTTGCATCGAAATTGACGATTGAACTGTGAGATGTCTTTGCTTTTGAGAGTGTTAAAATGGATATTGACGTTATTGAAAATTATCGTTCGTTTGGGAGTGACAGTGGAATACTTTTTTGTTGTTGGTGGTAAAAAGACGATTCGAATTGAACGATGTTGCATTTACGTCACTTAGGTAGAAAAAGAATAATTCAATTTGATTTACGTGTGTTTGTGAGATATGACTTAAATCTAGCTGTAATAGTAATAAGTACGACGAAAATATTGAACTAAAAAAAAGAGAAAACAAATGTTGGTGGAAAAACAAATGTTGGTGGAACGTTTACCAGTTCCAACAAATTAGACTGAAACGATATGAATTAAATATATTAAAATGTACTTTTAAAATGACGTCGACGCACAAAGATTCAAAATACGCAAAAAGCACAATTGTATTATTTTATGTTATTTTTCTCTTAAGTCAGAAAGAATTTTCAAGATTTTCACGTTTAAAAATTTTACAATATTTGTCAAACTATGCACAGCAATCGGTTTTGCATGAAAATCCAAAAAATCATAATCTCACCGAATCTACATATCGATTTTTTCACGCGATACATCGACTACCGAAACGATCGCGCAAAAGAACACGTTGAAGAATCGTGTTGTTATGTAGGCGCCGCGGCGGTCAGTTTCACAGTCTAATTAATGCCATTAAACAGGCAGTTAATTAAGGAATGTAATACGCCAAGGAGCGGACTTGGCTGCTCGTGGCCACGGAACGTTGAGCGCTCCCTCGGCTGGCTTCGTTTTTTTACCTTATAAGGCGAGATCACTCCCGGAAAAATTCCGACTCGTGGATTCGCGCTCTTTTCAAACGATGCACGCTTGCGCCTTTTTTTTTTGCTTCTCTGCTGGCGCGACAAACGCTTTTCACTTTGAAATTGGGATGAGGGGAAAAAAAGGTTTGATTGTATACTTAAATTTTATCTTCGAAAGCATCGTGCACATAGTAAGCACGATATTTTTGATTGACTAAGAAAATTTACTTAGGAAGTTTTAGGTGTTAGAATTTTATAATTGAGTAAGTTGACGGATAATAATTATTAAGATGTGTGCGTGCTTAGGACTTTGTAAAATAAAATAAGTGCGATTAGGCCGCTCAAGTTATACATGAATGACTACGTAATGGGAAATTCTTATAAAAATACTATGCAGTTATGAAATGACGCGTTTTTTTAGCGTTAATAATTAAAAAAACAGTTGTATTTTACGACACTTTGAAAGAACAGTCTTTCTTCTTAATTATAGCAAATAAAATAGCGGATACAGAAAGTTCAATTGAAAAAGATTTTATTTTTTTAATTATGAGTTTTTCTTCGTAAAATCAATTCGAAAGTCAACAAGAAATTTTGTTTTATCTTAATAAAATAAATTGTTTTTTCAATTATTTTACATTTAACGCATTCGAATGCCAAGTAAAAGATAAAAATCACTGATTATCATGAGGAGCATGAAACAATTTTCATCGTGAACTACAAACGTTGTAAATAAATTATTCGCGAAGGTGTGAAAAAAGGAAGTTCGCTCAGAGAAATTACGAACATTGATGCGCTTGTGTTTAGTTACGATAAATACGCAGATGTGCTCGCATGGAATAGAGAAACTAAGAGATTATTATAATTGTGTAAATCACATTGATGGGTTTATTAAAAAAAAAAATTTGAAAATACATTGAACATGAATCTTTTTTTCCCTTCAATTGCATAACCATTTCCAAGTCAATCACTATATTATACATAAATTTGGGAGTCGAGATTAGGCTATGAACACAGAGCGATGGAATTAAACCTGTGCACATGGATGAGCACAATAAATTTATGCCACTAACTAATTGTAACTAATTAGCGTGCATGCAGGATACATCGGAATGAATAGGCAATTAGAACAATTGAAAAAATTTATTCTTACAGTGCATTTGGATTTTCTCCAGTAAAGCTTATTCTCTGTTTAACTTTTAACTATTTATTTTTAAGACAAAACCAATTTCGGAAACTAAATATTCTACAGTAAATAATCTGTTCATGACCTAATGATCTGAAATTGAAATTTTGTAACCTACAGATTAAAGAAAAAACCACATGGATCGTTCAATTATCGAAGGTTTTTTACACTCATTTAATTACGAATTAGGTTGATTGTTTCAAATTGGTCTGTCCGTGAAACACTGTCGCATTTTAACTTTTTTTTCAGGATACTCAATCGATAAAATACACGATTCACCGTTCTAGAAAATTAAACTCTAATGAGGCATATAAAAATTGTTTCTTTTTTCCAATACAAAATCTTCCAAATAAATTTGCAAGTTTAGTTCGAATGACCATATTCAGTATCGCATTCACTGTATACGTCAGCTACGACCACAACAAGTGCATCACTTCGATTACTAACGATCAAAAGGTCGTTTTCCGCGACCTTGACAAAACTCAAACCTTATACGAGTAATTTGGATCGAAGTGTTAAACTCTTACGGTATTCCAAAAATAAAACGTTTAACTTATTCCGAAAAGGAAGAAAAAAAAATCGTGACAAAAAAATAGATCAAAAATAAACCAACAACTTACACTTTCATTTTCAAGTTCAATTAATTTTCTCTCTTGTTCATAAACGTCTGAATAGATCTTCGTGGAAAGTGTTTCTGTCCGTCAAAATGATGAGTGTTTGCTCGTTCTGCACGCGCATAGTGCATAAATTGAATGCATTATTTTCCACTGAAAACGAACAATTTAAAAAATAATTGATTTGAAAGTGTTTAGTGATATTCATCTTCAGGGTTTTTATCGTTAGTACAGTTATAGTTATGAAAGAATTTCTCCGAGTGCACTAAATTATCATGATTTTTAATTCGGCATTTATCTGATTATTTTTTAACGAGAAAGCCTATAAAATATTTTTTATTACAGTTCACCGATGCACTAAAAATATGAATGCAAAGAAAGCACAACAAGACGATGATGTGCTGATGGAGTTTCATCTAATTTTTTTTAAATAAATGTATAAATCGTTTATGATATCGAGAACATTGTATTTTTTAGCTCATTTTTTTTTGTAAATGTAGATTGTATTTTCAGTTACTTTTATCGAAGATGTTTCGAAAAAAAAATGTAATCCACTATTCCACGCGGAAGGATTGAAAAATTAAGATCTGTTATCAATATTATGTTTGACTATAGATTCGTGTTCGTGTACACAGTAAAAAATTTTACTCAAATTGAGTGATAAAAGTTACTCAAAAAAAGTTGTCCACTCGTTTTGAGTAACACACATTACTCATTTTGAGTAACATACATTACTTATTTTGAGTAATGTTCCTCACTTTTTTTACAATTGAGTAAAAAATTACTCAAAATGAGAAACATATTACTCAAATTGAGTGAATTTCCGAATTTTATTGACTCAACATAAGTATCGAGCAAAAGAAGTGATGTCCCGAAAATGAGTAAAAATTTTTTACTGTGTAGTCGTCGCTAGATGGACTGATACCAAAAATTTGTATTACAAGTGAAATATGCATTCCAATTTGTGATAATAGTTTGGTGATTGGAACAACGGTTAATATTACTATTTTAATTTGCTTAACATAATAAGGTAATAACTGCGCATGCTTCGTCTCGATTAAGATAACTCTGAAAAAAAAAAAAAATAAAACATCATTTTTCAAAGCAAACATCTCTAATTTCGCTATTTATTATACACAATAAACGCGCATCATCGCAATAAAACTTGCGTGTAAAGAACAATCGCATCGATCATCAATCCAAAAAAAAAACTCGCTTTTCTCCCGCATACGAGCGCATTCCTATATACGATTCTCGAGAGAAAACTTATGTATATATATATTTGCGAGCGACTTTCATCGCAAAACAAAAAAAAACGGAGATTTAGATTCGTTTGGTGTGTAGCCAATTTGCAGCGCGAGCTTACTTATACGCTCTGTTTGTGCGCGCTAATGCACACGCACGATTATGCGCGGAATGCATTGGGGTATTACTTAGTGTATGTCGTTTGAATTTAAATCAAAAAAGAAAAATATCGAGGTGGTCCATCATGTACGCAATTTTTTTTGGGATCGATTCTCATTTTATTTGAATTATTTTGAAAATATCCAACGGGTGGCTCGCATTCTAGTTTCATTTATTAAAAAATGCACTTATTTCGATATTATTTGTATTGAAAAATTATTTTATGTTTCGATGACGTTATCCGATACGCATTCATAAAATGTATTTCAAGATCACTCAGATCACTACTTATACAAAAATCTCAACATAGCTTCGATTCTCAATACTTGTTAAAAATCCACACAAATGATGATAATAAATTACAGACAATTAATCAATTAGGATGATTAAATAAAAAAAAATATAGCGTTGCTCTTTAATTCCGGCAGTTGCCAATTTGCAGCGTTAGTTTATGCTCTGTTTGCCGCTGCGTATTATGCGGTTGGCGAACGTTGTATGTAGTATGTACCAAAAGGTGCGATAAGAAGACGGTGCGCGCGGCCGTTTGACACGTTCCCGTACAAATTAAGATGAAGACTATTATGAAATATTCATTGCTGTCGTTTTATATTGAGAATTTACGTCAAAAAAATATTACCAGATTTTTTGTACGTCAATAGATATATTTTATATGTAGATGGATAACGAGAGCGAAGTCGTTCAAGTATATTTTGGAGTATGTATACATATTCGGTGAAATGTGATTCATTTTCGAATTGGTCGCGATATTATCGTCAATGAGTTGTTCTCGCGTATAAGGTAAACTTCAACAAACTTTAACCGTTTATGTCTATACAGTATATACATTTATTGTTCAATGTAAAAAGTTTATTCCATGATTATAATTCGTTGATAACAAATTAATTGTATAGTGATATCTTCTCTCCAATGATTCCTTTCTGATTAATTGAAAAAAAAATTTTTTTTTCGAATGGTCTGACCAAACTGTTTTATACTACTTACGGCAAGATTTTTTTTCCTACTTCATACGCATTATTTAAATTAAAAAAAAAAAACGAATCGATTTTTAAGTAAAAATCCCGCGATCATTTAAGGAGATAGTCTCGGTCAAAGTCAAGCAAGACTTGAGAAGAATTGGTCAAACCATCAATCCCAAATGAGGCTTAAAAGTCAAACTCCCCACTTTGCACTCAAGATCGTTGCTGCAGTGTGTTAAGGTCGCGAGGAAGTCACGATCTCGTATATGTTGTATACGTGCAGCCCGGAAGAGGTGAAAAAAAAATCGGTCGAACGCGAACGAGGAAGGGGATACGATATAAAGTCCGCCGAGCGAAGACTCGACGCGCTTTTAATCCCGTAAGAGCGTAAAGTGTTTGTGTTGTGCTATTCGCTTCGTTTTTCTTTTTTTGTTGTTTTTTGCTCTCTAGTCATTTGTGTTACGATAAGGGAAACCTGTAAGTTAATTATCGGTGTTTCTTCTTATTCTTATTTCTTTTAAATAATCGAGTGAACAATTTTTTTTTTTTCGTTTTGGTTGGGATTTCAGTTTTGATAGTCAACATGTGCGACGACGACGTAGCCGCTCTTGTAGTTGACAATGGATCCGGTATGTGCAAGGCTGGATTCGCCGGTGACGATGCACCTCGGGCTGTTTTTCCATCCATCGTTGGAAGGCCTCGTTATCAGGTAACGCGTTTTTTTTTTATTTTAACGAATCGTCTACAAATGTATTTAACAAATTTTTTTTTGTTTGAAAATGTTTTTGGGGGCAGGCAATCGCTTTTTTTTAATGTAAATTGAAGTATATTTTCGCTTAGTTTTTTCAACTTCATATCTTTTATATTTTATTTTCCGGTTATGTCTATTTTTATCATACAAATTATACATTTATTTGATTATCATTCATCAATGGTTCGAACGATACGAAAGTTCCGTACATCAATCAGTGCTTATAATCGATTGATCAATGTCGTTGCAACATTCATTTTAATCAACTCAATTGCACATCAATAGTAAAACAAAATATGTTCAAGAGCTTGGCTTTACATTTTTAATTCACAATAGCATCGTTGAATTTTATTTCATTAAAGAAAGGTTCGAATAATCTTTCACTAGTTTCACACTCGATCTTCATCAAACAAAAAAAAAAAAAACAAAAATTATCGACGAATCTTAAAACTCAGAGATTATGGTTCAGGGTATCATGGTCGGCATGGGCCAAAAGGACTCGTACGTGGGCGACGAAGCTCAATCGAAACGCGGCGTGCTCACCGTAAAATATCCCATCGAGCACGGCATCGTCACCAATTGGGACGACATGGAGAAAATTTGGCATCACACTTTTTACAACGAACTGCGTATCGCACCCGAGGAACATCCCGTTCTTCTCACCGAAGCTCCACTCAATCCAAAAGCCAATCGTGAAAAGATGACGCAAATTATGTTCGAGACTTTCAACTCGCCAGCCATGTACGTCGCTATTCAAGCCGTGCTTTCGCTTTACGCTTCCGGTAGGACCACTGGTATCGTCCTCGACAGTGGCGATGGAGTTTCTCATACTGTACCTATCTACGAGGGTGAGTTGAAAAAAAAAAAAATTTTTTATTTTCTTATGTCGATGACGATTATTTTTTCATTTGATTACTTTGGCGATTCGCTGTGAAATATTTCCGCGTAACATTAATTGCATCGTTACTCTCTCTCCCTCAATTTAATCAAACGGCTATTCCTTTTCACGCTCTGATTCGCCTTCCTCGTACGATACTTAATTCCACTCGCGAAGAAAATGTTTGGTTTAATTGGGAAATTATTTTAAAAATAATAAAGTGCGATAACGAGATGAACGTTCGAGCTCGAATTATATGAATTTAAAGAAAGCCGTTTTTTTTTTTAAGATCAAGGTCGATCGTTCCGCATTTTGCCCTTTTTCGGTTAATTGCTCTCAAGGATCTGTCGATCAATTAAGCTCAAGTGATACAGAAATAATCATGTGTATACTACGCCTTCGATTGACACGAAATTGAACGGTAAATTGAAAATTAAGTGGGTAACGATTCATTATACAATTCAAATTGATATTTGTAATGAATAGACGTGTTTTTATAAATAAGTAAAATTATAATATTTTTATTATAGAATTTACGTTGATCTACGCGAGTTAGAAGATTTAACGAGACTTTTACAAAATTATAAGACGAACACAATAGAAGATAAACTATTTACAATACTTTTTTTTTTTGTTCAATTTGAATTATTGAACGCAAACTCGATAAGTGCTCAAAGTTAGTCAATTACGATGTCCAAAGAACGACAATTTTCATGAAAAACTTACAGTATATTACATCTGTCAATGTCTAACTATTTACACGTCATAATTTATAAAATAATTCATTACTAAACGCATCAATGTTTCATGTACTCGACACATCGCGACGGATCCGTAGGATAATATTCTTGACACTTGGTCATGAGTCTTTTGAGTGCTTGAATGTACTTTCGTTGCGTCTCGTCGTTCATCACGTGTGCCACGTTTTTCGAGAAAATTTTTTCTCGCCCTGTACGCGCGTGGATACCGACCATAGTTACTCCAATAGGCCAAGGTGAGTTTCCAATCGCCATTTGAAGATAAGCGTCACTTGCCTAAAATACAAAAAAAAAAGGAATGTTTTCTGGTAAAAATTAACAAATGAAAAATTTGTTTTATTTTCAAGTAGAAACTTACTAAAATATAATTTCTCTCTAGCAAATGTTTAACAATTTCTGTTAAACTGTCAGTGATATCCTCCGGCAAAGATTTGTTCTTCAATTTCCTGAGAAGCGGTTTCAAGTATTCTTTCGTTTGTGCAAAAACAGCACCTTCCATTTTACCCCTTGTACCCATTTTTACCGCTCCCGATCGACTGCTCAAGTGCTCACCCCAGGTTTTCACTAAAAACTGCAAGAAGGTAGTGATGATGTGCATATCAGTTTCTCTGCCCTTCTTCTCGAGATCAGCTGCCATTGTCTGTATATCCTCATACGTAATTTCTTGCTCCAACTTGTATACATCTTTTTTCTGCTGCTCTTGGGGTTTAGACGATTCAAGAAGTTCATTGAGATATGCTTGATCTACTTTGTCCATAGCTTCTTGGAAATCATTTCTCAAGCCCTGTATAAAAATTAGAAGTACATGTTATTCTTATTCTAGGTAACTAAAACAATGTAATACAATTGTTATTTATCACAATGTCTATACATACCTTGTTAACTTCTGGTTCAAGTATCTCCACCCTCCTCAATCTCTTGAACGAGTCAATTTCAGATTCGCCAAAAAGTAGAATTGGTTGACCTCTTTCTCTTAGCTTTCGAGTCACTTCTACTCTTGACAAAGTCTGTGCACTATCAATCATTGAGTTTTCAGCATCCGCTGATCTTCTATTCATATCTGTCTTTGTACTTCCACTATTTGTTTCGCTTGATTCATTGGATTCTTTTTCTAATAATTCGGCTCTTTTGAAGTATTTCTTATTTCCTTGCTGTAATAACAAAAAAATAATCAGTTCTCAATTCCTCTAGACTGAATACTTTTGCAGTCTTATTAATTAACTGTAATTGTTTATTCACACTTACAATCAAATTCTTGTCCTCCAGTTCTTTCCTCTTCTTTGCAATTATATCTTTCAACACTGAATTCATTTTGCAAGAATAAACTTATCCACGCAGGTGAAATATTAATCAACACTCGACAACTCAATCAATAAACAAATAAAAGGGAGAAAGTCGCTTTTTCCATCTGAAACTGATTTAGTGTTGTTGACTACGCAATAGAGGTTATGCTCGACAAATCCAAATCCAACACAGCTGCGCGACAGCAGCGCTAATTTTCTTCAACTAGGGCTCGTAGTGAGATGCAACATGCAACCGATGCAGAAAACATGAACATTTTGTATCGCATATAATGTTTGTACGAACTTGCAAATGCATTGTCCAAAATTACAGTTTAAAAGTAAATTTCATCACAAAAAAAAAATTGGTATAAATCTGGAGTTGATAGCACTTAATTTTCACTGCAAAACAACTTGTTAAAAGTATTACAGTAAAAATTTATTAACAAATTTCACAACTGCGATTTTTGCCACTAACGCGTGCAAGATTTTGAAATTCTCGCAGATGAACCAAATACATCTGCATGCGAAGCAACGCCGATCGCACTCCCCCCCACCATCAATTTTTCCACCAGAATCCGCATAGGTTGTCGAGTTGCAGTTGCAGCCTGCATCTGAAAGAACTCTATAAATTCACAAACTACACGAACGAACACTTGCCAAAGTTAGCAGACGAAAATAAGTAAAGACGCGTGCATGCGACGACGACGTATGTGTATAATTTAGCATTCTTCGCAAATACTTTTAATAAATTGCAATTTTTCTACGCAGTTGTACGTAAATAAACTTTATTGATGTTTTTACGAACCAGGAAAAGTGTCAAGTGTGCGGGTATGAGAGACAAATAAAAAGGAATATTCATAAGCAGAATTCCTAACAAGAAATAGGCTATGATACATTCGTGTTTCTACGTACAATCAAGTTAATTTAGTTTTCCAAGTGCACATTATTATCTACACTTGTGACGTGGTAGTATCAATTGAAAAAAAATCTTTATCTACAGACAAATCTACTTCGAAAGAATTTCCACTTTGTGCAATACATAAAAAAATTACGATTGCTAATCGCAAAAACCTATAAACCTCCGATAAAAAAGGTAAACACACACACACATTGCGACATAATAATCATGTCTCGCATCGAAGATTACAAAATCCGCGCAGCCGATAAACGCGATATCCCATCGATAAACACCTTACTGGAAAAGTATTTCCATCCCGAAGAAACCCTATTGAAGTGCATGCTGTCGAACAGCAACCAAACCACCGAACAATTATCTCTAATCGAAGTCGATCAACGTCGTATAATCGAGGCGATGATCGTTAATTTCCCGTGTTTGCTGGCCGTTCACGTGCCGAGCAACGAGATCGTGGGTGTTAACGTGACGATCACCAGTGAAAATCCAAAATTGATCGATCAACAGCATCGATCTATTGACGTTTACGAAACCAACAAACCAACGTCCGAATTGCTCGTCGATTACTTTCGTCGTATGAACGACATGATCGACGAGGCTGAATTGTTCGTCGAGTTTCCCGAAGCTAAACGTGCTTTGGAATTTTACGCTGTCGCGGTGAGCGATCGGCATCGAAGAAAAGGTTTAGCTACGCTTTTGATGAGAGAAACTTTGGATTTCGCTAAGAAGAACAGCTTTGATTTAGTTTTTGGTTTGTTTACTTCGCCGCATTCGAAGAGATCCGCCGAAAAAATCGGTATGGTCGATGTGATGCACATCGATTTACTGAAGTATCGAGACGATGAAGGTTCTCAGATATTTTTAAACACTGTACCGCACAACATTGTTTCCGTCATGGCAGTTTCACTGCGATAACAAATAACAATGAGGATTAAAAAAAGACACTCGTGACTTTTGTATTTTCCTCTTTATCGAATGGAATTTCCGGAAAAACCAAAGCGAGCGATCAGCGCTCGTCAAAGAGTTCATACATTAATTATAAAATACTCTTCCGCCTGGCAGAAAAAAGTAGTGCTGAAAAATCGTAAATTATTGAAAAAATTTGCAAAGAATTGTAAAAAGTTGTAAAAATATGCAAGAAATTGTAAAAAAAATGTAAATTATTGCAAAGAATTGTAAAGAATTGTAAAAATTGTAAAATATTGTAAATAATTGAAATTCTTGAAAATGTTCAATTTTCCAAAATTTGTTGAAGGCTCAAACTAAAAATTTTGTTTGGGAAAAAAATGTCTCGTTTTTTCTTACCTTTTTTTCGACTTTCAGAATCGTTTTCAAAATTTCATTTTTTTACGATTGTTTTACAATTTCTTGCATCTTTTTACAACTTTTTACAAATTCTTTGCAAATTTTTTCAATAATTTACAATTTTGCAACACTACTTTTTTCTCTGCCAGGCCGAGCGCATTTTTCGCGCAGTACACGTTCGCGCGCGCGCTTCAGTGTTTCGCGGATCGCAAGATGAGCCAGCAAGAATACGTAGCGCGAGCTGCGAGTATTCGCGACTCGGACGAGGTGATAAACTTCATGAAGAAAAATTTTTATCCCAAAGAGACGATATTCAAGAGTCTCTTGTTGAAGCATCGACCGTCTCGCGATGAATTGAAGCTCATCGATGAGGATCAGACGAATATCGTGAAACTCATGGTTTCGAATTCACCTTGTATCGCTGTAATTCACAAATCCAGTCGAAGCATCGTCGCGATGAGCATGATGATCGCTAGCGACAAATTCAATGGAAAAAGTTATTACAACGTTTACGCGGAATATCAACCGAAGACGAAATTCGTGGCGGATTACGTGAGTGGAGTCGCGAGGATGATCGAAGAGGCGCAGATTTATCAGAATTATCCAAAAGCGCGGAGTGTACTCGAACTTGACATGATGGCTGTGGATGATGAACACGCGAGACGCGGACTTGCGGTGAGATTGTTGGAGGAGAGTTTGAAGTACGCGAAAGATCATAATTTTGATGTGGTCGATGGACTTTTTACTTCGGATTACGCGAGGAGAGCCGCGGAAAAAGTTGGCATGACGTGTCTCATGGATTATCGGCTCGAATGTTGGTGCGGACTGAACGGTGCCAAGGATTTGTTGACTTACGAGAGCGCCAGTCTCATGGCTGGGTTTACCGGCGAGAATCGCGACAATTGATGGAGAATTTTTTTTTTCGTTGGTGATGAATTATGTGGATTTTTTTTGTGAGAGTGTTTGATTGACATTTGTTGCGGTGTGAATCGATTTTGCGTACAAAAATTTCTTTTTTTATGTGAATACAGTTGCTACGATATATTATACTTATACTTTTTTTGATTTTGTCGACTTTGCATTTTCGAATGTATGTACACTAAAAAACCTCAAGATTTTGTAAATTTAGTATTAAGGTAAACAATAGTTATTTTTTTATAACAAACGAAATGAAAAAATTATGTACATATCTGTGTATAATCGACGAATTCTGATCAAAATGTAACGAATAAAATGTATATGCGGAAAAACGTATAAAAAAAAATTTTTTTTAATATATATCTTTCATTGTCCTGCGATATTCGCGGTAACGCTTTATTTCACCGATAATATTAGAAATTCATTTGGCACATTGCCACACGAAGCTCTGCAATTTCTCACACTCGCCGAAATTAGCTCACGCGTGAAAAAAATGTATTTTCGCGATCATTTTTATACGAACGTTGTATGTAAAAATTTCACGTCTGCGGCGACAAGAAAAAAGACAAAGGCATATCGCGAGAATGCAGTTGCTAATTAAAAAGACGATTATATCGTTGCAATTTCCGCGTTGAGTGTATATATATAGTTTCGTCGCTCTTTTATTCGTGCGAATTCGCCTATTTCGTTTCAAGGTTTATTTCTCCGCCGACAAAACGTGACGCGCGACGAAAATAGAAAAAAAGCCGATAAGCAACTTCAGCGCGATGCTTTTTTTATCTGACATTGACGATTATGTGTATCTGCAGTTTGCACAAATATACAGATAAAAGTTTTAATAATTGACGCATCGATTTCAGAGCTGTAATGTCTTTTCAATTGTGATGAGTCAAAAAAATTGTATATATGCGAATATACTCGAACGAAAAGTCCTTGCACTTAGCAACATTGAGACGTCTAACTTCTGAACAAGCAGAGAGAAAAAAAAAAGAAACACGTGCTGCATTATATTTGCAATTCAAAAATTTGTCGCATTAATCGAGTATATCGTCATCGACAGAAGCATCGCATTTTTCCTCGACAAATCGAAAAAAAAAAATTCTATTCGACTCTCTTGTTATTTTTTTTTTCATTGCAGGATACGCATTACCTCACGCGATATTGCGTCTGGATCTGGCAGGTCGCGATTTGACCGACTACCTGATGAAGATCCTCACCGAGCGTGGCTATTCGTTCACGACGACGGCCGAGCGCGAAATCGTGCGCGACATCAAGGAGAAATTGTGCTACGTTGCTCTTGACTTCCAGCAGGAGATGTCGACGGCTGCCGGCTCGAGTGCGCTCGAGAAGAGTTACGAACTTCCCGATGGACAGGTTTGTTTTTTTTTTTTTTTTTTATTTTGCGATGATGCATGTAGTTCGATATAGTATCGGTTAGCGAGTTGTTACAGCTGAGAAAACTTATGATATAGCTATATTTTTTATAGAGTTTTTTAATTTATAATGTATTTCGGCGATATATATATTTTTTATTTTATCAGATTTTACGGGCAGAGGCCCAGTTACACAAATTTCGTTCGAAAAATCAATTTTTATTTATTTGATAGAAAGATTCTTGTACTTCGACGGAATCTAAAAACAGTCGATGCAATCGACAAAACAAGTTCATTAAAATTTTGCGTCACATTAAAGATGTATGTTAGTCATTAGATATACGATAACCATTTTGAATATTAGCCGCTTTTAGAGAAAAAAAAACGCAGATTGAGTTGAAGAGAAGCAAGTAAAAAATAATATGTAACAATCAATAACTTGATTAATAATCATCCAAATGATAATAGTGGAATTTGGTACAAAGCTTCATGAAATGAGTACAAATCAAGGTATAAATGCCAATCTTATATACCATTTGAATATAAAATAATTATTTTTTTTATAGAGAGCCACCTTAAGTAAAATAAGTCGTTTAGGCTGCTGAGCAAGACATTCAATTCTTCAGCTTATAATCGATAATAATTAACATATTAGCTAATAATTAATAATCATAAAGTCCTAAGTGTTAGGTTTTAAACAATCAAAATTTAAGGTGTCACTGAATAATAAAATAACAATATGAATGATAGTCGATGTGTAAAGAAAGATAATTAACGGCAAAGAAAATATAAAAAGGTCGAGGTACAACAATATAAAACAAATCTTCCATTGTTTTTTCAAACGAACCTATTCGTAAATGATCGATATCGAAAGATTTATTTTCAAATTATAAGATAAATGTTCCGAGATTATTCTTTCGAACAAATCTTCTTCAACAAACGAGCACAAAGTGCAAATTAATCGCGTTCTACAAAAAAAAAATACTATAATACTTCAAAATATTGTCACGCAGGTGATAACGATCGGCAACGAGCGTTTCCGCTGTCCAGAGGCGATGTTCCAGCCGTCGTTCCTGGGAATGGAATCTAGCGGTATCCACGAGACAACGTACAACTCGATAATGAAGTGCGACGTCGATATTCGCAAAGATCTTTACGCCAATTCCGTGCTGTCGGGCGGCACCACCATGTATCCGGGAATTGCCGACAGAATGCAAAAGGAAATCACCGCTCTCGCGCCGTCCACCATGAAGATCAAAATCATCGCGCCACCCGAGCGCAAATATTCAGTTTGGATCGGTGGCTCGATTTTGGCTTCTTTGTCTACTTTCCAACAGATGTGGATCTCCAAGCAGGAGTACGACGAGTCTGGTCCCTCTATCGTTCACCGAAAATGCTTCTAAAGCGACTCGTTCTTTTTTTTAATATATTTTACAGTGTTCGGTTTACGATCTTTCGTTTATTCGGAGTTTTAGGCTGCGTATTTATTTTTCGCGTTCGTGTATATAAACATTTTCTTTTCTTGAATTATTTAAGCCCGTAAATTGAATTGAAAGCTCGATCACTTTAAGCGTTACGTTCTGAGGAAGATGAATTTCCATGTATTTTTAAAATCATCAAAACGAAATACGACTCGTTGTTCGTGCTATCGCGTAAGATTTTTTATTTTAAGCTTAATATAGTACAGTTTACATTTAATCTTGTTTGACTATAAAAAAAATATTATATACTAGGATCTATCATAAAATGGCTTACATTATAAATATAAATAAATAATTTGAAAGTGTTACTATACATATACTGTCATGTTTTTATTGATTGAATCACCTCGACTCATCAATTCTAGTATCACTAAAAAAAACCATAACTTTGGTTAAATAAAAGTCAGTTTTATTTAACCAAAAAATATCGAAAACAATCGAAAGGAATTTTGAAATTTCGATGTCTTTATTAAAACGTCAATCAACAATAATACAAAGTGCTGTAGCATATTACAAATATTTTTACTACTTCAAACATATAACTTCAACATTTCATTCCACGCATATCAGAATTCTTTGAATTTAGATATTTGTTGACACCAATAAAAAAGTACCGTTGTCAAATCTCGTCGACTGAAAAAGAGGAATATAGTATGTGAATATTGGGTTGTAGAAAAGTACTATGATCATGAGATTGGAAAATCATTTACAGACCTAAGCTCTGCTACCTTGTGATTAAAGAGTATATGGCATGTGCGTATAGAGTACTTGACACCAGTTTGTGCGGCATTCCATAAATAGCATACGTGAAGTTTGCTTGTGTGCTCTCAATAGATTATCTTATTATTTCAGAAATGTCATTCACTTTAACTGAAACCTATTTAAGAAGTTTTCATGCATCTTATATATATTTGATCTAATTCCACGCGAAACGTTTATAAATATTTTAAGTGGATGGGAAAGCATACCGATGCAATTGCAAGAATTCTTCGTGCTAATGATAAATAAATTTTCATTTCCTCGCTCTCATTGGGTGCGTTCGATTTAAGCAGTGGTCGGTCGGTCGGTCGGTCGGTTTGCCATATAACTCAATGCGTAAGGACCAAAGACTAGAACCGACCGCTCGGAC
>JAWWMK010000001.1:9989881-10025851 GCA_035047105.1 Galeopsomyia nigrocyanea | reverse complement strand
CAATATTTTTTCAATTTGAAAAGTTCGGCTTATTCGTCATGAATCAAGGAATCATTTGACGTGTTTATGGAAGCTGCAACTTTATTAGATAAAGAGTTATGGTCCTGTAAACAATTAAATTGTTAATAACAAATTACTGACCGGGTTTTCAGCTTGACACCTTCGAAAATCGGAATCAGAAGGTCAAAATACATAGAAAACGCTCATAAAATTCCATGGACATACATCGGCTACGAAAACCCCCCTGCCTCCTAGACTATGAGCAATATAGATGGATACACAAAAGAAACAGTCGCATTTAAAATGAAATACATATAACCGAGAACAAAGTATGCTGATCTGCAGAAATTAAAACAAATAAATAAATGACAAAACTATTAACTATAGCACTCTCAGTTATGAGTGCGAAGACCAGATATTTTTGAAATTATTACACCCTCCCCATAGAACCACCGTAAAAATATAGAATGATACTAATGGTGGTTCGCATGTCTATCACTTTTTGTTGAACTAAGTATTATAGAATATTAATATCTTATATCTGCGATAGATTTACAGCGCGCAGCGCGCATTTAGACGCATTTATCGTCTTTTTAAAGAATACGTCTTTTTTTGTTTTTGATGAATAATTTAGAAAATAAATATTCGAACACTCTAAAAAAAATTTCAATTTCGCGCCAAAAGAATTTAAATTGCGGCATATTTTACAATGCTTAGAAAACTCTTTAGAATGAAAAGAATTATAAGTTAATCATTTTTGTTATAGAGATATCATTTAATAACGAATAACGAAAAAATTAAGCTTTTGAGACTAATTGTAAGTTTAGGTACATTTATAAAGCTCCAAATTAAAGATGTATATTTTTTCTTACGAATTAGGCTCACTTCTATATTACACCGTAGAAGAAAACTCGTCTATCTTGTTTGGCTAGACATTAAAATGAAGCAACAATACTCTGCCAGCAACAATGCTCTGGCGGAATGCTTCCTTGGAGATAGAAGACAGCGTTTGTTTATTCATGTAATAACAAAAAATTACCCACTTTACCGGAAATACTACATATCTGGACAACTTTATTTGCATACTTGAAATAGGAGGGTTGCTTTGAAATGAGATAATCCTGGCTAGATATTATCCAATTCATCGTGCGACAACTCGTTTTGAAGCTACTTTCATAAGCTTTAAAATTAGCCCCCACGCGTTATCAAATTCATTCCAAAAACAAAGTTATAGCATTTTGCACATAACAATAACTTATTTACTTTACACCAAAAAAGGGTTATTTTGGAGTGAAATAATTTGTGCAACAGATTACCGAATTCGTCGTGCGACATCTCATTTTAAAGCTGCTTTCATAAGCTTTCAAAAGAGCCCCAAAGCATTAACAAATTCATTATTAAAAAAAATGTTACAGAATTTTACGCATAACAGTGATTTACAAACTATATACACTTGAAATAGAAGAGTTACTTCAAAGTGAGATAATTCAGACTACATATAACCGAATTCATTGTGCAACAACTCATTTTAAAGCTGCTTTCGAAAAATTTAAAATGATTCCTCTCACACTAATAAATTCATTACATATAAGTTATAGTAGTTTATGCACAACAATTCCATATGAAAATCTACCTTTATGCTTTTTTTTATTTATTGAAAAATAGCTATAAAACTTTCCTAGTCGATAGATCTATACTTGAAAATTATTTTTCCACCTATCTTGAAGGATTTCCAAACATATGAACAAGGATTCATTAAAATCCATCGAGTAGGAAAGTCATACTGGTTGACAATAAACTCACACACACACACATCCGCCGGACAGACACCATAAAAACGACTTTGTCGTCTCCCCATGATTTCTAATAAAAAATATATGGAAAAACTTTTTAATGATGCCACGCAGAATGTTTAGCTCTTTAAAAGAAACCAAGATTGAAGCATGTAATATCAAAATCAAACAAATTGTAGGGAAAAAACGAAAATTTTCAAAAAAAGCGAAAAAACAAAGCTTCCTCTGCAAGGAAGCAATTGCATTTGAATTCCTACTGCTACATCAACTGAATTTGCACTAACAAAAATACCTCTTATTATAATAAAATACAATTCGAAAAGGATATGTCCGTAAAAGATCCTCATTCCATCAATTACAATTCGAGCAACGAAAAAGAAGAAGAAAAAGAAAAACAGAGCTGCAAGCTCTTATTGACCTACCGAGAACTCCCTACCCAAAAATCTCAATGTTTGCCCGTTCGTCTCTCTTTCTCTCCGCTGGTCTGTGTGTCAGCAGCTTTGGTTTTCTTCCTCGTCTGCGTGTGGCGCACTCGAGTACAGCTTGGCGTTAGTTCGGCATCGGAGGTGCTCGCGCTATATCGAGAACGTGCGAGCTCTCTCTCTCTCTCTCTCTCTCTCTGTCTCTCTTTCACTCTCGAAAATAGCAAAAGTAAAAGCCCTCTTGAACACGGCCGGGGATAATATCAAAGTGCTACGACGACAATGGGCAACGCCCAAAGGAAGGCTGCCCGTCACCCTTCGAGGGGGCCCTACGTCATGCCCAGTCCCAATAAAAAGGTCCATTGGGAGGGACCAGGTAATCAGAGCTCCGCGTCGAGCTTGCGCACACTTTGCCTGCAACTGCCTCGACTCGAGCAGACCGAGGCAGATCAGACACTCGCACACGTCTTCAACTTTTTATTCTCTTTTTGTGATAATTTAGTTTTTGGTGATCGTTGCTGCATCTATAATGGTGAATAAGTGGCGTGTTTCGAGTGATTGTGGCTTTTAGGAAGTGCGATCGCGAGTCTTAGCAGTGAGGAAGTTGAGGTTGGAAGACGCGCCGAGAGAGCGAAAGCGCCTCGGCTGGATTGGTTAACTTTCTTAAATTAGAAAATGACTATTTACATCTGACTCCGCGGCGGCCGATACAATGTGATTGTTACTATACGGAAGTGTAAATATTTCAGCGATTTTTGCTTTCAAGACTACCCGAAGGCTTACACACTCGTGCATCTGGCCTTTTATATCTCTATTCATACAGATATACCATCACCTGTTGATAATCATATGGGCTAATGCCGATTCGGAGCTTTTTGCAAGCTCGCTTTCTATTTTTCATCTTGCGCGGGTGCTTCTCTCACACGTGTACCTTGTATTTTCATTCGATATAGTGAGTGAGAGAGGGAGAAAGCGACACACACACACACGCGGGTAAAGTAGCTTCGCAGACGCCGCGTCCGCGTTTTAAACAGGGTCAGATGTTTCCCTCGAGTGTCCCCACTATCTATTTTGCTTTTGCTTGCTTGCTTGCTTGCGGCGACGCGCAAGTGTACCATTTGCTCTGCAATTGTTGCGCGTGCCTTTTTCATTTTCTTCTTGTCCTGCGCCGCCGCGGCAACGGCCTCAATTGCCGAGTTTAGGCTTTGCAGTGACGTAAACCGTCGGGAAAACATAAATTTTATACTGCTTGTGCCGCGTGTGATTGAGAGGAGAACTATATAGCGATGGCCGATGAGTTAAGGAAATGTTGAACTGGCTTAATAGATCATTGTTTAGAGACGGCAATTTTTTAACGGTTGGATTCGGATTGTGACTTTGTGTTTGATTAATTAACAATCTTGTTTCATATGGAGCACTTATCACAGATATCTTTTTCGAGTCTTAAAAGTTTATTTGACATTTTAAATAATTAGAAAATGATAATTCAAAATAACACAAATTGAACTCGTGTATCCATTTTGATTAAAAAAAATGCATGTATAATATTTTAGATTATTGAAATTAAAAAAGTCTACGTCGCTTTGAAGGAAACAAAAAAATTGTAATATAATTTTACAATATTGAAAAAGAATAAATAAAAAATGAGTCAACTTATGTAAATTCCATAAAATTTGTAACGTAGTCTAAAAAATTAAAAACTGTAAACTTTGTACACAATGAGTCGTTGTCATCATACTCGATTACTCTTTTTTTTTTCTACCAGACAATATTAATCTTATATCTACTTTTGGCGGCACAGAAAATTTTTCGTGAATAAAATAATTTTTCAATTTATTCGGCAACATTATCAATTTTTAAATGTACGTTACATTTACATGGTAGTATTTGATATAGTCCATGTAATATATAGCCAGGTATTCGCACTCGTCGAAATGCAAAAGAAAAGCAAACTACAAAATAGTCAGCACTCTGCAAGCTCACACAGTGTAACATATCAAGCGAGCATTGTCGATCTACACGACACACACATACAAAGACTGAGAGAGATGTCGCACAATCGACAACCACACTCATGTCGTTCGCTCTCTCTCTCTCTCTCTCTCTCTCTCTCTCTC
Organism: Galeopsomyia nigrocyanea; assembly: GCA_035047105.1. NCBI lineage: Eukaryota > Metazoa > Arthropoda > Insecta > Hymenoptera > Eulophidae > Galeopsomyia > Galeopsomyia nigrocyanea. The sequence continues at coordinate 10,021,519 of JAWWMK010000001.1, read as the reverse complement.
TCTCTCTCTCTCTCTGTCTGAAATTTTTCGTCGCGAGCCAATTGGTGATTTATCGCGCGAGACACGCGGCGCGCACGCGAGGACGTTATAGTAGTACAATTCGTTGGTGGCTCGATCTGCCCGGCCAGTTGCAGAAGCCGCCGCGCAACTTGCCAAACGGTGGATTACGGCGTTTTATTTCGGGCAGTGTGCACGCGATGTGCAGCTTGCGGCTGCGCGCGAGATATTGTGAGAGAGGCCTGTTCAAACATCACACATACATAGTTCTATTCACCTCTCTCTCTGTCTTTCTCTCGCAAGCTTGACGAATGAGCCACGCCGATCAAACGATGGAGGTGCATTTGTTTGTTCCAACTGGATGAGATTTGAGATTGTGTCTGCCTGTGGTGTATACGTGGATTTTTAATTGTTCGATGAAAGTGGGATTCTGGTGATTTTTTTATAATGTTTTGTAGACGAGATTTTGTACATCGTAAAGTTTAATTGATAGTCTGTGTTGGAGCAAGAGTATTGTTCAGTGTGTTGTGCAAACTGCCAGAACAGTTGTTGGATGAGTGATTTCAACATCGTATCAAAGGTCGATTTAGATTTAAAGGTCCCTTGAGCGTGACACGTGAATAATCGTATCATCCAATGTGAACTGTTAAAAAATGATATTGATTTCAATTTTTGATTTCATTCATAGAAATATTTATTAGAAGTAATTAATTGTTTCATTTCAAAAAATATATAAAAGATCACTAGAAAATTTTTTATAAAAACAAAAAAAAATTATCAGAAAAAATGACATTACAGTTAAAATAATAAAATCTGTAATTAGTAAAATTATGAATGTAATTTGAATAATTAGTCTCAAAAGCTTTTAGAAATTGGAATATCGAATAATTAACATCATAGCGTAAACTCATCTTACACAATACTTTTCAACGTATCTGAATCAATTAAAAAATAAATATGGTCAATAGTCTCGTAAAAAAATCATTTTTCTATATACATACCTTTATTTATATCAGATCTGGCATTGTTTGCATATTAGATTCATATACTGTATTGCGAAGTACATGTGGCTAAAGTATATAAATTTAGTACCTCTATGAATCATTATTGTTTACGTTTTTTGAACATGTACTGTAATCAAAAAAAACATCATCTTGTATACTTTTTAATGTGATACTGATGTAAATAACCATATCTATAAGATTCTCATAAAATGCCAGTCAATGTTTTTGTGTATCTCATTTGTTCCGTCGATAAATAATTGCAATTCTGTGTCAACACGTGGTTGTACAAATATAAAAAAAAAAAGAAAAGAAAAACGACACAAAAACATTTACAGGAATCCAAAGAAGATGAAAACGACTCGCTAGCATCCTCGCTCGAGGAAGCTCGCGAGCTTGCACGTCGAATGCACGACGAGTTAAGGCGTACTCTACTTTTCATGTCGCGTCTGCAAGGACTACCAGCACCACCGGGCAAGCCAATCCTCATACCCGGCGAGGAAGATTCACAGCCAGATGTCGTCGGTATACGATGGGAAAGATCGTCGTCGAACGGTGGCTCAGCCATCATCGGTTACCACGTGGAACATCGAAAAATGGGAACACCATGTTGGGTTAGATCGGCACCGGTACTTTGCACTTTTCCCGAGCTGACCCTCAGTGGATTGGAGCCTGGCTGGAGGTATCAGTTTAGGATCAGGGCACAAAATGCATTGGGACTGTCGGAACCGAGTGAACTGAGCGATCCGTTGACGGTTACGCTACAGAGGACTACTTCTTTGGCGCCGAGGTTCGATCGCGATCTTAGGGATTGCGTTGTACTGGAAGGACTGCAGGTTGGTTGAATTACATTATCAATCAAGTTAACTTGCATTTTATTTGTTTTCCGTACACATTTACTATAGCTCAGAAAGCATCGAAACAATCTGGGTTTTCAATGTCTATTTATTCTACATATCTTTGCTCGAAATTCGAATGAAATATATCTTGAAATTCTTGTCTCGAAATAACTTACGAGCACGAGCGAAAGTCAGTCGAGAAATTCTATTGTCATTGTTGTATTACAGGCTGAATTCTCGGTGGTATACGATGGCACGCCTCTGCCAAAGATATCATGGTTGAAAGATGGTTTCGAAATCTTCAGTAGTCGGCGGACGACAATAACGACTGACAGCAACACAAGCACGCTTATAATTCACACGACTTCGATGGACGACGAGGGAGAAATCAAGTGCTCGGCTACGAATCGAGCTGGTCACATTAGCACTAGGGCTAAATTAATTATCGAAGGTATACTATTCATTTTCAAAATTTTGTATTTTTCCTTCAATGACAATTTTTATTTTCATTTAAATTTAGCACCGCCTCACGTTCGATTGCCACGGCAATACGACGAGGGTTTACTGTTTGAACAAGGCGAGACAATCAGACTGAAAGCGACTAATGGCGGTCGACCACCACCAAGTATAACTTGGTATCACAATGGCGAAATCATTATCGTCGATTCGCGACATCATTTTGAGTCGATCACCGACAACGAGACGATCCTGAAAATCACAGATGCGAAACGTCAGGATCGAGGCGAATATTCCATTAGGGCGATCAATAAACTTGGCGAGGATGTTGCTTCGTTTTTGGTCACCGTCACAGGTAGGTAAGAGTTTTTTTATTCTCTGATGCGAATTCGCAATGCAACTGTGTCACATGTATAATGGGAATTTCATTTCTTAAGATAATTTTATTTTCCTCAAATAAATTTGAAAGGTAACGATAATTATGTTATGTATAGATCGACCGGCTGCGCCAGGAAAAGCTATTGTGACGGGTACTTTAGGGAGGAGTGTAACTTTAGCGTGGCAGGAGCCTGAAGACGATGGTGGTTGTAAAATTGGCACGTACATCGTCGAGTATTACAGAGTGAGTTCAATTTCTGCAAAATTATATTTATTTTTAAAACGTGTTATAAATCTAACTTTTATTTTTTGAAATACAAGCTTGGTTGGGATGTGTGGTTGAAAGCAGCTACCTCCAGACAAACAAATGCCACATTGACCGATTTAATCGAAGGTTCAGAATACCGATTCCGAGTGAAAGCTGAAAATCCTTATGGTCTTAGCGATCCTAGCGAAGAGAGCGATATTGTATTTGTACCCGATCCAAAAAGAGGGTAAATATCATCATTTACCATAAAACAAAAGATACAAAAAAGTAATGTTCAATTTTGATACTATTAGAATAACGGAGCCGAACATGCGAGCAAAGTCGGCGAGTCAGCGAGACATTCCGCGTGGACGCAGTGAGAGACGCGAAGTGAGTTTCCGCGACGCTTCCACTCCAAGAACCCGTAGTCTTACTCGTGAGGAGGCATCGAATCGTGAAGCTATGGCTGTTTATGAACGAACTACTTCTACCCAAAGACTTGGTATAACTGGACAATTACAGCCACCTGTGAGACCTTCAAGGGCCGACAGTCGAGTTACTTTTGCACTCGATACTGCTGGTGGTGAAAACAGACGACAATGGTCGAAAGAAATGCTTCCGCAGCCTGGAGAGTTTGAGATTCTAGGTATAGAAGTCCAAATTTTAGTCCCAGTAATTTTGGAAAATTTTTGGTCTTTTGCTTTTCTTCGACGTATATAGCTTTAGTAGCTGCACGGGTAGCTCGCAGACTCAAATTTATAGCTACGCTTAAGACCTCAATTATCATTCTATTTTTGTACGCGATATGACAAAACTATTGCGAGCTCCTGCTATATATTAGCTCGCCGAAGGTGATTAATGTCCTCGTAATACTGCGATCAAATATTATTTATGGTGTGCACAATAACCTTCGAGCATAAATTTAGATCTATTTTACTTTTTTATTACTTTTTATAATCGTATCTGAAGTCGAGTATCATGAAAGAACTTTTTTTATTATACTGATAAAGTTCTGAATATTTCGAAACTGGTACAACTCGATTGGGCAAATTTCGTAAAGTTTTATTATTTTTATTTTTTTTTTTATTTAGTAAATAAACGGACGTAAGTCCAATTACATGGTTGAAATAATAAGAGAGCTTAAGCTCAGTACAAAATTAGCGTGATAATTATAAAAGAAACTAAATTATGATGCACATGTCGCTATTCTTATAACTAGTTTAATAAGTCCAAAAGTAATAAGTCCAAAAGTTTTATACGAATATTTATATTTTACATACAAGAAATTTATTTGTAAAAAAATTAATGAATCTCATCCACTGTCTCATTTTTAGGCCGAAACATAACGCAAACGGCAGTTGTCATCACACCGATCTTCAACGACTCGGGTGGTGAGCGTTCTTATCTAGAATCACGTTCGCGTTCAGTATCTTACTCACGCGAGCACAGTCCATCACCGTTAGAGCTCGAAGAGATGACCGAAAGAGCGATTCAGGAGAGAGTTGAAAGTATGAATCTGAGGTCACTTTTGAGTCCACCACGTACGCCAAGGCGCAGACGCAGCAGTTCCGAGGTGCGCGACGCCCACACGAGCTTGCGCAGCTTGAGGAGAGACGATGAGGAGAACATGCTGCACGGCAGTTCGGAATTCATGCTGGTACTTTATCCCGGCACGGAGGATGGAAAGCTGCATCAAGCGACGAGACTGGAGAAGGAGAAGGAGGTGGCGGCGAGGAGAGATAGTCAAGCGACAAATATCGCAGGTCAGTTTTTTTTTTCGTAAAAGTAAAATTTGTAGATTTCAAAAAAGCTGTTATCAAAGAAAAACGGAATATTATTTTTGTTTGTGCAGTTGACAGATCTCCAGTACGCCATTCGACGATTCACGCGCCAGGCGAATCGGAAGACGAAGACTTAGTAGCACCACCACCCACATCATTCTCCCTGCCCGAACTCTTCAGCGCGGAGCATCAAATCATCGAAATCCTTCGCGAAGCAGTCAGCTCGACGGAACTCCTCCACGAGCGTGCAATGGAACGTTTCTATAAAGCAGTCGAAGCTGAAAAATCCGCTGAGAAAATGAAACCTCCACCGGATGTCACGTCTACAGAACCTTATGCTCTATTCAATCCACGCACACGACCAGTTCGCCGAAGATTATCGAATTCCGGTGGTACTGCTTGGCAGTTGAGACGCGATCGGCGAAGATCGAGTGAGGGACAAGCTAAACTACCTTCATCTTTGAAAATTCCAGACATCTATGAACCTCTGCAAAATGTCTCGTCAGATCCGAACTTACCGACAAGTGAAGAGGCGTTAGCTCAAAAGAATTTGGATGCATGGACGGACAATATCACAAGTTTGAGAGACAGTGCTGAACGGCTGAAGAGGTGGCACGAGACTGGTATTGATCTGAGCCAAGAAAGGAATGTCGCTGATATGATCGATAAAGAGAAGGCGCAAATAAATAAGGAGAGAGAAGAACTTTTAAAAATACCTGAACTCAATGTTAAAGTACGTCGATTTTATTCTATAATTTTTTTTCTACCAAATATATTTACAATGAATTTTATTCAGGCACCAGTGAAGGTAGAAGAAGAATACGACGAGGTAGCCCCTGACACAGGTGAAATTCTCGCAGAAGACAGCATCGAAACTTCAGGCGTGTCCTCTGAAGGAGAAAGTTCGGACAGCGAAGATTTAAAGAAGCTGAAAGCCCGAATAATGGCCATTCCCGCAGTAGAAGAAGAGGATACGTATAATCCTCGTGGTCGAATGATCACTAATTTAGACTTACCTGATATTCCTCCTCCGGTGCCACCGCACAGGGTACCATTGAATGACATTGTCACTCCACCAGCTACACCCGACAGGACTAATTTATCACCAACGAATCTCACTCCTGCTTCGTCGAATAGTGCGATTGTGCCGAAATCGATATTGAAAAAGAAGACTGATAACGAGCCCATCATTGTTAATCAATTTGGAAGACCGGTACCGCCGGAGAAACCAATTAAACAGTCGATACCTCCCAGTGAAGAATACGAAGGTTTGAATACTAGGTACGTTATGCGATCCTGTAGTTAAAAATAAATAGTTCATTTAAAGATTATATTCAATATCCTCAAATCATCGCAAAAATTGTATTATTGCAGTTACAAATCGTTGTCAAATCTGAACTTCATCAATCTGGACGAGGTGACAGTCAATGAAAACTACCCGCCAACACCCACACCAGTACCATCCCCAGAGTCGGTCATCTCTCCCGCCCCGTCATCTCCAATCCCGTTATCTCCAGTCGCGAGCACATTGGACATCGATCGAGAAAAAGAAGCTGTCATATCGGCAGGCGAAGCTGCAGTTAGCAAACGACGTCAAATGAGACAAGGTTCCAAACAGTTGTCCACCGAGGAAGTCGAAGAAGAGCAACAGGAGGAAAGGATGGCAGTTGTGAGCCACTACACGGAAATCGTCAAACAATACTCAGCTCCGGAATACAGACAAAGATCGTTGAGTCGAGATCGTGAACCCGTACGGCGACCATCGGAACCAAGAGTCGCGTCTCCAATCAGAAACCAGTTAACGAATAAACCGATCGTGCAAAGAGAAAGAGCGCCGATGGTGAACCAACCTAGCATACAGAGAGAGAGGTTACCAGTCACACCGGGCAAGATAGTGACGTCGATACCGCCGATGATCCCATTGATACCGGGTGCAAAGATAATCGAACCGATACCACCTGTTATGCCGACAACGCCGATACAAAGAGCCAAACCGATCGACCCTTCGGAGCAGCGTTCCAGACGTAGAAGTCGAGGAAATTCCACTGAGCCGGAGTTGAGGAGTAGACCGAGTAGACAGGAATCCACTGAGAGTAGACCTTCGCGAAAAAGCAGTATCGCTGATTCGCGAAGTACAACACCAACACGGTTGAGGGTCGACAGTAGACCATCGTCGAGGAACGAATCGCCAATGCCAAGGTCGAGGAACGTTTCGACGGATCGTAGCCGAGCAACGTCAGTATCGAGGACTGGTAAAAAATCAAAAAGTAGTCGACCGTCATCTAGATCCAGCTCGAAGGATCGATCTCGAGCAGCCACACCGACGGAGGAAAAGTTAGAACGCTTGCAAAGAGCACTGGAAGACAAAAGGGATCGGATGAGACGAGCATCGGTTAAGGACGAAGCCAAAGTTAAAGAAGAAACCGAACGCAAAGTACGCTCAACCTTCAATTACTTCATCGACGTTGGTCTACTTCTCGCAGCTCTTTATGTGTACCTCTTCAAGAAGGAAATTCTTGCTGTACCTATCATCGCGTTGCTTCTGTTTAGGTACATTCAACAAGAGCTCAGAGGCATGATACCCAATTGGTGGAGGAGACGTTGATGACTTTTTTTTTACTGTTTCCCAAGATTGTTTTTTTATGTCTTTTTTTTCTTTGACTGTTAGGTTTTTTCGGGGGTTGGTAAATTTTTTTCTTTTTGATGAGAGATAATAATTCTATTCGCAAACTGTGTGAATTTTCGAAGATCATCGATTTTTATTTCTGAAAATGTTTTTTTGTTTTTCGTAAGTATCATCTTGGAAACCTCATTGTGTATATAGTAGATAATAATTCAAGCTTCCGGACTTTGGATGATATTTGTTTTTGGGTCTAGTATTCTTTATCGAAAAAGTTGTTTAATTACATAATATTTATGATTGTTGGAACTTGTTGATGAATCCATAATATTTGATTATATTCAGATAAAAAAGAAGAATTTACATGTTATTTGTTAAGAGTATCCGCAAATGGGACGAATAATATTTTATAACACGTTATAGAGACACGAGATGAAATTTTATCGAAAAATGTAACGAGAATGGAAATGAGTAATGCTTAAATAAATAGTTAATAATATCCTCTCACACTTCTAATTTCACCCTATCACAACAAAATATTGATATAAAATTGAAAATCGCTCGTGAATTATTTACCATTTCCTTGCATTCCAAACGCATCGTTATGATAAAATTATTCTTAAGCGTTTATAATAAAACTCACGTAGCAGTCTGCATTTCTTGGAATTAAATCAAAAAGTGGTACATACATTTCGCAGTGAACCGTATAACTGTCTAGCGCATCGTTTAAGCTCAAATCGATTTTGCGAATGGTATATAACGATATTTCAATCTTCAAATTGAACTATCAGGTTCGACCACGATTCAATTTCAAAAGTTGGAATACGAACAAGCTGAGAAATTTATTCCGTGCTAATGAGCAAGGCGTAGCTTACCAATTGCCAAACTTCGATATTGCACAAGAATGACGTTTATTAAAAAGCTCTGAAGCGTTGAAAAGAAAAATCGATTTTTTTTAAAGTAGAAGCAAATATGATTTTACCCGACTGAGTAAAAAAGTGGACATAGAGGGCGAGAGCGTATCAAAAAAGAAGAGAGAGACAGAGGCGCGATATCTATGAAAAAGAGTTAAAATCGCGTGGAGGCAGTTAAGCTCGCTCGGTGGGACGGTCAGCTGCTGGTTGCTTGCTTTGGGTTCTCTCTCTCGTTCGCTTCTGCTGCTGGTCGCGACGCTTTTAGATCGGAGCCCCGCAAAAGCGCGTGTGTGTCTCTCTTCCTCTCTCTTTCTCTGTCTCGCGCGCGAAGACTCAGTGGCCGTCGGCGCGAGAGAGAGGCCGGAAGGCATATCGACACACGCACACGCAAGTTGTGTGATATTTCGCGCGCTCGCGACCGCGTGAGTGTGTCTGTGTGTCAGTTATGACAAGCCGGTACTGACGACCACCACCATCATCATCATCATCATCATCATCATCCACGACAACAACGACATCACACCACCATTTCCCATCACACTTTTGGGAATATGACTCTAACAGGTAAGTCATATTGTCGAGAAGGGAGTTTGCGTGAGAGTGAGTGAAAGAGAGAGAGAGAGAGAGAAAGCAAAAAAAATCGAAGCGGGAGCGATCTTTATTTTTAGACAGCGTGTTTTGACTTTGCCACGAGTAAAGTGGGTTATGGTTGGCGGTTTTTCGGTTTCGAATTTCTTTTGTTGCGAAAGCTCTACCCTCGTGCGCGATGATACTCGCGATACTGTGCACATGCGTTATAAAAAAAATTTTTGATTTCGCAAAAAAAAATGTACGGTTCGAATTAAAAAAAAATAGCAAACGTATATCTCCACGCGAGAGCGAGACAATAAACTTGGAAGCACACTTGGACATTATTCAAGCTCCGACTGCAATCCATTAATCTCGGCTCTCGCGTAAGCTAAAATTACGTGAATTTTTTGACTTGCAACTTGCACGCTCTCTCTCTCTCTCTCTCTCTCTTTCTCACTCGCTCTCAAAGCTAAAATTAATCGCGCTCGTAAAAATACTACTCCAACAGGAGGCATCGAGAGTTTTGCGGGAATTCCAATGCCAGGGTGGGAGAGAGACAGAGAGAGAGAGAGGTGCTTATATGTTTTTTTGATAACAACGTTCGCAAGCTCGATAATAATCGTAATCCTGGATAAAGGTTGCAGAGTGTGATTGTCGTTATTTCGGGTGACAAGAGAGAGAACAGAATGAAAAGAAATCCGGCCCCTTTTTGAAGAAAGCCAGTAGCGCGCTCGCAAGAGAGGACGAGTTACGAAATGATCGATCGCCGTGGAAAAGCCGTTATAGTTGCCAAACCGAATGAAAATAGGCCGTCCGTTTGAATTTCGCGCCACCGCGAAGGTCGCGCTTCGCGTGCGTGCGGCGCGCGCGCGCGAGAAAAAAAAAACAGAAGACGCGCGTTTTATTTTTAGACACTAGCCGGCGAAAATTCACGTTTACCAATTATTTCATACTTTATTTTTGGTTTGTTGTTCTTTTTTCTTTTTGATGTATACGTGCGCGTGTCTGCTTTCACTTCCACACAGGCAAGTTATCAATGATCGAGTTCGCGAGGAACCGCCGCTCGCGTTTGATTTGTTGTTGTAGTAATAAGAGTTGGGACGCTTGCCAATAAAGCCTGATGTTTTTTGTTACAAATTAAATTAGATAATCTAGTTTGCTATTTGCCGAAAATAATATTTACGCCTTTACGTAATTGTATGTACACATACTCGAGAGCTCGCTTGAGAGTGCGAAATTCGGCGAATTGGATGTAATTGTGCTTCGAATGTGTTTATTATAATTAGTTAGTGCACTTGCAATGACAAATATACAGAACGGTACGATAAAATTTATATCTGATGAATATGCAGATTTAAATACCTGATTTGCGTGTTTTCACGCATTAATTTGGCGGCATTCACCGTGTGCTTGCAGCATGGAGACTATAAGATCTTCTAGTCTTCATGGCTTGCAAGCTCTCGTGCACATCAATATCGTAGAAACTTTTGTAACCTTAAAACGCCGCAACCCAATATTTTGTCTGTTCTCTCAAAATATAACATTCAAAATTTATCTACTTAATAAATTCATCTATGCACATGCTAATTGAATCATAAAAAAATTTAAAAAAAAAAGGTTATACGTGAAGCTATAAAATTACGAAAGGTTATAAAGTCGACCATAACATCTTGAAACTTGACAACGACACGCAATTGACTTGCTATTTATTTACAGATCGCACTTCCAGAGCGGAAGAATCGCCATGGGAGGAGAGCGAGGAGGACGTGCTGAAGGCGCGCTGTCGCGAAGGCGAGGATATATTCATGACGTTGAATCTAAGTTCCACTGTCAGTCCAGCGGATTATCTATTCGAAATGTGAGTGAGTTTTCTTAGCGTCGGATAATTCGGTTGCTTTGCTCGCTTCGACAGGGGAAAACAAACGCGGGCAACTGATGTATAACGATGGAACTTTGAGTAACTCCGATTTTATGACTGTCTGGCGGCGACGAGGCTATTGTGAGAGCGCGTGTAAATGCATTAAAATTTGGGCACGCTGTCAGAGCAATACGGAAAGCTACGCGAACGTTATATCGAGGATTGTTTGACAGGATTTTTTTTTGTAGGTAATTGTGGTGCTGGAATAGATTTTTTATGACTGGATTATGAATTTCAGAGAAAGAGTGTACCAGTAAAAAAAAGTTATTTTTTTGGTCAATATGTACGTATTCTTTCCTCCGAAACCTCGTAATTTTTTTATTATTACAGCAGTAAAGTTGAGGATGATAGAAGTCACGGATGAAATGTAGTGTGGTTGATTGAACGAAAGCATCTTAAATAAAAAAACAAATTTTTTTAAAATTTCTTTTAACTTCTCAAAGCATCTGAATAATTTATAACTTTGTACTCTTTGTTCTTACACATTTTTTAAGAAAAGCAGTGATATATCACTCGCGAAATCATAAAGTAAAGTCCGAAGAACTGGTGAATTTTTTTTTGGGTTCTAATAGATTATCGAATAATCATAAATTGCACTTTCGAAGATCGAAAAAGAGAATTGGTTCGCAAAAGCACGTAGACACCGCGAACATGTGCACCTGAGCAACACGAGTAGCTCGACGAGTAGCCATCCCGATTTCTGCATGCTTTGTGCCAAGGATCGTTGTGGCTGTATTCGTCTGTACATAAGCGAGATGTTATTTCAAGCCGGCGTCAACTCAATTTTCGCGAGGTCGGGAATTATTCTGGTCGTGTCATCTTCGTCGCGTCTCTGCGTGTGTGTGTGTGTGTGTGTGTGTGTGTGTGTGTTTGGCTTCAATGCCAGGGTTAGACGGCGTATACTCGCTATACTGGAACTACTCGCGCAGGCGAACGACCAAGACCTGAAAATTTCAACTAAAATGCTTTGACCCGCTCGTTTTCTATTCTTTGTTCGTCGCCGCGGCGGTTATTCCGCGATGATTCGTGTTTTAGCAGAATGCGCCGCGATTACGAAAACGCTGCAACTTTCGGCTGCTAAATTCGACGCGCGCCGAGAGATTAGTTAGATGTTTGCCGAATTCGCACGTTGCCGAGATTCGCGGATAACTTTTCTTTTTTCAGTCGAGATTGTTGTGACGAGTGATTTAGTATGTGATGTAAGTGCATTTTTTTTTCGTTGGATTGTATGAAATTTTTCGGCTTTTGGGTAGAGTGAATAACGATCTGCACTGAATGTGTGCGTGCGAGATAAAATATATCTACTGTGTACATGACATATTCGAATATTTATAAAATCACTTTTCTATGCCTAACTTTACGTTATTGATTAGTAAATATTCATTCGTACGTTAGGTTTCTATAGCTACGGTTTACATTCATATTGTCAATTAAAAAATTATTTCTATTAAAGTTCACTGTTTATTTATTACAAATTAGTGCTTCATTTCAAATACACGATAATATCAAAGGCGTTTCTATATTTTTTTTATTTTTTTATTTTTAAGAAAAAAACGGACGTAAGTCCAATTACATGTGGAAAAAAAATAGAGAGCTCAAGCTCAGCATACACTTACTATACACTTAGTATAGTAAGACAGGTGTGAAGCTATCCTGTTCAAGTTTTAATAGATCTCACTTTGAAGTTTCGATTTTGACTGTGACTTATGAAAAATGATAATTTTGAGTCGTTGAAAAAAGGATATTAGAATTTATAATATACTGGGAGAATATAAATTACGAAAAGGTAGGACTTTTTTCTTTAAATTGTTTAAATGCATCAGATAATTATAGAAATATTTGGTTCGGAATTACGTGTTCTAGCGCAATACGCAAAACATAGTTGAGTGATTGTAGCTTCAACTTTTCATAGTCTTTCCAAAGACAGCAGGTTTCTTAGCCGATGTGGAAAATAACTTTTAACTGTCAAATTTTTTATTCGACATCTTCCTTTGTTATGAATCTAATTATTTTAACAGAATTGTTAGCCCTTCGTAAAGTAGAAAAATATTCTATTTAAATTATTGCTAGCCAACAATTCTTTTTATTCCAATTAAAATTAGTAATTGTAAGTCAGTAATAATCTTTCAATTTTTATTGACTAATAAAATCCAAGAAATCGTGTTACAATACATCGCACTCCATTCTAAACAGCGACAACCCGGTTTACAGCATCAAAAATAATCCGTAGCATGCAGCTAAATAAAGAGTTCAAAGAACAAGAAGCTCAACGACAATGCGTCGACGCGTACCAAGAGTGGGAACACAGAGTCGATATCAGAGCCAATAAAATATTTTTTTTTTCAAGTTCAAAAGCCTGTGACGCGGTTCTTGACCTATTTACCGTCAGCCAAGCCAGAACCGGCAGATAGAGAGTCAGATGTGTTTTGCTAATGCGCTTGAGAAGATTAAGTAGGTGCAGTCAGCGTATAAACATGATGTTTCCACCGAATCGCGTCAACAAACATTTTTTATTTTTCGAATGTTTCTTGCTTGGATATTGAGGTTTCTCGTTGTCGGTGATCTTTGCTAATTAGATGCAGCTGGGCTTGGATTGTGCTTCGAGTGTGTTTTTGAAAATCAAAGTTTTGACTATGAACGTGTTTTAAGGTGAATGAATTTATGTGCACGCGCTTAAATGTAACCCTGTGGTATAAAATTTATGTGACTAAAGTAGAAATGTAACAGAAACTGTTGATGTAAAGAAAATAAAAATTGGATAAAGTTTTTTTTCAAACCCATTTGTTGTTCTTTTTACAATTTGAGTAGTAATGAAGAGAGTCCTTGAAAATATTAATAAAAAGAGAAGATAAATGTTAGTAATAAAATATGAAGATCCAATTTTTTTTGTTAACAAATAATAATTTGAGATAATTTCTTCTCATGGAGTCGTAAAACTTCAATTAGCAACAAGTAAACTGAAGCTACACTTTAAAAAAGATTAATGGAAGCTTTTAATTGGAATCTATAAACTTTTTTTCTTATTATTAACTGAAACGAAAGCTTCCTACACAAATAACACCCATTATTTATTTGAACATGAATTGAACATGGTAGTAAACCATTGAACTAATTCCCCACTATAAAAGAAAGCTTGCTTACAAACGAATATCTCGCAAAACTTCATAAATTAATTTAGTCTTTAGTGCGTGTTCCAAACGAACAAATCCATTCTACCAAAAATACGTCGAATAAGCTCGTTGCCGTTGACAATCGTGCACGTCACGCGAAGAGAGTAGTAAAAGAGGTGGCGATCGAGTTCTCTCTCTCTTTCTCTCTCTCTCTCTCTTTCTCTCTCTCGCGGGTATCTTGAGTTGTCTCTCGCTGGCTAGCGTCGAAATAGGCCGGGGCTGCTGCGTCTTGGTTGGTGGCGCGCGCGAAGCTTCGCAGCGGCGGCGGCACATTATATTGTGACGTTTCGCGCGCGACGTCGACGCATGAAAAACGCGGTGGCTCTTCGTCGATTTGAAAAGTATCGTAATGGAAAGTTGATGAAGAAAAAAAGTTGAACGTGTGTTGTGTGTTGATTTTTTTTTTTGAATGGCCGACAGTGAGGATTAACTCGATGGCATTGAAGACGAGTCATGGGAAGTCAGTGCTGCAAGTGCGACAAAGAGAAGAAGTTAAACGTTTGGGGCGGCTCGAATCGTCGATCCAGTTACCGGTAATCATACGTCGTTCGAGTGAAGGGAAAAAAATTTTTTTTCCAGTGAAGTTTTTTTTTTTTCTTAAAATGTGGTGTCTGCTGCGAAGAATCATATATAAATAGATGTACAGCATCATGCGCTAAGCAAGTTGCCCTGAACAAAATTTAGTGTGTGCACCTGTGTGTGATCGGGTTTTAGCATATAATCGTATGGAAGTCTATTCGAGTGTATTTTCGGCCAGCTAAAGTGACAGAAAATCGTGAAACTTTGTATTTTATTGCCGGAATAACGACTCTTTTTTTTATTAACGGTGACACTTTTGTATATCAAGCCATTAGCCGCAATTAATCCGTTGTTAAACATGACACAAACCTTTGGCAGATAATCGGCAGCCGCGTTATTATTAGACTACAAAAGGTATTTCGGTCATTTTTTTTATCATCATAAATAATGAGGAGAGCCCCATTTTGGTCGGCATCCAAATTCGGGGAATTTTTCGCGCATTTCAATCGGAAATAGCTGAGCGCGATGCAGTATTCGCGGACCGAATAAAGTTGCGGATTATTATGAAAATCGCGGTTCGCGAACGGATACTGGTGCGTGTAGTCTGGTTAAAGGGGTCATGGCCATGTGTTCATTAGAAATAGATCTTTTCAGAGCGTACACGTCAACTCGCGCTGTTTGAATAATTATTCCAATTTGTTTTGTTAAGCAAAACTAAGTAGATTTTTTTTTATTTTAAAATCAATCTCGAATGAATCACCGATCGATGTTTACTTTAGCCGGATAGAAATCACGTAAATAAATCGGACCTATTTTGAATGACATATTTAAAAAAAAGGAAGTCATTAAAACAAACCTGAACGAGACTAACGCCCACCGATATCTATTTGAATTCGGCGATATAGAAATACTTCTATTCGGAGTTTCGAGGAAAGTTTATGTCTGAGAGCAACGTCAAACTACAACGATCTTTCTTTCCTACGAAAAAAACCGCGAAAATCAACGTTGGCAAAAAAAAAGACACCGGAAGTCTCGATAAACGCACATATTCCGCACTACAGTGAAAAGCACTCCAGTGCAAATATATATAGCGAGTTTGCCTCGTGCACGTGTGTTGCGGCGAAAGAAAACTCGCGTTTCAAAGGAGAATCTATAGCACAGAGAGAGAGAGAGAGAGAGAGAGAGAGAGAAAGAGAGAGAGAGAGAGAGAGAGAGAGAGAGAGAAAGAGAGAGAGAGAGAGAGAGAGAGAACGAGCGATGATCTAGAAATATCGCGCAGCTCTTTGCGCGCGAGTGACTGACGTAAGCTTTTGCGGCTTTTATATACACGTACATATATAAGCGTACCCAGACGTGACATAATCTACGGGACGGTGATCCCGAAAACTCATATGAGCTTTAGTTTCATACATACTTCTACTCTGACGGAAATGTCAAGGGATTACATGGCGTTTAAAAAAAGATACACGCTCTGATGTGTGTATGTGTGTGTCTTTAACACGTGTTGATTCAAACGTTTTTGCTGAGCTTTACTCAATTTTAATTGGGGCTTTGACTTTTCTGGTGGAGCAATTATTTATTGAGCTTTTTTTGTGAACGTTTATTATTTTTAAACTATACTTATGATTTTTACTTAGTTTTAAATATTCTTAGGTGTGCATTTAAAGTAAATCGTTATTTGATACATGTGGTTTAGTTAAATTTTAAGTACAATAAAACCTTTTCAGCTTATTGTTAAGCTACAGACGAGTCATACAATTTTACAAAAATTGAATAATAGAAAGAAAACACCAGTATATATATGTTTACTACTCAACTTACAATTAGTCATAGCGGTAAATAATTTTAGTATCTATACAGAAAAAAATGGTACCACCTAATACTGACATTTTTCATACTTGGAAATACCATATTTTCTTCTATGACACTCCTTTTTCTAATATCTATGAACGTTTTGATAAATTAAGATAATTCATCAATTTATGCCTCTTGTATGCTATGGAAACAATGTGTTTTCAAAATTATTACGAGAATAATTCAAGAACTTATCCGAAAGAAAAATAGGTTTTAAAAAAAGCTAAAAAATTATGTCTCGGAGAAAAATTTTGAGCATGAAGCTTTTATATATTGTCGGCAAAGGTGGGCGTTAGAACATCTTTGTCTGTCGTGCATGCGGTGGCGTTCAAGGTTGGCGCTCGTTAGGGCGGCACTTGGAATTCGGGCGATCCCGGCGCGACGGCAAAAAGAGAGCTTGCGCAATGTCGGCGGCGTCGTGCATGCAATGGTTGAATGAAAGACGTACTGCGACTGTTTGATTTTTTTTTATGTAAAGTTTAAGCGATGAATGATTTTATTCAACGTTTGATTACTTTTTTCATGATTGTAATATAATTAAATTGTCTAATGGCGATTGCAATATTTCGATAGCATAATTGACGATTTTTAAAAACTTCTAGATATATCTTCATGGAAAAATAACTCACATAAAAATTATAGGTGAATTGAAGTTGTTACAGTAGATTAGAAGCCATAAATAATAAAACAACTATAAACGCAGCTAAAATTGTACTAGATTTCTCGGTATTTCCTCGGTTGTTACTAATAATACTCTCGGATTTGGATGCAGTTGTTCTACTGCGTCCAGGTATTACATGCGAAGATAAGCTATTTAAATATACTTCAATACTGTTTCCACTTACTGAATTCATTCTCTTAGAAAAACTTGTGATATTCGTGATAGAAGGCGTGAAAAAATCTCAAAGGGTTTAGAATTTATCCAATTTTATAATAAATTTTAATATAAAGATTTTGAATGTAGATGTGATATGCCATCTATTAATGGAATCATAAGTGAATCGAATAGAGTTGACAGCTCTGACCTTTTTACATTTATTGAAATATCGTGTTAAGATACAGAGAATTAATTAATATTTTTAAAAAAATATCCTTTTACTATAATTACAATAGAAATAAGGCAAAATATGCCGGTATTTCAAGCATTTAAAAAAATTTTTATTCTAGAGTATGTTCGCAAGTTACGAGCATACTATAGCGACAAATTTATTGGACAGACGCCATCCCTTGAGATAAAGAAAACAGAGTCACTGATCGAATGTTTATAAATTTTGTCATCGACCTAGATTGACCTGTCAATTTTTAAGTTATGTCGATCGAAATTGCTTCAATATATTTTCTTGGTTAATTTATTTGATTGTCGAATGTATTTTAATGCATTTATCTAGGCAAATGAGCGGATTCAAATTGAATTTCATAACGTGTATCAGTTGGATACAAGATGTTGAAAATTGATTCTTTAATAAATTTAAATACGAGGGCAGACTGAAACTTTGTCGAAGTAACAAGAAAAGTGACGAATATTGCATAATAAGTGAGTGTTGTCTACAGATACCGAGGAGAGCCGCCACTGCCGAGCGAGCGTTTCCGCGTGGAGGCGCGCGGCAACGTGGTTCAGCTGAGACTGCAGCAAGCGAGCAGAGATGACGTGGGCCATTACGCCCTCATAGCCAAACGGCTGCCACACGACAACGAATCCGAGCGACTCTTCTCCAGGCGAGTCCACATGAGCGTGGACGAGCCGTCGTTTTACGAAGAGGGCGATCCGCCACTCTTTCTGCGCCGACTCACCGATCTCACCGTTAAGGTTGGCACGAGGACGCGATTCCTCGTCGAGATTCGAAGTTCCACCGATCCTAAGGTCAGCGTTTTTCATTTTTTCTGATTATCTCCTGTCAAGGCTGAGATAATCAATACGAGATTATATGGTTCACGTCTGAATCAATTTTTTTTTCAAATACTGAATATTTCAAAATCATTACCTGCTGTGTAATTTATATGAGCTGTCAGGAAGTATTAATCGTGAAATTATGAAAAAAAGTGACAAGACTGAGGCTTGTAAGTTTGGCGGCTGATGTTCAAGTCCTGGTTCCGTCGCTTTTCCCACAATTTCATGAATAATAACTCGTGACAGAACTTGGATAATTAATTGGCATTAATTTTTAAATTAGATTAGGTTTTTTTTCTATATTATTTTGTGGAATCATATAAGATCACAATCCTTTTGCAAGATGAAAAAATATTTGTCGTGTTCTTTTGGAAAATAATTATTTTAGTTGTATTTTCATGAGATTGATTTATTACGTTACAAATTCCACCACGTTAACTATTCTACTGAACCCAGCTCAAGTTAGATCTCCACTTTATAAAAAAAAAATTTAAGCTGTAGACTGTCTTTAATTATAACTCTTTGCGACTCGAGTATAAAGCGGAACAAAAAGGCAACTGCAAGTAAAATGTCGCGATTGCGACGACATATACTAGAGGAATAAATGTGCAAGTTTCACCTAAATCTGGCACTAGACAATTCAAAGCACTACTTCGATTTCCGTGCTGTCCGATTAGGGTGTGCCTTAGCGACCGATGAACCGGACAATTATATATACATACCAATAGTCGTGGATCTTCGGAAAGATGTGAGGTCTATGAACCTCACCGGACTATTATTACACATTGTTAGGACGGCGGTTGTGCAATAACGCGCGCATTGAGGTAGCTTCGGGAATGCGTGCGATTTACGACCGCCGCGGCGGCAGCTTTCGTAACGGATGCTCGTCGAGGGCGTTTCTGACGTGGATAAATATTTGACGAACGGAGAAAGTAGTTTAACGCTTCGATCTACGTATGCCAACATACTCGATTTAGACCTGAATTTTATTTTCATTCAAAGAAATCTTTGAAATTACTAATTTTTGAATGCGTTCTATAGTAACACTACGATGGTAAATGATGAGTAATTAATGTTTGAGATCTTACTTTACCGAACAGAAATAATGTTAATTATTATTATACTACTTAGTCAATAGTATACTTGATATAAGATTCAGAATAATTTATTGTAAAGAATAATTGATTGAAAAAGGTCTAAAATTTTTAATTTATCTGGGTTCGTACTTAAGAATAACCATATAATGAACTCGCAAGCAGTATATCGCATTGTTATAATTATGTTTCTCTCTCGCTCGCAACCAAAGTTAGATTTATAGTTTGACCGGGCGAGTGTAGCGGTTTAGAGTGTTACGAGCAAAAAGAAACGGAGTTGAGAAAGATATTAGTAGTCTCGGCGTGTACGTCTACTTTAATTATGATCCAATTTTAGGTGACTTGGCACAGAAACGATGAGCCGATCCAGGAGGGACCGAGGTTTTCCTTTGTACACGAGGGGAACTTTTATTGCGTCGACGTCGCGCCGGTGACCGTCGAGGATCAAGGCCATTGGACTTGCATGGCTGAAAATCGATCTGGCCGATCATCCTGTACCTCGCACCTAAACGTTCTCGGTAAGATTTTTATTAATAAAAAATTAGCATTATATTTACAATGCACATTTAGATGTGATAATTCAATAACCTGCCGAATGCATTTTAGTTCCGAAAGCGTACAAAAGGCCAGAGTTTGTAACCGAACTGCGAGCTCTGCTAACCGAGAGTGGCACAGTATCATTGGAATGCAAAGTTGTTGGAGTACCGACTCCAGTATTAAAATGGTACAAAGACGATAAGGAAATCAAAGCTGGAGACGTATTTGCACTAACAGCGAATCCAGACGATCCCACGTCTTTGGGAACGTACACATGCGAAGCGGTTAATTGCATGGGTACAGCCTATTCGACATCTAGGGTAAATTTTATTTCTTGAAATTGTAAAACTATGTAATTTGTTTCATGTCGATAAAGACTTAAAGTAATATCTTTCATCAAGGTACACGTTGTTGGAAAGGGAAGTAGAGAAGGATCATTGAAGCCAGCCGATACGTTGATTGTAACTGGAGATCCTCCTATTTTCAAGAGAATATTGAAAGATGAGTGTTGCAAAATCTCGGAAAGTCTTTTTCTGTCTTGTCAGGGTAAGATATTCGGAAGGACATATTTTTTATTTGTAAGAGCATTAAAGTTAAACTAACAATGCTGAATATACCATACAGTTCAAGTACCACCATGGCCGAAGGAAATTACTTGGTATAACAAAGAAGGAAGGGTAGAAGGAGGTGAGCGTTACAAAATTATGGCAGATGGGCTTGGAGGTTATTCTATTCAGGTCAATCCCACGGAAGCAGTTGACGAAGGCGAGTGGAAATGCGTTGCCTCCAGTGCCGAAAATGTTAAACAGTTTACGACGTGTTTTGTCGCAATGTCCAGTAAGAAAAATATTTTTTGTCGATAAATCTACTGATTGTATAGTCACTTAATATTATCTTGTCGTAATAAATATTAATTGTGTTGGTAGTTCCAAAAAATTACAGACAGCCTCGGTTTATGGAGAGCTTGAAAGCAGTATTGACGGAAGAAGGTTTAGTGTCATTCGAATGCAAAGTGGTTGGTTTTCCAACCCCCGTATTGAGGTGGTTCAAAGACGGACAGGAGCTTAAGCCTGGTGATGTTTATCAACTTACTGGAACTAATTCATTAGGTAATATTGCTATAAATGTAATGGATGTTACAATCTAAAAGTTATTGATTCTCTGAGGTATAATTCAAATTTCTAGGGTCTTATTGTTGTATTGCGAAAAATTGTATGGGCGAAGCCAAAAGTACGGCTGAACTAACTGTAGAAGATATTCAAAATCAGTTAAATGAAGAAGAACGAATGCAACTTTTGACCACGAATCAACCACCAAAATTCATCAAGGGATTGCGAAGTAGTGAAGCAAAAATAAATGAAAGTTTCAAATTTACTGTTCAAGGTAAAACTTTCAACAGATTTGATAATGTTTTAATGTGAGAAATCGATTTTAATGGCAATAAAATGTTGCAGTCAGTGTTATGCCTGAACCAAGCTTAGCTTGGTACCGAGACGATCACCCCATAGATAGTGAAGACCGTTATAGGATAGAAAGAGAAACTCTTGGCATTTGCCATCTGAACATACTGAGGCTTGAGTTTTGTGATCAGGCCGAATGGAGATGTGTTGCCAGTAACGATTTTGGCCAAAGCGTGACTTCGTGTTTTCTTAAACTTATCATTCCAAAGCACTTCAAGAAACCTAAATTTTTGGAGAGCTTGCGTGCTATTTTGTCGGATGGTGGCGCTGTAAATCTAGAGTGTAAAGTTATTGGAGTACCTCAGCCAGTTTTGAAGTGGTATAAAGATGGCGAGGAACTCAAACCAGGTGATATTCACAGAATTATATCTGGTCAAGATGGAACATGTTGCTTGGGCACATATACTTGCGAAGCAACAAATTGTATGGGAACTGTTAGTAGTTCAGCTTCTCTTCTTGGATTCGAAGGTACTTTCAAAAAAATTAAATTTCGATAAAAATAGTTGATTTTATTGATCAAATATGCTATCTTTCAGATCATGCTTCCTCCCCTCGTATTTTAGATGCAAACCTACCATTGGCATCTCCTGTAGACGAACATGAACTTGCACGTAATCTTTCTTTATCTACAATTCATGAAGAAAGGACGTCACAACTCATGGACACAGCTCAAACTGATTCCGTTACAATTGATGATCGTGGCGAAGTATCATTCAGCTTTGATGGAAAAGACGTTTCCGTAAGTCTTTATGAAACTCCAGATCTTACTGAAGAAGAAGCATTGCAAATTGTAGAAATGTATGCTGATCAACTATCCGAACATATAACCGGTTTGTAAAATGACTAAGTCATGTATCATGTATTCATTGTACAACATTCAATTAAATTTTAATTTTGGTTTTCTTTAGAACACAATGTCGTAGAACTACCACCAATGCGTTTTGTAAAAGAAACTTCCACTTCTGGTAATTTACTGATGGAGGCCGTAGTAATTGATGTTTCACCAGATTACTTTGTTAGTCTTGAAGAAGGCGATGATTTACGTACAGAAGCTGATATTGAAGATATGTCAATGATAGAAGGCACTTCTATATCGTCTCCACAACTTACAGAGCCATTGAATGATATTAGAATGCCAACACGGCCGCCAAGACGAAAATCAAGTAGCGCTTCATCAAAAATACTCGAAAATCAAGAATCAGAAAGCTATCATAGCGCTAAGGAACCTATTGCATCACCAGAACCAAATATTGATGATTTTGATATGGATATAGATATCGATAGTGAAGCATTTGCTGATGCTATTTCATCAGCTCGGACGAAATATGAAAGTTTGGCAGTTGATGAAAAAATACAAAAAGAAATGCGAAAGAGAAGTATAAGTGGGGGATCTAGTCTAGAAAATGGTGATTCGTCGCTAGATTCTGCTTCTGGAATTCAAAAGAAAAAACGTAAAGGAGAAAAGAAGTCAAAGAAACGACGATTAGGAGAAAAAGGAAGTTCTGAAGAGTCTACTTCGGCAGGTAATGGAGATGAATTTCAACAAAAAATTCCTTTAGAAAGTAAAGTTTCTTTTGCGGACGATGAAGGAGATGGAGAAGAACGACCATCTTCTCGAACAAATAAAGAAAGACTCGTACACTTGTTGCGTCAAATCGCTGATCCTGTGTTGGTCCTCAAAGAAGCTTTAATAGACTCCGATTTCCTTCTGGAGGATGACAACTTGATTAATATATTTGTGACAGATAATGTAATAAATCCAATACAAAATCTTTGTGAGCTCATCGCCGCAATTGAAGAAAAAGCTTTGAAGACCGCTGGTGACAGATCCCTAGCTCAAACTGTTCGAATTTCAATACTTGAAACTATTGGTGGTCCTACTGAAGAATTATTAAGAGGCTTGGAATTGTTACGAAGGCAAGAAAGCGATGGTACGATCCATTTGAATCTGTCAATCCTCGAGTCCTTGGTTGATCCCGTCGATGAGATCTTATTTGGTTTAGCTAAATTGGAAAATGAGTTGTCGGGACGAAACACGAGCGAAAGTCCCGTTGTGTTGGAGAGAGCGATCCGGACAACTGATAGGCTTGGTACAACATTAAAGGATATAAATGTAGACGTAGGTTCTACGATGCTCGCAGCACTGAACACAATTCATCAAACGTTGAATGTATACTTGAATAATGTGCCGTTGAATCAGGTAAGTTGTAAATATTAGAAAATTATCATAACAAGATTTTTATTGACATTACGAACATTTTATTGTTTAGTTTGGTGGTTGGACTGAAAATATAGATGCAGTACTTGTAGAATCACTCGCACGACCTTTGGAAGATCTGGAGCGATCTTCAAAGTATGCCATTTGCGGAGAAATTCCTAAAGATACTCCTGAGATAACTTTAAAAATGTCAGATGCATTTAATGAAATTCTTTCGCGCCTGGATGCACTTGTTGTAGCATTGGAAGGCTATGAAAGTGATCCTAGAACCACATTTGTGTTGAATTTAAAAACTGCACTGGTCACCGCAGCAGAAGAATTGAGTAGATTTGAATCCGAGAGGTCCGAAAGCATTGAGGAACCAATCAGTTTTCCTGAAGTTATTCTTGACAATCTCGTCGACACCCAGTCAGCTGTTAATACTATCTTGCACGAGGTTGAAGAAGTTGCAGACGAAACGGAAGCAAAACTACCACAAACTTCTGAATTAGCATTATGTCTTGCAGAACTACGGGAAGCTGTTTCATATGCAGTTCATAAAGCCACAACGTTGAGAAAAGATGACGCGATGATAGCCTTAATTAAATTGAAAGATCCATTGATTAATTTACAACTGTCTCTTAATGCTGATCGAATTCCTGAAGAGGTGCCAATAATTAAAAATATTGTTAATCCTTTAAACTCTATAGAAAGCGTTTTACAATCAGTTGTACAATACGTGGAGAGAACTGAATCACATGATGAATTCATAGATTTGATGAAGCCCATTTATACAATCGTCGAAGAATTGAAGCAACAAATCCCAACTATTATAAACGAACTTGAACCAGAAGAAATTGAAGAAAGGGACAATTTGCATGAAATTACAGATAATGATTCCCCAAGTGTTGTGCAACAAACGATTAATAGTTTACAAATGGCTTCTGAATTGAGTACAGTACATTTTGAGCTTGCTTCCATTTTAGAAAAATTCGAAAATGTTATTGAACCGATTGAAACGTCTCCTATTTTTGCTAAAATTAGTCAAGTAAGACAAAGTATTGGAAATGCTGCTGTATCGATAGATAAAATATCTTCGAGTGTTAATCCGAGCGTTGAAGATTTCATGGAAGAGTTACTGGATTTGAAAGTACCATTACTCAAATTACAAAATGCTTTATTGACTGCAGATAGCACATTTGACGAACAAAAAATTATCATTGAATTACTGAAACCACTAGAAAGGTAAATATTTTTTATCCATTGTATTTAATTGATAAATATATTAAAAATTGTAAAATTTTCAGATTGAAAGCTGTTGTAACAAACTTTGCACAAGAAATAGTTCAAACAGAAGCCATAGATTCAGTCATCAATTTAGTAGAAGATGTAAAGAAAGATATTGTTCTTCACTCTAAAATTCCTACTCACAGTGCCATTGAACAAGAATTTGATATCCAGTCTGAAAGCTACGTTTCTGTTGACTTTAAACAAGAGCATTCGAAAAAAGAAGCTAAATTAGAAGATGTTACAAGTGTTCAGGTTTCTGAAAAAGTATTAGTAACAACTTCCGATTCTTTGCTTCATAAGATACAATCTGAAGATTCGTCTAGCTTAGAGCAATCTCAAGCTTCAAAAATCATCAAAGAAACTGCTCAAGAAATGGTGCAATCCGATATTTCCACGGATTCGCTACTGGACAGGGAGTCTGAGATGTCTATGGAATCACCCGATCAAATTCGCAGAAGATTAGAAAAAATTAGTGATAAACATGTGATATATCCCAAAGAAGAATTCGCATTTGCAATATCTGAATCTCTTGAAGAAATTCAAGAAGACATTTTAGGAATTCTAGAAGAATTTGAACAGGAATCTGTAACCATGCCTCACACAGTTTCTCGATTGGCAGAAGCTCTTGAAAACTTGAGGAGAACAATTCTTGTTGTTCATTCTAATGTTTCGCAAATTGCGGCTGAGGCGTTGGATGTAACTGCCTTGTCATCACAAGGGGAAACTCATGAAAGCGCTGAAAGAATTTCAATGTCATTGAAAGAACTATTGCAACCAATTTTAGAAGTTCGCGAAGCTTTAATCCAAACGCAAGACCATAGAGCTCCGGAATTGCTTCTTCTGCATCGTTTAGATCAACCGATTCGTGCCATTGAATTTAACGTTTTGCAGCTTGCATTAGAAGCTCACTCACATACTATAGAAAGTGACGAATCTTCAAGTAGAGCAAGTTTGGATGCAATGGCTCGTGTTCTAGAAGACATAGAATCTCAAATACCTGTGGCTCTGGATGAAGTTAATTTACGTCAAGAAATATTGACTACTTTGAATAATGTTTCGAAGCCACTTGAAATTATTAGAGAGAGAATGCTTGAAATATCAGCCGATAAAATGAACGAAGGTAATTTAGAACGTGACGTTGCGAACATACTTGATGAACCCATTGATAGATTTAGAAACGTTTTGAATGAATTATTCGATCGATTGAATTCTGCTGAATTTTTTGATGACCGGGATAGAGAATCTACTCTAGCTTTAAAACATTTAATTGGACCATTACTAGAATTACAAAGTTCAATATCGGTTGTGAGGAGCAGTAGAAGAACTTCAATCACGGAAGGAGGATTGTTTGATGAAAGAAAGAATGTTATTTTAAGAGCTATGGAAGAAGTGCGATTCGGCATTGATGCCATTCGTAGCAAAGTCAGCGAAACTGATCACTTGAGTTCATCAGAAAAATTGATATTATCTTCAATAGATGCACTAGATTTAGCAATCGTCTCTGTCCAGAATCAAGTCAGGTAACTGTCTGATAATATTAATTAACTTATTTTTCAATAATTCTAATGTACAAAAAGTAGTTTTTGACAATTCAAGTAGGGAAATTCAATTGATTCGTTATAAGTTCTTCGAACCTTATTGAATGGTTAAAAAAGCACAATTTGAATTTGGAGTACATACCTAAATACAAATTTTTAATTCCAGCAAATTTAGTCATCCACGTCGAAACAGCTGTTTGGAATCTTTACAAGAAAAAACGACTTTACCGTTGAAGCAGCTTGAACAAAAAATTACAACAATTGAAGAACAAATGGATGAAACAACATTAAATCTTATTTTGGAGCCGTTAGAAACGTTTCAAAAACAAATTCATTTAGCTCAAACCCAGACTTCTGATCAAATTATGGACAACGAAGCAATAATTGAAGGATTTCTCTATCCTGCAAAGCATTTACTATCATCTCTAGAAGCAGCAAAAGAAAATAATAGTCTCGTTATTCAAGATAATTCTAAAATATTATTGCAAGAACTTGGAGAATGCACTTCCAATCTCAGTTCGACTTTTTCGGCACTACAGAACGAATTAATACAGGAAGGAGCCGATGAAAATGCAACTGTCATTGAAACTTTGATAGCAGTTTCCATGCCTCTAAATAATATCAATCAATTAATAACTGAAATCTCGAAAAATACTAGTGAATCTCCATCCACAGGGACTCAAATTCAAACAATTATTTCTGGAGAAAAAGCGGATGGACAGCTCCAGCAAGCAGGAGACAAAAAAGCTGACAAAGGGAAAGACGATTACAATCAAATGCAAGAAGCTGAAAAAGTACCAACTGTACTCACAACTGTGGAAACAATAGTGGATGAATTTATTGAAGTGTCTAAACGCGAAACTGAGAGTCTTACTACATTAAAGTTTGCAACTGAAGACAATTTTGATGATGACGCTAAGTGTTTTCCCGATGCTCAACAAGTCGAAATATTTAATATTGACGAAGAAGCTGAAAAAATAAATTTAAAAGAAGTAGAAGATTTGAGTAAACAAGCAGAAATGAATGAAGCATTGCAAAGTAATGTCATCAATCCAATGGAATCTGTATCAGATCTCACGACAGAAAGGCGATATAGCGTCACAGCTTTGTGGTCATTAATAGATGAACCGCTCAACAATTTACAGCAATCTATTTCTTTCATTATTGAGAATCCTACTATCATTGAAAAAATTAGAAAAGGCGAGTCAGATGAAGATAATTTAATTATAGAACGACTTCATAATTTAAAAGAATCTATTGGAGTTATGCAAGAGGTAGCATCTGAAGGTTCTGAGGAGATCACGATGGGGTCTTGGCAAGATAATACTTTGCCAGCATTGCAAAATTTAGCATTATCTTTGGAGAATTTAGGAGAACACTTGCCTTTATTAGCTAGTCAGAATGTATTGGTTCAGGATGATACATCATACGTAGAGAAAGTACCTGATAGCAATAATGTTGTTAACGCATTAAAAACTTTGATAACACCTTTGCAAGAGTTAAAAGAGCAACTAGGCTTGATTGTCGAGCAACAAACTCTTTACGAATCTAAACTCGCCGAGTTGCAAGCTGACATGCCAGGCACGTTGGAATCTAATCAAAATAAAGGCAATGAAGAATACGAAAATGAATACATTCCGTTTGAAACTGTAGTAGTAAGCGAAAAAACTGTATTTACAAAGGAAAATGTCGAAAAACCTCCAGAAGAAACAACAAAACAAGAAACACAAGATGTACCATCACCAAGGTTAAAAGCGAGCAAACCAGTAGAACTACCGGAGCAGTTATCAGAAAATAAAAGTGAAATAGATTTCCAAGATGAAACAATGAAAGAAAATATAGAAGATATGCCTTTAAAAGAGCAGGAATTTGTAAAAGAAGTAACAACCGAAAACCTACAAAATATCGATCAACAAACGATAAACGGTTTGAAAATGGCTTCTGAATTGAGTACAGTCCATTTTGAGCTTGCTACCATTTTAGAAAAATCCGAAGATGTTGTTGAAAGTAATGAAGCATCTCCAATTTTTGCAAAAATTACAGAAATAAGACAAAGTATTGGAAATGCTGCTGTATCAGTAGATAAAATATCGTCAAATGTTAATCCAAGTGTCGAAGATTTCGAGGAAGAGTTATTGGATTTGAAAGTACCATTACTTAAATTACAAAATGCTTTACTGACTGAAGATAGCACACTTGATGAACAAAAAATTATTATTGAATTACTGGAACCACTAGAAAGGTAAATACAATTTTGATATTCCCATTTATTCGATAACTATATTAAAATGTAATACATTTCTAGATTAAAAGCTGTTATAACTAACTTCGCACAAGAAATAATCCAAACTGAAGCTATAGACTCAGTCATCAATTTAGTAGAAGATATAAAAAAAGACATTGTTATTCACACTCAAATTCCTACTCACAGTGCCATTGCAGAAGAATTTCAGGTATCAGAATATAAAAGTGAAAGAGACTTCGTAGATGAGAAATTAAAAGAAAATATAGAAGACGCGTCTTTGAAAGAGCATGCATTTGTAGAAGAAGTAATAGCAGAAAATATTGTACAAAATATCGATCAAGTTAAGAACGTACAAGAAATTGGTAAGGAAATAATCGAAGAACCATTTATTAAAAAAATTAAAACCACACAAATTGAAAGCATGACTAGAGCGGAAACAAAAATGGAAGAAGCAACAACTACAGATGGTTCTGACCTTGAAGCAGGTGAAGATTTATCAAGTATATCAACTAATGCAAATGCAGTGATACAATTAGGAAACGAACAAGTGAGTGCTGTATCAACTACATTAAACGCCGATACTGAAGAAGTGATGCAAATGGACATTGATTCAATTCAGAGAAATAAGGCCGAAACTGTTGAGCACATACCAGATTACGATGATCAAGTGAAACCTACAGTAGAAGAGCTAAACGTTGAAACTGCCGCAAAATTGGAGAAACAAACTTCAATTCGAAGGAAATCGAACATTAAAGAAGAACAAAAAGCTACAATTGAAGAATCTCCACTTGCTCAAAGAGCTTTAGAACAATTTGACACTGAAAAAGAAACTACATTTACAAAGGAAAATGATGAGAAATTATCAATCGACATGCCAAAACAAGAAACACCAACTGTACTATTATCAACGCTAGAAGCGAGCGAATCAGAAGTAATAGAAGAGCATTTATCAGAATATGAAAGTGGACTAAACTTGGTAGATCAAAGAATAAAGGAAAATATAGAAGGATCGACTATCCAAGAGCACGCATTTGTAGAAGAAGTGGTAGCAGAAAACGTCGTACAAGACTTAAATCAAGGTAAGAAAGTACTAGAAACTGGCCAGGAAATAATTGAAGAACCGTTAATTGAAAAAATCAAAACTACACGAATTGAAACCATGACTGTACCGAAAACCGAGATAGAAGAAACATCAACCTCTGACGGTTCTAATCTTGGAGTAGAAAAAGATTTAACAAATATATCAGATAATGCAAATGTAGTTATGCAATTAGAAAAAGAACAACTAAGTGCTGTATCGACAACGCCGAAAACTGATACTGAAGAAGTCATGCAGATGGACATTGATTCAATTCCGAAAAAAGAGACAAATACTGTTGAGCACATGCCAGATTACGATAGCCAGATCAAATCTGCAGTAGAAGAGATACACGCTGAAACTGCCCCAGAATTAGAGAAACAAACGGCAATTCGAAGGAAATCAAATATTTCAGAAGAGCAGAGAGCTATAATCGAGGAATTTCCACTTGTTCAAAGCGCTATGAAAGGATATGAATCAATGATTGAAGAGGAAATTACTAGCGAGACAGGAAAAGTACATCCACCGCACAAAGAAGACCAGGAGGATTCAGAAGCAAAAGATGAAACAACGTTAAAGAAAGAAGAACAAATATTTAAAAAAATAGAAGGGGAAAAAGAAGAACCATTGAGGAAGGAAGATGAAGGAGCTGCAAGATTGAGAAAGGAGTCAGAGCAGTCAGAGATGATGGAAAAAGAGGGGAAAGAGTGTAAAAAAGTCGAGGACACAGAACGCTTAGGTAAAGAAGACGAAGAACTTCAAAAGGCGCAGGAGAGAGAAAGATTAAAGAAAGAAGAAGAAGAGCATAAGAAAGCGGAGGAAGCCGAGAGATTGAAGAAAGAAGAGTGGAAGAAAACGGAGGAAGCGGAAAGATTGAAAAAAGGGGAAGCAGAATGTAAAAAAGCGGAGGAGAAAGAGAGATTAAGAAAGGAGGAAGAAGAGCGTAAGAAAGCGGAAGAAACAGAGAGATTAAAGAAAGAAGAATACGAGCATAAAAAGGCAGAAGAAGCAGAGAGATCAAAGAAAGAACGAGAAGAGCATAAGAAAGAGGAGGAAGCAGAGAGGCTGAAAAAAGAGGAAGAAGAGCGAAAAAAGGCAGAAGAAGTAGAGAAATTGAGGAAAGAGAATGAAGAACGTAAAAAGGCGGAGGAAGCAGAGCGGTTGAAACAAGAAGAAGAAGAGCGTAAAAAGCTGGAGGAAGCAGAGCGATTGAAACAAGAAGAAGAAGAGCGTAAGAAAGCAGAGAGATTGAGGAAAGAGGATGAAGAGCGTAAAAAGGCGGAGGAAGCCGAACGGTTGAAAGAAGAAGAAGAAGAAGAAGAGCGTAAGAAAGCGGAGGAAGCAGAAAGATTGAGGAAAGAGGATGAAGAGCGTAAAAAGGCGGAAGAAGTAGAGAGATTGAGGAAAGAGGATGAAGAGCGTGAAAAGGCGGAGGAAGCACAAAGGTTAAAGAAAGGAGAAGAAGAGCGTAAGAAAGCGGAGGAGGCACTAAGGTTGAAAAAAGAGGAAGAGGAGCGTAAAGAAGCGGAGGAAAAGGAGAGATTAAGAAAGGAGGAAGAGGAGCAGAAGAAGGAGGACGAAGCGGAAAGAATAAAGAAAGGACAGGAAGAACGCGAAAAGGCAGAGAAAGTGGAGAGATTGAAGAAAGAAGAAGAAGATCGTAAGAAAGCGGAGGAAGAAGACCGATTGAG
Organism: Galeopsomyia nigrocyanea; assembly: GCA_035047105.1. NCBI lineage: Eukaryota > Metazoa > Arthropoda > Insecta > Hymenoptera > Eulophidae > Galeopsomyia > Galeopsomyia nigrocyanea. The sequence goes on along the minus strand of JAWWMK010000001.1, from coordinate 9,990,237 downwards.
GAAAGAGGATGAAGAGCATAAAAAAGCAGAGGAAGCAGAGAGGTTGAAAAAGGAGGAATATGAACGTAAAGAAGCGGAAGAGAAGGAGAGGTTAAAAAAAGAGGAAGAAGAGCGTAAGAAAGCAGAGGAGGCAGAGAGGTTGAAAAAAGAGGAAGCAGAGCTTAAGAAAGCAGAGGAGGCAGAAAGGTTGAAAAAAGAGGAAGAAGAGCATAAGAAAGCAGAGGAGGCAGAGAGGTTGAAAAAAGAGGAAGCAGAGCGTAAGAAAGCAGAGGAGGCCGACAGGGTGAAAAAAGAGGAAGAAGAGCATAAGAAAGCAGAGGAGGCAGAGAGGTTGAAAAAAGAAGAAGAAGAGCATA
>JAWWMK010000001.1:9950725-9989781 GCA_035047105.1 Galeopsomyia nigrocyanea | reverse complement strand
GAGGAGGCAGAGAGGTTGAAAAAAGAAGAAGAAGAGCATAAGAAAGCCGAGGAGGCAGAGAGGTTGAAAAAAGAGGAAGCAGAGCGTAAGAAAGCAGAAGAGGCAGAGAGGTTGAAAAAAGAAGAAGAGCATAAAAAAGCAGAGACGGCTGAGAGATTGAAAAAAGAGAAAGCAGAGCGTAAGAAAGCAGAGGAGGCAGAGAGGTTGAAAAAAGAAGAGCATAAAAAAGCAGAGGAGGCTGAAAGGTTGAAAAAAGAGGAAGCAGAGCGTAAGAAAGCAGAGGAGTCAGAAAGGTTGAAAAAAGAGGAAGAAGAGCATAAGAAATCAGAGGAGGCAGAGAGGTTGAAAAAAGAGGAAGAAGAGCATAAGAAATCAGAGGAGGCAGAGAGGTTGAAAAAAGAAGAAGCAGAGCGTAAGAAAACAGAGGAGGCAGAGAAGTTGAAAAAAGAAGAAGAAGAGCATAAGAAAGCCGAGGAGGCAGAGAGGTTGAAAAAAGAAGAAGAAGAGCATAAGAAAGCCGAGGAGGCAGAGAGGTTGAAAAAAGAGGAAGCAGAGCGTAAGAAAGCAGAGGAGGCAGAGAGGTTGAAAAAAGAAGAAGAAGAGCATAAAAAAGCAGAGGCGGCTGAGAGATTGAAAAAAGAGGAAGCAGAGCGTAAGAAAGCAGAGGAGGGAGAGAGGTTGAAAAAAGAAGAGCGTAAAAAAGCAGAGGAGGCTGAGAGGTTGAAAAAAGAGGAAGCAGAGCGTAAGAAAGCAGAGGAGGCAGAAAGGTTGAAAAAAGAAGAAGAAGAGCATAAGAAAGCAGAGGAGGCAGAGAGGTTGAAAAAAGAGGAAGCAGAGCGTAAGAAAGCAGAGGAGGCAGAGAGGTTGAAAAAAGAGGAAGCAGAGCGTAAGAAAGCGGAGGAGGCAGAGAGATTGAAAAAAGAGGAGGAAGAGCGTAAGAAAGCGGAGGAGGCAGAGCGATTGAAGAAAGAGGAGGAAGAGCGTAAGAAAGCGGAGGAGGCAGAGCGATTGAAGAAAGAGGAGGAAGAGCGTAAGAAAGCGGAGGAGGCAGAGAGATTAACAAAGGCGGAAGAGGAGCGAAAGGAGGTGGAGAAAGCGGTAAAATTGAAGGAAGAACAGGATGAACGTAAAAAGACAGAGGAAGCAGAGAGACTGAAGAAAGAAGAAGAAGAACGTAAGAAGGCAGAGGAAGTAGAGAGATTAAAGAAAGAAGAAGAGCGCAAAAAATCGGAAGAAAAAGAGCGAGTAAGGAAAGAAGATGAGGATCGTAAAAAAGCAGAGCAAGCGGAGAAATTGAAAGAAGAGAAAAAGGATCATGAGAATAAAGAGAACGCCGAGAGATTGAGAAAGGAAGAAGAGCGTAAAAAGCAAGAAGAAGCATTATGGATTCGACTTCGAGAACCATTGAATAACTTAGATGATTCTATTACTAAATTTTTATCGAGTCCGTCCATGGTCGAAGTCATTTTGAAATCTGAAAGTGACTCAAGTGATAAACGCGAAGTTCTGCAGTGTTTCAATGACTTAAAATCATCCGTATCTACTTTGAAGGATATTGATAGTGATACTGCAAGTTTTTTTACTGCGCCATGGCAAGTAAAAAGTCTTCCAGCTTTGCATAATCTAGGAAAATCTTTGGAGTCCTTGGGAAACATGTTACCTTTACTAGCTAAAAAAAGTAATGTCACTCAAACTACTACTTCAGAAATATTGAAAGCTGATGAAAACACTGGGCTGATTAACGCATTGAAAATTCTAGTAACACCATTGGAGCAACTGAACGAATGCCTCAGTATAATAGTAGAAGAACAAAAAGATTCTGAAAGACTTCAAAATAAAGAAAAAGAAAGTAGAATACAAAGAGGCGAAGAAAGTCAGTTGGAAGACAAAATGAAAACAGATGAAATTGATCAACGCAAGACAATGGAAATTGAAAACTCAAATATGAATGATGATAATAAGATAAATCAAGTAGGTCAGAAAAAAGAAAATCTAGAGGAGCAAAAAACTGCAAGAATAAAACGTGATCAATTCAAAGAGAAAGAAAAGGAGCTTTGGTGTTTGTTAAAAGAGCCATTAAAAAATTTAAGAAATTCGATTCCACTACTAATAGAAAATCCAGCTTTTAGAGAAATCATAACCAAAAAAGAAAATACTGACATAGCCGGCGGGGTTTTCATCAAATGTTTTACAGATTTGCAGCAAGCAGTTTGTGATGTTGAGAAAATAAACCAAGATGATAACCAGAATCCTAACTTAGAAGAAATTAGTTTATCATCACTTAGAGATTTGGCTACATGCTTGAGTAAATTCAGCACGATTTTGCCCGTTTTAGTTGGAAATATTCAAAATATCGACAGTATTGTAAAAGACATAAATAATCGCAGTGATGGTTCCAATATCACCAGTATATTGCAGATATTAGTATCACCATTACAACAATTAGATGAACGTTTGACAATTATTATAGCAGAACAAAAAGAACTTGATAGGATTCGCGAAGAAGAAGAAATTCAAGAAAAACGTAAATCTAAAAAAATTGAACGACAAGGTAGTCGAAAGACAAAAACTGATAAGTTGAAACAAGAAAAAGAGCCTCTAAAGGGGGAAGAACAGAAGACAGAGAAAGAAACCGACGTTCCAGATTCAAAAGACGAAAAGATCGATGGACAAAAAAAGAAAGAAGAAATTCACAAACAAGTTGAAGATGATGAGAAATTGGAAAAAGACAAAGTACATCAAGTGAAAGGGGAAAAGGTAGTCAAAGAAACTGAAGGTGTAGAAGATATCAAGACAAAAGAATCCGAAATATCGCCAAAGCAAGATAAAGAATTCAAGAAAAACAAAACAAGCACAAATGAAAGAACAGAGCCCCAAGGCGCACGGAAGGAAATTAATGCGGATAAAATAAAACAGAAAGAAATAATAAAACCACAAGGACATGAAGAAGATTATCCTCAAAAATTGACTGACACCAAGCACGAGAAAGAACCTGAAACGCTAGAAAGTAACAATTTTAAGAAAGAATTTACGCAAAAACAAGTCAGACCTGGCGAGGAAGCTGTAAGAAAGATGCAGATTACCAAAATAGAATCAAAGCCAGAACATAAAGTTATTTCTGAATTCAAGAAATCTGCACTTGATGAAGCAGTGAGAAAAGAAAGAGCTAAAGAAATTAATAAATATGAAACGGGTACTATAAAAGATAAAAGTCACCGAACAAATGGCTCTTTGGAAAAAGATTCCATTTCTCATGGTATTCCTCGACGTGCTATCCAATCATCCAACCCCAGTTCTATACTTGACAAAAGTTTCCCAGGTCAAGGGTACAGTAAATCTAGTTCCGAATCGCTTTGCAAAAAACATTTCATTTTAGACAAAGATATCCCCGATAAACTGGATTACAAAAAACCTACAATACCAGATATACCTGGATCAAAGTTTGATCCTGCATTGGAATTAAGTTATTTGCGACCTAAAAGAGAAACAAAGTTTTTATCAAGTTCTAGAGAAGATCTGCTGCGCCGAGACTATGATTTTAAATCATCTCATCCGTCGCTGTACGCCGGTACAAGTATCCCAGACTTGACTGCAATCAAGAAAAGTCCATATGGTTTCGATTTCGGTAAAAAATACAATGCTCTTTCAACATCCTCGTTAAGTTTAGATATGGATTCTGCAAAACGAACTCGCACACAGCCATACGACGTTTTAAAGAAGGAATTTGACCATCCTGCGTATAGGCCGAAATCATTCCAAAGTAGCGATTATTCTATGTCAGTATCTGATAGTTTGGCTCTTAGTAGGTCTCGTAGAAGGTTCGAATCAAGAAAGGCAGCTATTTACAATGGCGATTCAGAATCTAAATTTTTATCCAGAAACAAAACTCTTGATGTAAGTTTACTAAAAATTTATTATTCCTTCACGTTTTTCATTGTTAATGAATGCTCATTATTTTCAATCCCCAGCGTGGCAAAGGTCCAATATTCTGTACTAGACTGACGAATTGTACTGTAGCTGAAGGATCTCACATAAGATTAATCTGTACAGCCGTTGGTCAGCCGGAACCGCAAGTTTATTGGACAAAGAACGGAGATAGAGTCAGACCAAGTGGACGTGAACGCACGAAGTATGAAAACGGAATGGCGACTTTAGAGATCACATCTGCTGAGCTTGAGGATTCCGGTTACTATACCTGCGTAGCAAAAAATACTTTTGGGCAGTCAACAACAGAAGCTACAGTAAGAGTATATTCAATCTATCAACCATCGTCTTTAGGACCAACATTTACTTCTCCGATGACGGGTATGTATTTAATATCTTTTTATCTATATACCTGATGTAAATATCGCAGATTTCAATTGAATTTTGTTCCAGATAAATACAAACGGTCTGACAGAGAGTTGGTATTAGAAACTCGTGTTCGAGGACAACCTACTCCAATAGTGTCATGGCTCAAAGACGAGCAACTTCTACGGGGTGATCGTTATAGGCAATCGTTACCTGGTGATGGTTTCTATCGTTTGCACATTTCAGATGTTGAAACCTCAGATAGTGGACAATACGTTTGCAAAGCAACGAGCGACTCGAGTACCGATCGAATTCGACATACTGTTCACTTTGATGGTATTTATTTGTAAAAAAAGTTGTTTCGTAATTTTATCTGAACAATATGTTTTCTTGGGTATTTCAGAATACGAAACGCGAAAACCACGACGACGAAAAGAAGAGTACTCATTCGATACTTCATACTATGGAAAGAGTAAAGAACGTGATAAGCTTCCTCGAATCTCGACTTCCCTTTCCGATTATAAGGTTCCTGCTGGTGGTACAATAGCTTTACAAGTTGAAATAAAGGGTATTTATCAGATCCGAAACGTAATATATTTATTTTTTCTTATAAATTTGTTACAAAAAATTTTCTTTTTTATAGATACTCGTCCATCGAGCGTAACATGGCTTCGTGATAGAGGCGAAAAGAAAGAACCTGTGATTCACCCAAAAGTAAAAACTTTCGCGGAGTCTGGAGTTTATACGCTAGTAGTGCCCGAAGCAACTGAATCCGAAGCTGGTACTTACGTCTGTCGCGTGAGCAATGCCTATGGACACGTCGACACCAGTGCAACTGTTGAAGTGATTCCCCTCAGCAAGTTTGATGATCATGGAAAACCGGCCATGTTTGTCGCGCGGCCTGCTGAGAAATTTATGAACATTATGGAAGGAGAGGCTGTATCTGTGTCCTTTAGAGTTAATGGTATTCCAAAGCCTAGAGGTGAGTAATTTGAATAGATTTACTTTTCATATTATACTTTATAGAAAACTTTAAATCATATGAATGGTTGTCAGCTGAAATAATTTTTCGATTACTAGCTTTTTTTATAAAATAACAATCGTCGGTACTTTAAAAAGTGTAGATTAAAAATTAATCAACGAATAATCAATTTTTTAATTAATTAGATTAGGAAAAACATTTTTGCGTTAGTTCTTCTAAGTGTCAAATTATAATTAGTTTTCTATCCATATTTCTGTTCAGTCGTATGGACGAAAGGTATACGAGACATAACAGATGGACCGCGATCGCACAAAGAAATGATCGACGACTACGTTAGATTGACATTGAATAGAGTTAATCCGGAGGACGAAGGAACCTATTGTATTTTAGTAAAAAACTTATATGGCTGTGACAGGTCTTTCTTCACAATTAAGGTTTGAATTACTTTCTCCTATGCTTAAAAAATTTTTCGATACAGTCACGCTGAAATTTTTTTTGTTTATGAATGACGAAATAGGTAAGGCAAAGAGCAAGATCGTTGACACCAACGGCAGAAAGGTTAAGTTTGTCGGATCGTCTCTCTGACATACACATAAAAGAGCAAGAGTCATATCTCAGGAGTAAGTATTTCATCATTTCAATAAGTAGTTCACGTTTCGCAAATAAAACGAAATCAAAACAATTTTCCAAACGATGCTTTTTGTGCAAACATGATCGACCGCATTATATCGGAGAGTTATTTGGACCGCGTGTGTTCCCGCGTTGCATAGAATAGAATGCCACCTCGTGAACGAGGTCAAAATAACTAAAAATTATGGTCCTGAGCTCCCACGCTGGGAAATCGAGGCAACCCCCTCGCGACACTATTTTCGGATTCTAGTTTCTCCCCGCCTCGCACCGTCCAAGACTTGAGGCGCGTAAGCAATTTTGAAATTCAGTTCGCTGCGCGCGCTCCAATTACAAGTGTGTGACTTTCGACCATTTTACGATTATTTTCTCTTGTTGCTGTTAATGTTGCGGCTGTCAGTGAAGAGTAATTGATTTGTTGTGTATTGGTGACTGACTGTTTTATGGAACGATGAGTTTCGATGCCAATAGTTTCGCTGATGATCAGCGATTGATTGACTCGAAGAAAAAGCTAGTTAAAAGACTGAAATTAGCTTGGTATAATAGAAATAACTCTGATTCAGAATTGCTGACCTATCAAGGTACAATAGAACACCTTGTTATACTTGTAAATTCCTTTAATTTTTATCACGTCATACTCTAGATACTTATACTGTACCACAACTCGAAGCTACTTACAATATTTTTTATTGGTCGCGGTATCGAGAAACGTTATATATGTTTTTAGTCCAGTTTCAGTTTTCAAAATTTCAAATTTAAATTAGTGGATACTGTTTATGATATGACTTCAAAAATACTAGAAAGTACTCTGCGTAACGGAGAAACTTCTAAAAATAATTGCTAACTAATCAACTCTTTTGGCAGGCCGGTTTCTTTACAAAACAATTAAAGATAATAGAATAATAAATGAATGTTTGAAATATCTGCGGACTTTAACAGTAGTTAACGTGTGATTCAGATGTACCGGGACCAATTAGTAGTGAGCCAATCGTGGTGGACGGCGGAAGAAATTGGCTTTCGCTAACCTGGGGAAAAGCAGATCAGCGTGGGCCAGCTCCGGTCATTGCATACCGAGTTGACGCCTGGCAGATGGGAGGCGACGGAGGCGCTAGATGGGCTGAGGTTGTTATTTTTGTGTTTCTCGTCAATATGCGCTTTGATCTATTGCATTGTCCATAAAATAAATATTTTTCATGACAACTCAAAATGACATTTTTGACGACCATACGTATAGTCACGACATTTTAGAATTTCAAATTAAAAATTAAAAGTTTATTAAAGTTAAGAAAAAAAATATATACGTAACTTTGTAAATTATGAAAATTTATATTGAAAAAATATAATGACAAACATCTTTTCCCGAATTAAATTCGAGTTCTAATTATAGATAAAAAATTATAATTATTATTGTTTGAGATAATGTTTTACTCTATTATCTTGAAAATCTTAAAATACTTGAGGATCTATAAAATGGAAAATAACATCAAATAATTTGAGTCAGTCCTACATACTTGATTAGCAGCAAATTTATTGCTTGACCTTGCAATAATCAATTAACTTGCTAGTTACGCGAAGACAATGACTTAGATTTGCACTAATTTTGTGAATGTAGCTGTTAATACAATTCAATGTATTTTTGTTGAAAATAGCTTGGTATTACGCCAATCAACTCATTCGACGCATTCAACCTTCGACCTGGCGGTGAATACAAATTTCGCGTGACGCCGCGGAATCGTTACGGATGGGGCGAGTCTGTTACGATGAAAGGCTCGGCTACTGTAAGCGACGATGTCGAAATTCCTGAATTCACTCGAATTCTTCCCGGACAGCTCAAAGCGCTTGCGGGTTCTACTGTCAAATTAGAATGCGAAGTAAGTATCTTGTTAAGTTTCATTTGTTTTCTTTACTCGTACATTCTTATCGATTGAGATTTACTTTGTTCTCATCTTGATCGTATGACAATTACATAAGTCAGGTAGTTACTTTCTTGTTTATATAAGTTTTGTGTAAATGCTTAAAGTTATGAAATCTGTAAAATATTAAAAAAGTGATTTCTTTAATAATAATTATTGTAGGTTCGAAGCGACTCGAAATTCGATGTGAAATGGTTGAAAGAAACGTCGGAAATCGATACGACAGTAGATTCTAGATACGTCATTAAAAAGGAACGCCAAGTGTGTTCTCTTATTATGGACAATATTAGCGAAAATTATTCTGGTAGATACGTTTGCGAAGTTTCTAATAAAGCTGGCAAAGTGTCGTCGTACGGGCGAGTTCTAGTTGTGGATGATCCGAAAATTCTGAGTGCCGACTCTCGTCTCAAAAAAAGGTATTTTTTTATGACAAATCAAATAATCTTGAGTATTGAGCTATATTTTCATTCTTGAATAATCACTATAAAGGTTCCTCGATGGTTTAACCGAAGACGGCCCACCACAATTTACGATGAGGCTACGCGATAGGCGAGTCCAAACTTCTTATCCCGTCAGGTTAACGTGTCAAGTTTATGGCTGCCCCGAACCAGAAGTAACGTGGCACAAAGATGGAAATATAGTTATCGATACTCGTAAGTAACTCCGTAATTTTATTCACAAACATTCAAACTACTATTCCTATAAAGAATATAATTTACTAATTACAAAGTACTTAATGGAATATTCTGTCGAACAAACTGAATAAAGGATAAACTTTTACTATTAACTGCAATTAAATACTAATTTCAATTTTTTTCGTAGCAACGCGGTCGATCTACGTAGATGAATCGCACTTCCATACCCTCGAGATAGCACGTTCGAGTCTCGACGATTCCGGCCGCTACACGGCTTGCGCCAAAAACATCAATGGTTCAGTCAGTTGCAACTGCATCCTGGTGGTCGACAAAGGAATTCGAGCTTACATTGCACCGGAATTCTTGTACGGATTGGATATCGCTCACGCGGTCAAAGTGGGTGGTGAGCTACGACTCGGCGCACAAATCGAAGCTTATCCCAGTGTCGGCATCGTTTGGTGAGTTTTCGCTTTTCGAATAGTGATGAGCAATGCTTCGTTTGTGAATGCCTTTTATGAAAAATTTTATGGGTTCGCCGAGTTCGACAATGTGATGCGTCAGTTTCATAAAGCTTCGAAGACAAGGCTTTTTTGCATTCTTTGTTAAGTTTATTCTTTGTACGAGACGTTTTTCACTTGAGAGAAAATAATTATAATTTTGGTTTAATTGCACAATACAAAATGTGTTCAATTTTTGAATCTCTTCTAATTATTTTAGTAATGATAAATTTTATTTTAACGTACAAAACAAATGATTAAAATTAATAATGCTAATGAATTAGTTACGTATATCTGATTTATACCGATAGATGGCAAGACCTTTTCATCAAACGTATTGTCGATGAGATAAAATAAATCATATCGTGAACTTTAATGAAATACTTGCATTATAATGATAATACTCTAATAACTCAGAAAATTTTGTGTATTTTTCTTAAAAAAAAAAATAAATCAGGCACCGAGATGGAATACGATTGCGACCAAGCAGAAGAGCAGTAATGACGCTAAGTCACGATGGTACAGTTGAATTGGTACTTGCCAAAGTAACGAGCAGAGACGCGGGTGTTTACACGTGCACGGCGACCAACGAAGTTGGCAGGGCTGAAACGACAACGAGAATATCCATAATTGGTTCTGATGACAGCTTTGCTGCCTCGGCTGACGATTCTAAACTCCATGTCATCGTTAATCCTCCCGATGCTGATGTTCCGTGAGTTATGATAGACCCCACATCGCGGGTTATTATGAGACTATTTTAGTATATTAATTATGCCATTTGGCAGTATTAATATCTGAACATCAAATTATTTTAGTATAAGGGACATTGATGAAACTTTGATAATATTAATGAATTAGTACCTAAAAATACAAGTCGATTATATCCATTTTAATTACTACTTATAATTCATATGAACTTACGCATTGTGAAATTGATTGCTTAATTGTTTTTCCTACAGTGTAAGAAGTGATTTCACATTTTGTCGTACAATTTGTTTTTTGTAGAAAAGTTCTAAAGTCTTTTTAAAAAAATTGAAATTTCGAATTAATGAAAGATATAATCTGTTAAACCGAGTAAATCTGCCCACAGTTACTCTCGAGTGCCGCTATTCGTAACGAAGCCCTTATCAACGGAGGCCCAGGAAGGCGACACAGTGATAATCCAGTGCGAAGTCGTGGGCGACCCAAAACCCGAGGTCGTATGGCTGCGCGACTTTCTGAAGGTGAGTCTCCGCACACATCACCCGAGACAAACTGCGCATGCAACGCACTTCATTACGCGATCTGTTTTCACCCTTGGCGGCCTTGCTGAATCGAGCGAGAGAAGAAGAAAACACGCGTCTTTGGCAAGAGACGAGAGAGAGATTTGCGCGCGGTCTATTGTACGACCGCTCGTTTATCACTCGCTTTTTAAATAGGCTGTCACTTGGCTTCTTTTTTTCCTTTTCTGCGAATGGCAAATTGGAAGAGTTTGACACTGTGCGAAAGTGAAATCACTTTTTGGTTTGTTATCCGTACTGAAGAGAGATGCTGTTAAAAAGCAGTTCGTTTTACGGTCTCTCGTCTATTGGTTTTGACAGTTAACGCGCCTTTTGTAGAAACAAGATTGATGATTTTTTGGAACATATTTTTTATCGTCTGGAATGATTTCTATTGCTAGTTAGTCTAACAATTTTTTACAACTTTAAAATGCACTGAGTATCTTGTTACGAAAACAAAGAAAGAACACTTAATTAAGTTGAAACAGATTTGACAGAATAGCAAAATACATTTTGGACATGATAAAGCAAACTTTCCAAAAAATTCCAATCAAGAATCACATCGTCAGCTTCGCATTCACCTGTTCAGCATTCCCGAAATCTCACTTTCTATCCGCGTTCGCGCGTGGGGAGACGGTCGCCTTTACACTCATATGCGAAAGTTCAAAAACACATCGAATAAAAACAAATGGACACGTACATGCGTATATCGAAGAGGATATAAGGATGCATCGATGCCGGCTTTTGCGTAAGAAAAGGCAAAGGATGACGTGTCGCGTTTGTCGCGGGCTCTAGTATACATTAAATGTGGGTCAAGGTACCGTGTGCGGCTGCCCAGAACGAGCCGAGAGCAAACGCGCGAAAAAGAAATGATATTCATTATGCCCGTATTCGGTATACTCTTCGAAGTCGCGCGTGAAGCGCTTACTTTCAGCTATTCATCATCCGGCCTTTTTCTCTTTGCATGCACACACGCGCCCGAACTCTTTTTTTTTAAGGGACTTTCTTTTCCGATGACTGCGGGGTATTGGTATTTTTTTTTGTCGATTGATTTTCATATTTTATGTATCAATTATGGTTGTCGGTAGTTTCGCGATCGCTGGTTAATATTGAATTTAGATGAGGTTCGAGGCGTGTCTTTATCGACTGGTTTTCCCGACTTTTACATATTGAACGTCCAGGTTGAATTTCACTTTGTTTTGTTTGGTTAGCGATTGGTTTTCGCAAAACCGCCACGGGAATGAATATCGCGCGGTGGAAAAAATTAATTAATCAAATATTTTGAAAGACATGCGAACGGCAGTTCGCGTACAAATTACGATTATGTTTGGCCAGGTGTAAAATAAACATAAATAATGCATTAATCTCGTTGGGATCGGGGCGATTCTGCAATCTGTATTGACGCTTAATACTTGTCAGTTATGATTGATCGTTTGGTGTATGGTAATCTTTTGACAGCACATTCAAATTAATTGCACGTGTTCCCGTATATAAAAGTTTTTATGCCTTGATTTTTTGCGTCATTCTTATTTGACGACAATTTTTATTTCGTCCGTTTGATGTAGGCGATTTCAGCAGATCGTAAAATGCTGTTTTATGACTTTTGCTGCCTTTTTTTTTCTTCGCAATAAGAGTATAACTCTTGATCGATTACGTTGCCTGATCAAACCATTAATATCATCAGATATCTTTATTTCTGCTACATGAGTTGTATTTTTCATGGAATTTGTAGTTGAGTTGTTGAAGTATAGTTAAGTATATATACAAAAGAAAATAATTTAATATCTTTGCAAATTTCACGGTACTCAATGTATGGAAGATTATCTTTGATCTTACAGTAGATCATGAGGTTATTTTTTCTGCATATGAAGTAGAAAAAATTATTGATTTGAGATATTTTGAACTCGCTCATTGTATAGACTATTTCAGCAATGGCTACAATTTATTCTACTGTGTTTCAAGACATAATATGACGTTATAGGAATTATAATTGAGATGCTTAAAAAAACTTCTATAAATAAATACGATTTATAACTTTGTATTTTTAATCCAGAATGACAATATGAAATGTAAATGTATATTAAATTCCATCACTTTTCAATTGCAATATTTTATTCTGTTTTGATTCCTGAATTTCATCAAGCACGTTGCATGCAAATATTACAATAAAAAATATTCCAGTACAATGGTATATAATGCATAACATAATTTTCATATTATATTTGCTCGTAAAAAATCATCGAAAAATATTTCAGTAATTCACCAATAAAGCCACTACAAAAAGTCTGATTTTCATACACGCGGCTCCCCGTTGTGCTTGTTCATCGTGACTAATTTTATAATCCACACCGCCATTTAACTCTCAGTCCGACTATATGTCGGTTCATCCTTCCGTTAATAACTCTTTCAAGTTCACCGCAGACCTTCGGCTGTCGATCCGGGCAGAAAATTCTTATTATCCTTGTTACCCAGAGGAATTATGGGTCGTCGCTTCTTAACAAGTAGCGAAAGATGAACGCATTCGCGAGATGGATGACGCTGAACTTTGCTTCTTCGTTCTTTTTTTTTCCTTTGTAATAGCGCGACTGGAGCGATCGCCTTGAACGATAAATTATGGGGGACTCGCGAGTTTGGAGGCTTCGAGAATTGAGTTATTGAAATCGATTATTTTTTAAGAGTTGTAAGCCGTGAGTAAGAAACAAGCAGTAATATTAAACGTTATGACGTGGTAATAATACATTATCGGAGATTATGGCAATTTTTAAAGAAAATTATACTTAAATTTGGATTATCAACGTTGATATCGCGGGCCTTCGTGCATCGATATTAACAAAAATTATAATCCACTCATTTTTCATGACAAATAGTTTGCAAGTATGCGAGCTCTAGCAAGTTGTGCTTGATAAAATCCGACGCATGCGTTGCTCTCAAAAAGTCAAGTTAATTTAATCCGAAATGTCCGCGAACGCCACATCAATAAACGAGCGCAAACTCGTTTGAATATTTTTTTAAAAAATCCATGTACAACAGAGTACATAATCCCTCTCTCGATCCATGATGCAATAATTATATCGGCGCTGTAGCAATAAAAGTAAAAGCTCTCATAAACAACTCATCGAAAAAAAAAATATCCATTGCCATAAGTGAAAACTTGGCTCGATAAAACTCGTCGCATCGCTTAATCCGAAAATTATAATCCAGGGCAAGTTTATATACGAGTGTCGATATACCAATGTTCTTTTTTCGTCGTGGCAATTGAGTATAGCAAAAAAAGAACAAGAAGGAAGAGTATATAGGAGGAATGTTGTAGTCTTCTCGTAATAGACGACTTTAGAAGGCTACACATTTACTTTTATTGGCTTATCATTGATCAATCGATGTGTCAATTTTTTTTTGTCGAGGTGCGAGAAGACAGGCTGTTTAGTGGAGATTAATCGCGTGAAACTGAATCGAATTGGTGTGTAGGAGCTTAATTGATATACAGTTAGTTTACGTAACGTTTCTTCTTTTTTTTTTTGTATATGTACATGGTTACAAGTAGGTATACGAAAGCTTTTATCTAACAATGAAAGCGAGTTCGGAACGCTGCTACAAGGGACAAGTTAAATTATAACCTGTTGAATCGTTTAGACCGGCTCGTATCGGTGGAGATTACGAAAGTATTTGACTAAAATGTTGTAGTACTCTCGCAATGAATTCATTAAATCGGAAAATTACAAGTTATTTCAAACTCTTGACTAATTATTTTTTAATGGTTGAATATATATTGCGACATAGCTTTTATTGATTGGACATGAGTTTGGAATAATATTTTGTGATTTTTGGCCGCGTTTTCAAAATTTATTGAACGACTTTGTCAGAATACAAGATATAAAAGAAATAATTTAAATTCTACCCTTCGCGCGGTAGTACAATTAACAGCAATCCGCGCCTTATCCGCAACATAAGCAAGAAAATGTACGATCTCAATTCCAATTAATCGAACTTTGTATTTTTTAATTCCAACGATAAATCTTCTTTTTCGCATAGCAAATTGCAATCCGAAATATTCCCACTGATCTCGTAGTACGCAGAACAAAAACGAAAGTTTTAACTCCTTTTTTTTCTCCTTCTCGCCCCCACCATTACCAGCTTTCGCTGGCAAGTCGCGTGTCTCCGCGCGCCTAGAATAAGGGAAGAAGTAGGAGGAGGCGTGCAACGAGAGTGAGTAAGTGAGAGAGCGAGAGAGAGAGAAAGAGTGTGGACGTTTTAACTCGAGCAATCGCGTGTACTCCGTTGACTCGCCCACACGTGTGTTGTATTACCGGCTCTAATCGCAAGGACGCAACACCGAAGGTGCATTCAATCGCACGTCGTGTTTTTTGCGACGCGGAAGTGTGTTTTTTGTTTGTTTGTTAGTGCGCTCTTGAGGACACTTCGTGGCTTTTTCCTAGTATATGTTGTTCATGGACGAGCTGCTGATTTTTTGTGCATTTACGCTGTTGGTGATTGTTTAATTGTCCGTGTGCGAAATGTAAGTGAAGCTTCAATTATTGCCGAGTGCGTTGAGATGATTTTAATTGCCGAGAGTTATACGTTTATGGGTATACGGTATTTGACGAATATGTTTTGATTGTCAGATCGGATTGCGATACAGTTGTTTTAGTTTTTTGGAATTAAGAGGTGATTGATCAGCAAACGTTTTTTCCATTTGGTAAACAATCGAGTAATACTATAATACTATAACGAACAGGTTGAAAATAAATACTCGTTTGTAAATAGTAATTTTGATGAATTCTTTGAAAACTCGATTTTAAAGAATCGAAAAGAAAAACTCAACACGTAATTGTACATTGTAACTGTAATTAATGTCTGACTCAACTGATTATTACTACTTGAAAGTGTATCATGAGATCGACTGACAAGATAAACAAAATTGATGATATGTCTCACATGTATCATCGTCTAGCCATTATTCATGCAATTTTTCCATGAGCAATACACTGATAAAAATATTTAATGATTTATTGAGCGATCAATCACTATATTCAATATTCTACCAACAATTTCAATTTGAAAAGTAAACGTCCCAACTAATTACCTAATTGTTTGTTATCGCGACAGTATAATCTCGAACATTCTTGAAAATTCCGAAAACACGACGGCGACCCAAAAAACAACCACGTACATCGCTTGTAACAGGTAGAAAAGATTCCATTCTGAAAGTACTTTGAATTCATCGACTTATCAGTACTTCAACCACGTGCGGCGAATCACCTTCTGTTCGTGAAAAAAAAAGCCTCTCTCTCGCGTTTCTCCCAAAATTCGCAATCAAAACATAAAAAAAAACTCGTCGGTAAGCAACGCTAATACTGAAAATTTAACGGTTGCACGAGTACGTAGCCGAAGCAATAGATGCATGTAAGTGAGTGTCGCACCTCGACGTATTTGGGATTAGGCTGCCACTGAAAACAGGCGCACATGAGAAAAGACGTTTTTAGCCGGTGTTGCCGCAGTGATTCATCCCGCGGAAACTCAATTAACCGAGATAAACTCGCGTTCGCCGCGGAGAGTTTAATGTGCCGTGTAACGGATGCATCCTATATTATCGTTTGCGGTGAAAATCATGACGATGATTATGTTACACCATGACTTCTTTTTTTTTTCCTGTGCGCCCGCAGATTCGACGCTTACACCCGCATTAATTTTGGTAGCTGGTATAAAGTACGTGATCGCCCACTGCGTACTCGCTGTTTTGCTCGTAACCTTTATTTTTTTCTCTCTCTTCTTTGATGTGCGTGTGCGTGCTTGCGAAAGATGATATGTTCATCAGCAGTGTATAGTTTGATGAATGCGTGCGACTATCTTCTTTTTTCTGCCGAGTCGAGAGAATCCGCTCGTGATTTATTATATGGGTATCACTGACGTGGACATGAATATTTTGCGGTAACTCGACTTTCTTGTTTGATTCCATTTGAATACATCGTGCATTTTTGCGCGAGTGCGTGTGTCGTTATTTTTGATGGTACAATAAAAATTAATGAATGTTATATATGAATAAAATATTGAATATAAATTATTTAATTCTTATATTGTATGGAAATTATATTCTGAAACGTGCTATTTGTCTCATATCGACTTAATTTGAAAAATTCTACAGTTCCTTGTTTGAAGAAAGCGTCTCGGAAAATGTTGCACTGACTTTTTTTAACAGATTGCTAGTAGTGTTATTTTGTCATTATCGGTGACAATAACATTAATCTGAACTGTTTCTTTAACGTAAAATTTTGAAATCGAACATTTACAAATGTAGTTCTATTTTTTTCAAAAATGGTTATTGTAAAAAATAAAAATAATTTCCATGTATTAAAACAACAATTATAAAAGTTTAAATTCATTCTTTAATGTATCAATAATTGTGTAAAAAATTACATCTTAAAATAAGTCCTTGTGATATTTATAAAACAATTCACGAGAATTCAATGTTGCATTTTCCATTTATTAAATTATATTTAATTATACTATAAGATCTTATTCGTAAGTACTCAACCGCGCGATGAAAAATGCATTACCAAAAATAGTTATGGATCCGCAGTGCGGCCAGTTTTGGCAGTATGATACTTTATTCCAGTACTCGTCATTGGCTACACTGATCTTTTTTAACCTGAAATGAAACGGTATAACTTTAT
The DNA here is from genome assembly GCA_035047105.1 of Galeopsomyia nigrocyanea. NCBI lineage: Eukaryota > Metazoa > Arthropoda > Insecta > Hymenoptera > Eulophidae > Galeopsomyia > Galeopsomyia nigrocyanea. The sequence continues at coordinate 9,972,910 of JAWWMK010000001.1, read as the reverse complement.
TGACAATGCAGACGTGACTCACAGTGTAACACTTAAACTTCACGCCTGAACACATGTCTTGGCGCCTTCGAAATGCATTAATGTTCATTTAAGCATTTTACTCAATCGCAGAACTAAACTTAGAGGCTTTAAAAAGTATTTGATAAAATAGTTTTCATTAAGTCTTTTATCCATTCACATCTATTTATAATTTTAAATTAGGTAACGATTTCTGTGTAATGTGAATTTAGATAAAGAGGATGGATATTTAGTTTATTGTTTCGTTCAACATTTCAATTATTTCTCAGTTTTACAAAGATCAAGTTACATACATGACAAAGATTCTTTACATGTTACATTCTGCTAATTAACAATAAATTTAAAAAGAATGAATATACAAATATTTTATTAAAACTCGTTTTTCATAAAAATTAAAATAAATATCAAGCAGAGGAAATCGCGCTAAAATCTAAAAAAAATCATTAGTAAAAATAATTTTTATTTATGTACGACGACAAGAAAAAGAAGACGTACGCATTCGCAAAGCGTAATGTACGTACCCAAAGTCAACGAAGATATACGATTAGGCGTCAAGCTCCGTTGACATAGTAATATTAAAAGTGATAACTTGTTTACAATACCATTTATATATTATAATGTAATGTTCAAATTTAAGAATTAACAAGTGATTGATTGCACTGCTTGCTTCTCATACCGTTGTACGTACATAAAAAATGTTTTAAATTAACTATTTTTTACTCTTTGATATAAATCCTTCTACTCGATATGTATATTCTTTCAAAAAGAAACTTTAAAACAATTTTTGTTATCTTTTTTTTTAATATTTACTTTTTTGTTATATTTTTATTTGTGCGTGTGTCATAGTTTTGTTTTGGAATTATTGTTTTGCAAAAAATGATAATCGGAGAAATAGAAAAATCTTCGTATACTTGATTTCATCCCTTAGGTATCCCATATGAGGGATTGATTTGAAAATATAACAGTGAAATGCTGTATTGTTATCCAATCCTAGTAACTTTACAAAATTTTAACAATAGATTGTATCTAGCAAGAGATGAAACAAAGGATGCAAGATTTGAGGACATACACCATAAAAGAATGGAAAATGAATTAAAGGCAAGCAAGTGAAAATAAATATTATTCAGAACTATAACTGTCACTGAAAAGAATGAGCCAATAAAAGTTCCTCTAACTCGAAGCAGTAGCAGGTGAAATAATTGAAAACAACGAAGAAACTCTAAACAAGCGAAGTCTAAATTAAAAGATCCGTATCAGTGTGAGTAAATTTCATCATCGTCTATACGAAAAAGCTGATAATTAAATAAATTGCCCGACGCTACACAGTGTATAGCCGCAGCGGCGTTCGTGCGAAAAACTTCACCGCTGCCTGGTTGCCGTTTGCCAATAGTCTTGCGCGCGGATGAATCAACGGGTGCAAATGTCTCGTCCTTAAAAAGAGCGCGTTAAATATATTCCGAGAAACAATCATCGCGCCGGCGACGACGACGACGACGACGACGACAAGCAAGCCGTTAATTGAAAGCCGTTGAAAAGCCGTTTCGCGCTCCGTTCGCTCGATTATGTCATAGCGGCTATGGGAAAATTCAATCGGGGACGCGATGTGTCGTGTGCTGCTATATAGCCGCTGCACCAGGAAAAGCGCAAACACCGATTTTTATCTTTCGCCCCGGTTTACCAAAATAAAAAAAAAGAAAGAAAAAAAAAATAAGATACCACCTCCTCTCGCGCTACCACCGCCGCCGCCGCTTCACTTTCGCTCCCTATATGGGTGCTCGCAACACGACGCGAGAGCGCCAGAAAGAGATGCCGCCGTACAACTTAAGAGCGCCAGGCCACTGCAAAACTCAATATATATCTGACACGGTCGATCATTCTCATTTTGCTTTTGTTATTTCGGACGTCATTTTTTTTCGCGATTCCCTGTGGTTATATCTCAGGGGAATTGAATGAGACTTTGGTGTGGGAGCTAATGAATGGAAGAGACGCGAATGCCAAGGACAAATTACGTTTGTGCATTTCCGCTAATACTTCGATGCTTTAATACTTCGAAATTTTTTGTTCGAGCATTTGCTATAGTATATCTATTATTACGATTGATAGGTTAAAATACGCATATATTTTCCTTGGAATTTTATTGAGGAAAATTTCAGATATGATGCAATGGTTGATGAAAAAAATTAGGAAATGAAAAAATCGGAAATTTTTTTAAATTGTAACGTGAATATTGCAAAATTTACGAAAAGAATTATCCTGTTGCTTTGAAAACGATTTAGTTATTAATCAAGACAGCTAATTTTGTCATCTATGGAATTATGTCAAGCTCGTTGAATTAATGAACGGCTCGAAAAATTTCAACGAAAAAAAGTATGAATAATTAAATTTTACGTCGATATTAAATCAAAGTCGCATTTCGTATGCATTACTTTTTATATTCGGAAATATTCAATTAATTAAACTTTTGGAGCATAAATTACTTTTCACCCGAAGTGGCATGAATACAGATTAGTCAAAACTACTGAGGCTAAATCTACGCAAAAATTTGAAACAAAGGCTTTCTTGGCTAATTCCTCATTCTAAATGAAGTAAATTATTTACGTAATTGAAAAGAATGATAAATTAATCACCCCGTTTTTTCAATCCCCCCCCCTGCCCTCTGGTTTTGTTACTTTGATTTTTCTTATATCTACGTAAAAAAAGTAAAAAAATTCAATTATTGTCTCTCTATCGCGATATATTCAGTTAAACTCGCTAAAAACCTTTATTTCGTCTTTCTTGAGTTCCAGTAAGGCTTAAAACAATGTTACATATGAAAAAAAAAATTTTATGTTCAAATTAATCCATTGCGTAGATTTAGACGCAGTCATTAATAAATTATTATTTAATCAAACGGAGATTCAATTTTTCTTCATCGATTATTATCTTTGCATCGCGAACAATTAGGCAATTGCATAAATTTTCTGAAAACGGAAATTAAAGTAATGGAAGTCAGGTACGTAATTGAGACTGGTTTTCACAGAAACTAATAATTATGTCACTCCTGTCAGACCAGTATTTTCATGCATCTTACTGTTAGTTCAATATTGCAATATCACTGTTTTTTTTAATGTTGCACATTTTAATGAAAACTATAGCTGACAAACGAGAACATTATTACTTAGATGTTTATCATTGCAACCAAAATAATACAATTTATGAGCGAGATTTCCTGCAGTTAAGCAATTCATGGACGATTCTATAAAGGGACTGAATTTAATTGACCATCTTAATTAACGCATGTGCGAAAACATTGCTTTGATAGAGTCGTCAGATCAAGTAGTGATGAGGAATATTACTGGCCTTTCTTCTTCTTCTCTTTTGCTTGCCATCGTTGTTGATTACGCCAGAAATTTACGCTTTTGCAAATGACAAAATTCATTAGGTTGGTAACCAAAGCCTTGAAAAACAACAATCGTAAAAAGTGAAAATAGTCTTTGAAAAAAACTATCAAGGAATGCGTATACTTTCGTCGACGAAAAACACATAGATTCTCAAAGTAATCAGCTCGACTATGTAACTTGACTTTTATAATACATACAACGAGCTTCGACAATGTTTTGCAAAGTTTCATTAGCCTCGTAAAGTATCGACAGTTCTCAATTTTCCTCGTAAATACGAACTGTTTATAACGCCTCGTATCCTAATATCATCAAGAAGAAAGTTTGCATTTCTCTGGCGCCCTGATGCATATTTAATGCCTCGATTTAAGATTTTTTTCCTTTGTTTTGGTCGTTTCATTGCTAATATACAAAACGCCAGTGTACCTACTGAGTACGTAGTCACGATAATTATTGTACGTTACATTTGGAAAAGATCTTATCTTACGGCGAATTATATGATGACCGTACAATATTCGAATTCTAATGCTTTCTTCTGTCTGAGCAAATAAGATATCTTATGTAAAAGCAGTTTTCGAAAACTGTATAAGGGCGTGATTGGAAAGAATTGCATAGATTTTTGGCGACTTTTACAAATATTTGTTAATTTTTTTTTTCTCGAACATGTGCACTTATTTAAGCATCACAATAAAACATAAGGACTCTATCCGTGTATTTTACAATGTTTTATTGATCTCAACAAGTGAATCGTTAATCAATGAAAATTCATAATTCTTTTTGATGTTCAATTCCAGCCTGACTACTACCGGGACGCACCACAATTCCGGCGCATCGGTGCTGGTCCGCAGTATACCTTGGAAATTCCTCATGCAAAGCTCGACTTCACGGGTACGTACTCGGTGCTCGCGAGGAACGAGCATGGCGAGGCGAAGGCCGTGATATCATTGCAGATTTACGCCAAAGGTAAAGTAACATTTGCGAATTAATGAGCCATTAACGGCTCTAGTCTCTCTCCCTCTCGATCAACGACATTCCGCATTCTTGCCAACTTGTCGCTGTGTATAAATAAATATGCCACGCGCGTTGCAATTAGAATAAATGAACTGTGAATGCTGGCGCCAGTCGCCCTGGTTTTTTGAGCAATATCTTTGGCGACAAAAAAAAATTATTCTTGTTTTTTTTATTCAATCGCCAGACGCGCGAGGGTGTTAGGTTTCATTATGCGCGCACGTGTTTTAGATTGTACGACAAAATTACGATTGCCGTAATGTATTCGTTGCGATATAGAAGTATTTTACGTCTATTGCGACGACAATAAATTTCGTATATATACTGCTGGGAGGAGAGCATGTGCACTTTCATCGCGTAATACTCGAGTCGATAACTCGATATTTATTATGCAATGGTTCATTATAATTGTAGTGGAACGTATTTTATTATGAATTTACGAGTGAGGATTATTTTACCAGGGAGTTTAGAGTTATCTTGTACGGAGTGGAATTATTTTTTTATATTTCATAAAGGGTTGAAATTTTACACATTTAATGTTAATCTAAAAGTTGATTGCTTTCCTTTCAGGACAAGGAAAGAGTGGCAGCATGGACAGCAGTGTAAGGCAAGGGTTAGTATACTTATCCCTCATTGAAACGAATAGTCGAATAGAGCAATGATTCATTATTAACAACTTTATTAATTTTCAAATGTAGAAACGTCCTGAGCGTTCCGATAATCAAAAAGGAACTCAAGGATATCCGATGCTGCGACGGAGATGCGGTCACTCTCGAGTGTCAGGTTTACGCGCCAACTGAACCACCTAATATTCGATGGGAAAAGTCTGGCAAGGTAAATATATAGTAGATATATTTTTGAAATGTTCTTCGAATCTTTTTGTTTTCTTTTGTATTATAGCCTCTGCCTTTGGACGGTGACTTTTCATCGGACTTTGACGGGGAAATTGCGAGTCTCACTATCCAACACGTTTATCCAGAAGACGAGGGCGAATACACGTGTGTTGCTACGAACGAACTAGGCAAAGCATTTACTTCTGCCTGCTTGGTTGTCGATGGTAAGTTTCATTTCATTTGTTTCTTTAAAAGAAAAAAGCCTTTTTCAACCAAAGATTTCGAGACTACTTTTACTTTCTCGCTGACTTTCTTACCGAATTATTGTAATGCAAAGCGACTCGAGTTGTTGGCATGCGAACATTAATGACTTGTAGCCATGCGTTGACACGATACACATACACACCGAGCTGTGCGCTCTTACGCACGGTCGCGCGTGATGAACATTCCAAATTGACTATGGAGTGCGAATAGAGCTTTTATATATACACGCGTCAGCGCTCGCGCGCACACAGCGGTGGAATTCCAATCAAAACGGAACGGCTAATGATTCAGACTTGCTTTCGTTGCAAATTAAATCCCTCGTCGATGACAAAAACTTCCGCTTTGCACCGCTGTGAATTGATTTTTATTGTTTGTAGGCCCGCGTGCATTAATTATTCTGAGCAGAGATATATGCGACATTGTAATGTGGATAGCCTCGAGGTAAATTGAGAAAGAATGAGGATTGTGATAAATTAGATTGCATTTTTGTTTTGCAGTTCCCGAGGGCAAAGAAAATGTTCTCAGTCAGCCGCTTCTTACGAGGCCTCAAGGGCTTTTATCCGCTAATTCAACGCCGAGATCGACACCCAGATCTACACCTGTCAGAAGCTTATCTCCGAATGTTTCGCGTGAGTAATTTTAAAGATTATCTCGAGAAAAATAAGATTACCGAGTATTTTTAATTTTTTTGCGGGCATGAAGTTGAGCACGAAAGTATTACACGCTTTCTTTATTTTTTCACTGCGCGAACTTCATGAAAGATTGTACTTGAAAATGCCCGTAAAATAGTTTATCGCATATCCAAGGGCCGATTCTTTCGTGACCAAGTGTGCGGCTATGATTGCCAAGCACATGAGGTTCGAAGACTCCGTTTACGTTCATGGTACAAACTGTATAGTTATATTTTTTTTTTGAACGCATGTATTGTATTTTATAGTTTTTCTTTACACGATGCTGAATCATCGGATTTTCTTGAAACTTTATGAACGAGAACTTACACCTAGATAAGGTGAAAATAAATTGATGCAGAAAATAATCCTTTTTAAAACATTTATTGGTTGGTAATTGAAATGCATGCAGAACTCAGATATCTCTATTCTATAAATATTTTGAAAATGATTAACATTGGATAAGTAGGCTGTATTCGTAATTAACTTGAACTAATTTTAAATACAATGAATTTGTGCACTTAATATGACATTCTAATACCTGATACGCGTTTTGAAGCGTGGAATCAACTTTGAATGAAGTAAACGAGATATATTCAATAATTTAATTAGGTATACCTACCCTAGTTGTAAATAGTTTTTAAATATATAAAGAAACGAATGTATCGACAAAATTGAATTGTTATGATACATCGTAAGTAATCACATATATTTAATCGACGTAATCTCTACTAAATTGTTTCATTTAAACCAAAAACTTTCGAGAGAATTTTTTTGGTGGCTTTTGATCTATTCAATTAGGTCTCCTACTGCAGTTGTAAATAGTTTTTAAATACATAAAGAAACAAATTTATTAACAAAATTATATTGTTAAGATAATTTGTAAATAATGGTGCATATTCAACAACATAATCTCTAAATTGTTTCGTTTAAACCAAAAACTTTCTCTTGTAGCTTTCGGTATATTAAATTAGGTCTACCTACTGTTGTCAATACTTTTTAAATGGATAAAGAAACGAATTTATTGATAAAATTGAATTGTTGCGATAGATCGTAAGTAAGCGTGGATATTCAATCGACTTAATCTCTAAATTGTTGCAATGCATGCCTAGTTAATTAATACATGAAAAAACATTGTCGTGAGTTTTATGCATAATCAATTATTAATTTTCGGTGTAGTCCCAATTTGGATACAATCGAGAGACCAACGTAATTGGAGCGGCATTTGACTTATTTACACGCTAGAAAATTTCTGTTGAGTGCTTGAGAGATTCAATTAATTAAGACGAATCGAATGATGTAATGCAGTTATAAGTTCAGATATATTAGACTTACACGACATATATTCGCCAACGGGAAATTCAATGAACTGGAAAATTTAGTCGTCTAAGCATAAAATTTCTGCTGCAAAACAGATTTCGTCTTCGGAGGTAATTTTAAGCTACGGAATTTTCATTATTTGATGGTGCAAATATAATGCCACTGCGTTGTAAACTCGAAATCCGAGCAATTTTCCTAAATTGGATATAGTCCCAAATTGGGTCCACCTAACTTACATATTATTAAATTTTTTACGAAACGAAAGCTTTACGGCACAAGCCAAAAGCGACTTTACAAGATGTCGAAAACAAAGATGAAGTTGTGATTCTTCGTATTCAATCAACCATTTGATTGTTATCAACCTGACTCACTAATATGTTAGTATATAGATTATTTCACTTAGGCGCCGCAGAAGAAAACAATTTTTTCAATTCGAAGCTTCTTTCATTCATCTTGAACATATCATAATCCATTTCAACAACATGTCTATCCATTGAATACCGAAAGGTATGAATATCCACCTTTTATTATCTTATAATGATAATTAAACGTTTAATTAAACTAGAAATATCCATAAAAATAACGAAAATTCAATTTCATACGAACCTTGCCGCCGGCTTCCACACGTAGAACAAAGAAACCTCCGCCAGTTATTTCACAGGGCTTGAAACTTCGTGACATCATTATGGTTAATAATTTCCTCGTTTTCGGGGAAGCGAGGTACCATTTGAAATTGTAACTGAAATGATGAAATTCAATGTGACTTTCACATTGTACCTATTATAGAATATTTGGTGCTACTGACTTACCAAGCATCAAATACTGATGAACTGGAGTCGATAATCATTTGCCCGAGTATGAATTGTACGGAAAAGTGCGCAAATAATGCTATGAAAAATATCGAATATCTGAATAGTTGAAATGGTTGGTCCAAATTCAATATAAGCTAATAAAAAATAATGAATGTAAATGCATGACTAGTTGTGATATGCTGACCAATAAGTTAATGAGATTCTAACAATGTATACTCCACCACTGAATATGAACGCATTCTCTAAAAGTAAGATGAACCAACTGAAACTATAAGCTTCTTCGATCATTGACACCACTCTATAAACATTAATTGAAATTCATTGAAATGTCCGTATGAATATTACGCGGTTGTCACATATACTCAAGCGCTTCGTTGTGCATATCGATAGCTTGTATTATATGCTCGTAGGCTTTGTTATCGGCAGTTGTAAAATCCAACATACTCCAATGGAATTCCTCCAAAAATCCAGAAGCTTCTTGTAAACGGACCCTAAATTTCGAAACATCAAAATAAAAATACAAAATCAGTTGAGAACTTGCCATATGAAATATAGCCTTGAGGGCTCCCTCAAGTGTATTGAATTAATTGAATTGCCCATGTAAAGAACGTTAACTTACTTAACTATTTCAAAAAGTGTACATGCGTATCTGACGTTCATTATGAAAGGAAAGTCGTAAGAAAAATTCACGATGACAAGAACAATATTGCAAACCGTTGAATATAGCATTATATGCACATAATACTTGTCCTCGTCAATGAAGCCATTGAAATCGACGTAAAATGGAATTAATTTTTCAAGTTCGTTGTACTTGAATAAAAATCCAAGAAACATTTTCACAAATGGTACGATATTGAACATTACTGAGCCCGTGAAAAAAATGCCTGCAATAGTATAGATAGAATTCAATGATTCATGAAAAACGCCCCCAGAAAAAGAGTTCAGAATCAAGTTTGCTCACCCATGTATGTGATGCACAATTTCATTCCGTGCTCAGCAGAACTGCTTAATACGAAAGCTTCTTGTGGGTCCGTTATTAATCCAAAGTGATCATTCACTTTTTTATATATTTCTTGCATCTGCAAAGTACATTACTTTTATTAAATTATATCTCTTGAAAAACATTTGAAGCCACTTACCTTTTTATTACATTTACAAGCCATAGCTAGTTTGAACAAGAACGATAGATACACCAACATGGCGATAAAATTTTCTACAACTATAGCACGATTTATTCCCAATTCCTTCCGGAATCGTAACACCTAAATAGTAATTTGTCTATAAATCTTACTATTATTCTTGTCATGAAAAATTATTAATTTAAAGTCATCAATTTTGTGAAAATTGTACTTTACCACTGGTATTATGATAGAGATCGTAATTAGACAAATGATAAAGCGGATAAGGTAATTTTTTAACCGAATTTGGTAATACCAAGTACCACAGTAGCTTTCTAATTTTTCTATTATCTGCCAAGAGTGATGTATAAAGAAAGTCATCTTCTATCATGATTTAAAAAAAATGTATATATTCGGACACTTGCATTCTGCAGTGTTGACAAGCCCAACAGCTATGCAATACTAAGGGTAAATACATGCAGCATATTCTGTTTGGGGCCGACGCCTTCGTGTCTTACCTTATTAAATTTTTATTCTATTTGTCGCCAGAAATATTATTTATGCATTGCTTTAATATTTTAAATAGACGGAGTCCGCAGTTCACACTAGTAGACAAAAACTTTGATGCGTTGCTTTTCTTTATCGCGATGACGTACACTTTCCATCTTACGTAAACAAGTTCAAAATAGCCGCAACCTTGCAGCTCCATAAGTAAAGTCCAAGAACGACGTTAGGTATTATTGTAAGTATCTGATAAATTATATATTGCTCTAGAAAAATCTTTGCGTATAAAATAATTCATAGACCGGTGGTGCGATCAATACTTAGACCAAAAGTACAAAATGAACGTTTTATCAACTACTACATATTACGCGAGTCATATCGATTATATAATTGCTTTATAAAATTAAAATCCGAAGACATGAAAAAACTGTATTTAAAAAAAACGGTGCGATAGTTTTCATCAAGCGCATTCAAGTTGGCGTCCTGATTTAACAATTAGCTTTCATTTCCACAATTCCTTTATTAAACATTATACGATATATCTTACGCTATACAGTAAGAGTTGTTACTTAGTTTTTTATGTTTAGCTAACATACCAGTAATTCATGCAAGATTGAAGATTTCATCTAAAAAGTAAAAAAGTATTCAAGCAGGTACGCTCTCAAATGCCAAAAAATAAAATCAATGCTATATTCTATCACAATATGTTGTCAATTTTCTATGAATATGATGATATATGAATGATATATGAATAGATTTTTTGGAATTAAGTACAAACAAACAACCCGTGGCGCCCCTAGTTTGCTGCATTAGAAATGACTTTGAATGATTATGATGTTGAATGGAGGGGAATAAAGAGAAAAAGAAAAAGATTGAAATTAACACCAACTCATCAAAAACACTATTTATTTGAAAGAAAAATATATTTACATGGCATATTTACATAGTTTCTTAAATTTAGAACGTGCTTGCCAACGCAGTCATGAATTCTCGAAACAGTTAAACGCTCTTACAGAATCTCGCAAAAAATCGGCTCGCTAAGCGCACATTCACGCGCACACGCTATTCAACAAACTCGCATTTTGAGTATTTTTGAAAATAGGCAGTTGCCGTCTAGATCTTTTTCAAAACGATGTTCTAAATAGCGAATACTTAGAGTGATGTTTGAGTAATATTAAACAATAGTTCAAATAAAGAATTATGCCAAGATTTAGAATTTAACAAATTGTAAATATTGTATGTAAATATCAAACAAGATTTTCACTAAGTAATGAAAATTCTCCAGAGCTTCAGTGTTTGTGTCCAGTCCAAACGTATATTTTTGTAAAAAAACTTAACAGTTTGCAAAAACAAAAACAAATTTTTAATACGAAACTGTAGTTTTGGCAATTTACCGCATTCCTTATCGATCAGAATTTTTAAGTTTGGATTTTATACGGTATTTCCCTTTAATTCAATTATTCAGTAATAAGTAAATAGTATAATTAAATGCAATTAACACAATAATAAGTATAAACCATTTGATAAATCTGAAATTTTTCGTTAAAAAATTAGCGCCAGAATTATGATGAATTGAAATTTTTTTTTTGTAGGATAAATTATAAAATCTCAAAGGAAATAAAGTTACTGTGAAATTCATGCAGAGAATTCATTGACATTTTCTTAAACTTTTTTTGCTTAACGATTCTGTTATAAGCGAAGTCGTTAATTTTTATTGGTAGTCCTTGGCGAGGATTTTTGTTGTTTTCTTGCTTTCGACTTAGACTTTGGAACCGGTGTATTTTCAAACTCTTGCAGGCAATCTTTCAGATTGATCGACATAGAACTTTCCATCAAGTCTTGAATATCATCCATACCTTCAAGCAAGTTAAATTCAGATCCTAAAGATATATCAGCTAGTTTGGCAACAATATCCGGCAAAAGTCGCTTCTGGCTCTTCATAGGCTTTACTACTTCCGCGCGTACTCGTGTATTCTTTTTTCTCTCCGAATTTGGTACTTTATTTTCAATCGAAGTCTCCAATTGTTGCGTCTCTTCTTTGGACTCTTCAGTTGCAACATCATCCGTTAATTTGCTATTCGTCGGCGAATCACGTATTTTTGTCGCTTCCGCAGACAGCCGCTTAGCAGCTGGAGAATCGTTAGCGTAACTAGTGGCAGAGCTATAAACTTCCACGGTGTTGAGTAAATCGTAAACCCGGCAGATTTCTTTGAACGTTGGTTTACGAGTAGGAAACGGCAGTGGCCTCAGTCTCGAGTCAGTTTTGTCTAACGGGGCATCTTTGCCACCGAAAAATATCGATCGATTGTGCGGACCAACAGCTCTGTACAATATCAGAGACGAGTTTGTCAAATAAGGTGACCATGATTTTAATATCGTCTGTACTTTCTGAATGAAATGAGCCTCGTTGGCACGTCGCAAACTAGCACCAGCGCTTTTGCAGTGCGACGAGTATCGATTGTCGCGCGAATGCTGAGCAGAACCCTGTTTCGCTCTCACCGTGTAGGCGTGCAGAGTTTTGTGTATCACTGCACTGCCATCTGAAAATACTGCACCTGCGAAGTGACCACTGCCAACCATAATTATCGTCCACAGTGATTTGTCCTTTTTCGTTAATACTTGCACAACCGCGTCGTGACCCACTTCTGCTACGGAATTCTTTTTGTGCAATAATAAACAATTGTATATACTGAAGAAATTGCCATCTTGATTTTCAAATAATATTTTCGATTGTCTAGTAGTAGTCGATAAAACGGCATCTTTCGGCGCTTTCACATCTTGAATAGCATTTTTATCACAATTATCCGTTTGTTTGTCATTCATGCTAGGTTGGAAAATTGCTTCCTTTAATTTCACATCATTACTCTGAGTTTCATCATTCAGTTTATTACTCTTATTTGTTACCTTTTCGTTCGGACTTGCATTGTCGACAGAAACTTCCGATTCACTCGAGGAATGACTATTTTTCTTAGTTAAAACATTGAAATCATATTCGGTGATTGGTTTGGAACCTTCAAGCTGTTGCTTAAGATTGTACCGATGCCAATCGAGTTTGTAATGCAGCCTTTGCTCCGCTTTGTTTTCAAACACAGTATTGCAGTAAGAACAGGTCAATGTTGCTGATGTAGCATAATTGTCTGATTTATCCGTGTTTACTTTTGTATCTGGAGATTTTGCTCGTGCACTCTGAACAACTTTGACTCCTTTTGTGATTCGCTCAAAATCGCGCGAGTTATACATTTTTATAGTTTCGTCACCCATGTTTAAATTCTGATGTTTATTAAATATATATTACAAAAAAAATTATTTCCTACAAATTTTAACGTTATGTCAATTTGAATCTAAATTTTTACTCTTACAACGTAAAAACTTTACATTATTTAACATGTAATTTCATTTTTCATTGAGTGATAACACATTATACAGTAACGCTTTTGGATTGCATCATTCTTGTATATAAGTTGATGAGAAAGTTACTGCAAGATTTTGTTTTTACTGATTTCAACATTTCATGTGCTTTAGAATTCAAATTACAGGAATAAAATGTAATATAACTGGTTGTTACTGTAAGTCAAATCGAGATGTCAATTTGCCAGATTGATCGATTGCCAATTAAAGAATAGTTCGCAACTCGAATAAATTAACAAAAGCCAGTGAAAAACGTCTAGTTTTACCTTAACCTAATTTTAAGACGTATCGTATTTTGAGAAATTATATTATTCAACAAATTGGAAACAAACCAAATTTGAAAGTAAGCACTTCAAGCGCGAAACGAGTCGATTGAAATACGACGCGCAGCCGTATACACACGTACACACACTTCTCAACGCTCGCACACACTCTTATTCCACCTGTCGGCGAGGAAGGCAGCTGTGTTGTCTTAGTTTTACTACTGGACCGTTGGCGAGGAAATGCTGGATTCACCAGAGTCGATGATATTCACAAAGTTATAGAATAAAACTAGCTTGCAAGAGGCACGTGATAGTCAGGAGCAACAAAATTACGAAATAAATATGTACAATCGTGTTATTCTCAGCTGTTCTCAGCTGTAGAGCACGCACGATGGCCGTCTGCCAGGCCTGCCGTCTGCGTGAAACTGGCGTTCGCAGCGCTACGACTTTATAGTGTGGTTAGAAGTCAACTTTCTGTGCTTAAAACAGTTTTCAAATTTTATTACTAGGTGGCGTTGGAGTATTTATATCTTGCTATAGCGTAAAACGGGCGAGGGAAGCCCCTTTTAACTAAACGCGTGTAACAGAATTAATAAATTTTGAATATTTATAAATTAATAGAGTTATCAAATTTTACGAAATTTTTTTAATTATCAAATCTTTGTAATAATTTTTTTTAATGAATTTTTATAAAATCATTGGATACTCAGTCTGTTATTACAAAAGTAACAATAGAAAAGAAATATACAGAATTATTTATACTTTTTATAATTTTTATCAAATGTATATTTAAATTTTAAGAAATAACAAAATCGTAATATCTGTATCTTTCGCCAATAAAATTTGTAAGAATTTAAAGTTACACACCAAATTGGATAAAAGCGTATATATAATTTAATTTTCCAGCCAACTTTGACATTGAATTGTTTAGAAGTATTATAAGATTATGCAAAGATTATCTCAACGTTATGCAATATTATTTTATTTTTAGCGTTGCTCAACAGAGTAGCAAAAGTCGCTCTCACGCACAGACGCTTGGAATGTTATTATAATAACCCTGAAAAATAAAAAATTACGTATTTTGTAATAAAATATTATAATAATACTTGACACATAGCTAAATAACAATCGGAATTCTAATATAATAGCTTATTGATATATTTTCTGTAATTTCGAAATGTAGTTCTCAATTACTTTGTGAAATAATTTATTATAATTTAATATTTATTTCTTGTAAGGATTTACTAATAGCCTGCTCCACATTTTATATCATCTGCAATCAAAAGATTTGGAACTTCTATGCATTGCGTAGTAAATTCATATGCATAAGTGTATGAAATTGTAAAATTTCTTTTTCTATTTGTATTAATTCTCCACGTGATGAAAGAGAAACAAAATTGATTCTGGTCAGTTATCGATAGCAAATAGTATTGAGGATACGAGTCATTTTTTGTAAAAATTTTGATGAGCCTCTGACACCTGCCGTCCGAAGTAATTTTGTCGATAAAAATCAATTTATCATCACTTTTAGATCCAAAATTGATCATAATTATTTCACCATCACGCATATTATAAACCCAAGGCATTCGATCCCAGTGATCTATTTCTGTCGTAAGAATATTGTCCGATTGATTTTCAGACTTGTGAGTGTCGTCGAGCCATTTACAGGCTAATCTGAAGGTTTGCATCCAGCATAAAGTTGCAAATCCATTTTCATTTGAATACGCCTGGTAGTTAGAAACGAAAACGTAATCAGAAAAGAGGTCAGTGGCTGCTATCCAACCCAAAATTGGCGAATAAATATCTTGAACACGAACGCGTCCATTCGAAGGAGATTTATTTTTATTTCCAGTCAGAACAACGTCTATTCCTAAATCAGTCTTCATTGTGTTTATACTGTTGATAAACAACGTTTCATTTTCTCCAATAAATTTATTGAGAAATGGCAAAGAGTCATCATTTATCTTATTTCCATCGTAGTTGAAACTTAACTTGCAGTAACCTCTTGGACATATTTCAAAATTTTCGAAGATTACGTCAAAAGTATCTTCTAACTGTATGACTTTGTAAAATTTGCGACCAATATTATGTGTGGTATTCGTAGCAACATTTAGTTCTATGAATTCACTGGATTCGCATGTATCAATAGAAATGACTTTGAACAATGTACGTTCACCTGAAATAAAACATTAATAAGCAATCATATAAATAACATGTAAAAACCGATTTCATTTAATATCTTCAACAAATTACACATTTCTTCTGATAAACTGTATTTTTTTTATTTTATTGTTTCCTACATACCTCTCAATTTGTAAATAACTTTCCAAGATACAAATACTCGGTCAGTCTTCAAAAATAAAACCTTTTCGGCTGGTGCTTCCTGGATTTCGTTAACTTTAAATGGCGGAACAACATCACACGTTTTGGTGTTTATTTGGCCATCAAAATTGTGTATGCGTACTGTTAAGTTACACGCAGTTACCGTAGCTTCGTCCTTGGCATAGTAATCTTTTAAAAGTGCTAATTTGTGTCTATTACCATCATCAAATATATCGGAAAATGTCTTAAAATGATCAGTATATTCATCCCAAAATGCATGTGATACTGAAGACATTTGTTTTGTCCACTTCATACTCATGCCACGTGATAAAAATACATATAAAGATGCTGTTGATAGATGAAACAGCGTGCATACGATTACAATTTTAGATAGAAAATACATCGCCGAGTACATCGCAATATAAATTTATGTATTTTATAAGAAAACTGTAATAAGCTATCGGACTATGCGAATTCTTTTACCAAACATTGTTTAATTGTGATATTTATACCAATTGAATTACTATACAAATGGGTTTGATTATGATTTTAAGGAATTCTCAGTTTAACTGTGTTAGAATACCGAAGAAAACTGATTTACACTTTGCAAAGATGATAATATTATGCCATTGGCCAGTCACTGATAACTTTTCATGCGCAACATTTTTTAGCTTAGAAAAAAATTGCTTCAAATCAAACAATAACAAAATGTTCGCAACTATCCGTATGTTCTTGGTATTTACATGATATAATTATTTTTCAATGATAATCAACGGACGAAAACGTTTCAAGAATTTCTATTGCTTGTTATTAAAGTTGAAATATTGGATAATAACAATTTTTCTCTCAATTTTATATTAAAAATAGTTCTTGTCCAAAAAAGAAATATTCATCAATAATAAGTGCAATTTTCAAAAGTGACAGTAGTGCCTATATACTGTTTAATATTTCGCGAAAGAGATCATTTTTTAGCGAGCTAAATTTGAGTACTGCTCTTCTTTTTTTATCGAATAGCTATCATCTTTACCAATAAGACGATTGAGATAACATGACTCATAATGCTGATCTTGATAAATGTCCAATGAATGCGTTTTTATTTATTTTATAGGAGTATATTACGTTATGTATTTATTAATGAAATGGCAATGATAAATGGTACATCCAAAAATAAAAATTATTCCAATAATTGTTGCAGACGGTCGTGAGTTGAAGGCGATGAATCTACCAAGAAGAATCGATTCGCCCGGTAGTTTACGACCTCGAAGGCCAAAGCTCTGTCCGCCGAAATTCTATACGATACCACACAACCGAGTGGCCGAAGAGGGTGAAACGATTCGTTTCCAGTGCGCTGTAACTGGCCATCCAATACCATGGTGTGCTTGGGATAAGGACGGCGCTCCGGTCACCTCCACCGCTCGTATCACAGTCAAGGAAAAAGACGACGTGCGTATCCTTGAAATCGCTGAGGTCACTTTAGAAGATGCGGGTCTATACAGGGTTACTTTAGAAAATGATGTGGGCCGAACTGAGGCGACTGCACGATTGGAGATTATCAGTAAGTTGAATAACTTTTATATTCTGCGTTGAAATTAGGTAGAGTAATGCGATTTGGATTGGTTTATATTTTGTTGTTTACAATGTTATTCGAGTTTCAGGTGTTAGGCTCGATACTATGTTTTAGTTCGTATACTTAAAATAATTTGAGATAGAATTATTTGTAAATCAATTCGAAATAATATTTCATACCTTGTATTGGGAAATTTTGATTTTCAAACTGAACTTGACAATACATACAGATCTACTCAAGAAACAATTTTTTTATTTGATTTGTACATGTTGTATTCAAAAAATTATATCGCAAACTTTTAAACGGTATTTTTCTTGTAATTGAAGCGTTCTTCGATGTTCAATGCTTTCTCCATTCGAAGCTCTTCTCCAATATTCAGATATCGCAGAACTGTGCCATCTATGACAGGTTGCCAGTAGATAGGTACAAGATCTGAAATCGTAGGTGTGGGTCTCCTAGAAAATTAACAACCGAAATGAAAGCTAAACAATTCTTAACATGAAATTTTAATAGTCTATGATTGTGCATTTAAATTACCCATATTTCGCAAAGTTGGTCCACAGTTCAATCATTTGCTCCATTATTCTGTAATCTTTTGAACCTTTTTTAAAAGGTTGCAATTTCAACGTTTCGTAGAATTTCATAGAAAATAGGTAGAGTAAGTCATCCAAATGTGTAGCTCCTAGAACAATCAAGTATAATTGTAATACAATTTTTATAGGTGCAACATCATTTGTCGCACAATATTGATCTTACCCGAGACATCGGAATTAAACATGGATTTTGTGAAAGTATGGCCTTTGTCATAGGTGAATTGGTACATGTAAGTAGGCGCTGAATTGCGCTCTACTTGAATTTTAATCAATTTTTGCACTCCATGTACTATCATAATATCTCCAAGCATATCTATAAGTTTTTCAGAGCTGTCTTGAGTTATTCGTTCGCTTCTGAAATACATTTTTTTCAAATCTTGCGGAGTTAAATTGTAGTTCATCAACATTTCTACGTTGTTGGGATGTAAAAATTCTTCAAAATTCTTATCTCTAGTTTCGTAATCGTATAACTTTTCCAACACTAAAATTAATGTGTATATAATTATTCAGCTTCAAACAGTGTTTTTCAAGAGAACTTACTTTTCTCGAAAAATATTCCCTCGCGATCAGTGTATCCGAGCATATAAGGAACGTGTGCTCCTTCTTGAGCAGCTACTTTGAAGGATACAGGTAAGAAAGGATTGGGAGATTTGTCATCTATTGCAGGACCAAATAATGCGCAGACCCTTTTTTGTACCTAAAACAGTACCATTAATTTGGAAAAAAAACCTCTATTATTCTTCTAAATATCAAAATAATATCATTACATCTTCTCCCATGACTTTTTCTTGAGCTTCAATTAATTTCATGGTGTCAATTGTTCGTAAAAATCGAACTATTTCCTTGGGATCTGTGGTTTTTTTACCCAGTAGTTCACAGAGTTTGTAAATAGCCAACTTTGGATCTCCATGAATTGATGCCCAAGGATTAAAAATAGTTCCGCTCTGTGAAATGGCTTTGTGGAATAATCCTGTGAAATAGTTTAAAATAAATTAAAGTGCATTAAACTATTGAATACTATTGACATTGTCACCATGCATTAAAAAGCCTACGCCTGATTACGAGATTTAGCGAATAGCGAAAATTAAGACACGAGCTTATTGAATCAGAACGGCAGGTAATACCTTTTGTTAATGGTGAAAGTGTTAAGTAATGGACAGAAGCGCCTCCTGCACTTTCGCCAAAAATTGTAACATTCTCGGGATCTCCACCGAAGTTAGCAATGTTGTCGCGTACCCATCGCAATGCCATTACTTGATCTTTCAAACCTTGATTTCCCGGAGCTATTTCATCTTGCAAATTCAGAAAACCTGCATCAAAACATGAATTCACGTGTATTATAAAAAAATGTAATATTCTTATGATCACGAGTAATTTCTTTTTTACCAAGTACTCCAAGACGGTAATTGATAGTAACCAAAACTATATCTTTCTTCATGAAATAATCAGGTCCGTAAAATGTATCATTGCCTGCTCCGAAAAAAAATCCACCTCCGTGAATCCATACCATAACAGGTCTACGGTTTTTTGGTTCAATCGAATTTGTGAACACATTGAGATAAAGACAATCTTCTGAGCCACCTGTGATATTAGCTATTAATTCATGTTGAGCACTCATTGGTCCAAATTCCAGCGCGCCTCTTGTACCTGTCCATTTATCCGCAGGGATTGGATCCTATAAAATGAATGTTTATTTATCAATAAAATTCATTAACTAAATCCACTGTATTATATTTTGATTGGAGTTTAACGGCAAAGTTACAGAATTTATATAATAAATATGACAAAAAAAGTCGTTGATGATTTGTAGTAGTTGATTTGGTTCTCTTATCTACAGTGCTTATTGACTTTCCATCAGTTTTTAATCAGTTTAATTAAACATATTTGCTAAGATATATCTTTGAGTCTGATCTGGTGTCTGACTTTCACCTTAATTTTCTAATATACTTATTTCCACAAAATGCACGTAAACGCCAAAATATATATTTATGTACTTTTCCACTATAGTAATAATAAGTTACAAAAAAAACTAGTAACTTAAAATCAGACAGCTGATCATAAAAATTTCGAATTATGTCAGTATTTTTAACGTGCAATTTGATTGCATTTGATTGAAACGTATGGTCAATAAATTAAATATGGAATTTTATTTACCTGAAATCTCAGTTCACCGATTGGTGCTTTAGCGTATGGAATTCCTTTAAATGCACAAAAATCAGTCGCATCCACACTTTTTAATACAGATCCCCGCAAGCGACCATTGAGCGTTAATACTTCCTTGTACGCCATGGTATCAGATATTTTCTGTCAAACAGTAAAAATGACTATCCTTCTCAAGTCTCTCGAAGGTTCACCTAATGTCCTCCAACAGACTGCAATTCTTAGTGATGACTCTTGACTTTTGTAATCTCGGAACTTGCTTGTTATCAAATCGTTCCTCACATAAGCCTCGATATCAGTGTTTTCGTTCATTATTACCTCTTAACGTTTCATAGTTGCAGAAAAACACAAATAATAATACATTAAATATCAAGAGCTTGAAGGGGATCTTTTGCAACAGAATATACAATATTACTAGTTTCAATTAAAGCGATTGAGATTTGAAATACAAGTATCGAAAGAAGACGAGGTCAAAAGATCCTCTATACGTACATGGCGCATGATATAAATAAGATTTAACGAGCTTTTTTCAATTATTCATTTAGATTTAAAATATCTTTGAGTAACAGAACTATCTGCATTGTTTATTGTCATAATATAATGCACATCTATTTTCATAATGGTTCCACTACTTCTAAATATTTTCTCTATTTAAAGCATCAGAAAATAAAAGTTTGAGCGACAAAATGCACAAAATAAGGTAAAATAAGATTTTAGATGGAAGTTTTAACATCTTGATTTCAACATCGTTTTTATTTTAAATTTGAATATTCATCTATTACATAAGAAAAATTTTGCTTATTTGTGAGTTAAATATTTTTGTGAAGCTGAATATTAGTTATTTAAGTGTTACTCGATTTTCTTTCATTGCTATTATTTGAATTTTGATGACTTTGTGCATTTATTAAAAAATCTACATATTAATAAGATGATTTTTTTAAATTTTACTCATGACGGATTTGCCTCGAGTTAACCGGTGTTCTAAATTCACCATATCATTTATACGTAATTCGCTTCCAATATCCATATAACGAAGTAGCGAGGAATTGCTGACTGGTGGCCATTTTGTAGGAAGAAGTTTAGTAGTAGCCGGTGTGGGTTT
This sequence comes from Galeopsomyia nigrocyanea, assembly GCA_035047105.1. Classification (NCBI taxonomy): domain Eukaryota; kingdom Metazoa; phylum Arthropoda; class Insecta; order Hymenoptera; family Eulophidae; genus Galeopsomyia; species Galeopsomyia nigrocyanea. The sequence goes on along the minus strand of JAWWMK010000001.1, from coordinate 9,951,573 downwards.
ACTATAAAATCGTGAAGAGTTTTTAAATTGAAGCATAAAATAGGCGCAAGAAAATTTATTGCCACTTTGGAATTACCCTGTTTTGGCGAAATTAGTCCACAATTCTGTCATCTGTTCCATAAGTTTATATTCAACTGATCCTTTTTGTAAGTATTCTATATTAAAGAGTTCATAAATTTTCATGCTAAAAAGATATGGAAGTTCATCAAAGTGAGAGGCACCTACAAGAAAATAATTATATTAATATGATTAAAACTACCTATAACTGTTTTCTAATTACCACTCATTGTTGTGTTAAGTATAAGTTTTGTGAACGATATTCCTTGGTCATATGTGAATTTGTAAAAGTAAATAGGTTTCTGTTTCTTGAGCACATGAAGTTTAATCGTTGCATGATACCCTTGGACAACGTACATATCTGTCATTATGTCTACAATTTTTTCAGAATAGTTGTCTTCGTTTACATTTTCCCAATCGTACAGTGCCTTCAGATCTGATAAATTCATATTCAACGCTTTTAGTATTTCCACAAGACGTGGATGTAGTAGATCATCGGTTGCTTCGTTAAAAAATTTCAAATCGTGTTTTCTCAAAGCTGAAGATAATAAAAATGATCAATGCTGAATTCAACTAAAAATTTTATAAAAGTTTATGATCTTACGATAAAGAGAATAAATTCCTTCTCTACTGTTATACCCCAAAAGATAGGGAATATTCATTCCAATTTTTGAGGCTTCTTGGATTGATATTGGCATGAAGGGACTTTTAGATTTATCGTCAATGCCTGGGCCAAAGGGATATAATAGTTGGAATCGTTCCTAAAATATAAACATATTTACATATTTTCA
>JAWWMK010000001.1:9928459-9950625 GCA_035047105.1 Galeopsomyia nigrocyanea | reverse complement strand
ACACACACACACACACACACACACACACACACACACACACACACACACAACACACACACACACACACACACACACACTGAGCGAGTGATCTTTCGAAAGCATTCCATAGCTCGTTTATAAACGCGCGCGTGCTATCCTGTGGTATAATCTGTCCGGTAGCCTCGGTTATCGCATCAATTAAATACGTGTGCTAATCAATGAAAAAGACATGGCGGCGGCGGCGTCGGGAGAGAGAAAGAGAGAGAGAGAGAGAGAGAGAGAGAGAGAGAGAGAGAGAGAGAAAAGTTGCGCAAGACTTTGCTTTATGAAAGCGACAGCTGTTCTGAAACGCGAGAGATAAAAACGGCCACTGTGTGCGCCACGACACTTGATGATGATGATGTGTGTGTGTCTCTCATATGTGCGGCGCTAAAAAGCTAATCGAGCTATGTACATGAACAACGATGATTATGTTGATCTTGGTTGAATAGTAACAGGACCGTGAACTATTTTTTTTTTCGTAGTTTGTCATTGAGTTAACAAGGAAGATTTTTTTAAGATTGTGTGATGATTTTTAAAAGATTGTTGGAGATGTCATGCTTTATTTGCAATATATTTTAGTCGAAATGATAATTAGAATAAATTAGATAGCGTGTAGGTGATATTAAATCTGATTTTTTCAAACTTCAAAATAAATATAATTTGAAATTTAATATTTTTATTATACCAAAATTTGAAAAGATTTTGTAATATGGTAACAAAAGAGCGCATACAATATTTTACTAAATTGTAACATTTTATATAACAGAAAAATATGCAAAAACTCCATTTCAAACTACATACATACGTACACAGTTCAATCAATTAAAGTTCCCAAACGATAAAAAAAACATTCCTAAACAATCTTAATAAAAACATATTATCAAAGGCTCTCATTAATTGCTTATTAAATCAACAATCTCAAACTACGAGGGAAAAAAAAATTTTTTTTTTAAAGAAGTCAATCCCTCCCTAAAACGTAAAAGAGGAGTTCCGAATCTCTCGAAAGGAAGGAAAAAAAGAGCTGGGCTGCCCGTCGAAATTCCATAGCGGCTTGTTGGATAAACCCATGTGTATCGTCACGCGCGGCTCGAAGGCAAGAAAGAAGAATCGAACGAACGCGCGCCGCTCGGTCGAGTAGCGAGTAGCTGAAGAACGAGAGAAGCCGGCTTTTAGTATCTCGGCGTCTCTGTCGCGCGGCGCACGCGCGCAGCTAATATTATACTCCAACAAAATTATATCGGGGGTTCAACTTCAAATCGAACGATTCTCTCTCTGTGTTTTTGTTCTACACGTGCCATGCGACAGTGTGATTGTATGTACGTGTGTTATTTGTTTTAATAATGGGATAAGAGAGAGAGAGAGAGAGAGAGAGAGAGAGAGAGAAAAGATGAGTTGGTGTTGGGACTATAGTATTTTTTTACGGTAGTTTGACGAGCTTCGTTTGAGAATATATACACACATAGCTGAGGTAAAAGGACGATTAAGATAAAATTTGTTCGTCTCTGTCACTTGATAACGGGATTGCAAGGTATTTACATTTTATTATTGTTGGATTCTTCATTTAACTGTTGTAGCGATGATCTTTGCGTCGTTCTTGAAAGATTTTTTAACGTTGCAATTCAAAAATAACTGTGGAGTTATTAAGTTCGCGTTCTTTTTTTTAATAGCAAGTGATAAATACTACTATCTTCTTAATTGAACGATAAACCGAAGCAAACAAAGTTTTTTCAAAGTCTGTAGAATGTTGATTCAGCTTTCAAGTATAGGCAAATGTTGATTTTAAGGAGACTGTACCTAAGAGTCAATATAGAAGTCTTTATTTCAACAGGTGCACTATACAAAACTTTCCAGACTTGATAAATGATAACTCATAGATGAAATTGAATTTCACGCTAGATAAAAAAATGTGCGTCGTAGAGTTTTCATTATTTATCAATTGTTACTGCGACGATACAATTGGAAAGTAAAATTTTGGTGAAAGTTCATGCGACATCGACATACCAACGAATTACTTCGATAATAATATACACTTGACAGTGACGAAATGTTATTTCGGAGTTTACATGAAAGCATCTAATTGACAAAGAGTTTATAAAAAGAACATCAATGGAATCAAATTGGGTTGGCTAAATTAGCTCAATTCGTGCTATAATTAAAATGGGTTTCAAGATGTCCAGTATAAGCGTTGGTACATACATATATGCAGACAAGTAATTGTGTTATTTTTTTTCCCTTTCGTGAATTCTCCGAACGGTATAACGTCGAAATTATTTTAAAAAAAGAAACCGTTATGCAAATTTCTTATCTCGAAGCAGAGCAAATGTGGCGCGAAAAATTTCATTTACCGTGAAATCACCGCGCGCAACTCCGTCATCTCGAATAGTATACCAAACTATAAATCACGTAAAGCATTAATACCTCAAGAGAAAAAAAAACTACGACTGTTTAGGCCGAAAAATAAAAATCGATACGTCGCGCCCAAAAAATCGTAATGACAACAAAGCCAGAGGTGAAAACACGTGGAGTGAAACGCGGGCGCGCATCGTCGCTGAATCACAGCGCGCATGCGAAAACATCATTATTGTATATAGCCGCGGGGCCAAATGAGTGTCATCAATCGCTGACGGCCTTCGCGTATACACGATTTCCGTTTCCGCGATTGACATCCTTCGTTTCACTTTTCCAATTTTTCGGCTCACTAATTTTTCGGCGATAAGGCGTGATAATAGCTCGTATAGAAATCTCGCGCTTTTTATTGATACGCAGTCACGTTTGTGACTTCTTTTTTGTTTTTTTTTTTCACCGATAAAGCGAATTGACGTTGAAAAAAAAAACAAAACAGGAAAATTGTAGCTTTGTCGTGGATAAAATTCTGAAACGTCCGGAGAAAACTATTCATTGCACTTTAAGAAGATAAAATAAATATTCGAAACATGACGATTGTACGCGCGATAGGAATTTTAGAAAATTTTATCGATTCACAACGTCAAAATATCTCGAATGCAGTCACTTCGCGATCGAATGGTACATTAAGTATGTAATGTACAGTTTTGTCACGTTATGAATTGGCACGCAGGGCATTAAGCTGTAATTAAAACTACAGGCCAATTTGAATTGAATGGTCGCGCGACGCATTCTCATGCGATGCGTTATTATTCATGAACATGACTTTGTTTTTTAGCGTGAATGGCTATTAACATAATCGAATTGTATTGAATATAACTTGGAATATTTATTTAACAGTGGAAAGTTTTTTTTTTCAATAACGATAATGAAATTAACGCTGATGTATCGATTACACGGTCGATGAAAAATATATAATGAAAGACCTTTCATAATACACGTTTTAAGTTTGATTTGGCGTTGCGATGAAAAGCTTTGTCATCGCGCAACAACGAGAATGTATTCAATGGAAGGTGATGTGTATGCTTTCAACCAAATTAATTTGGATTGTTAATTAACTGATGAATTTCGATTGTTTATTTTGTATGAAAAGTTACTGTCAGTTTACTTTTTACTGTGTGACATCTATATCAATTATAATGTTTCTTGAACAGTTTTATTAGCCACGGTCGTAATTAAAAAAATTTCGACATCAAATCGAAATCATTCCATGTACCTTACTTTTCCTCAAATAAAAACCATCCCACAGTCGAGCACACATTTAGGTCGACGACGACGATATTCCAAGGATCAAATCGCGACCTTGTCACCGCGGGTTTCAAGCAGTATGGAGAGAACCTCGCGTCGCAATTGCGCCAAGTTGCATCCGACACTCGATCTGACGAAACGAGTGTTGAATTACCATTTCGCAGGGTTGGCTGCGTTCGCGTGGCGCCTATAACGTCCACTCTTTACATCTCAAACGGACTGAGACTAAGCGCCGTTTTGCTAGACGTTTTCGCGCTCTCGTAGTTTTCAATTTATATACACACTTTCGCAATGTCCGTCAGGAGATTTCTGAAGCATCATGTATATACGATTCGAAATTACAATGAATTAAAAGATGAATTGACGAATTTTTTATATTTTTCTTTTAGGGTCGAGAATTGCTGCCCGACGATCGAATTCAAATCCACAGCGCGGATGGTTTGTCGAGGCTGTCCGTTGCGCAAATAACAGCCGACGATGCTGGAAAGTATGCGGTATCGGTGGAGAACGCCCTCGGAAGCGATTGTCGATTTGCAAGTGTTGCCGTTGAAGGTGAGTCGAATTTATAAGCGAAAAACTAAATTTGGAATTGTGCAAACTCTTTATTTAATATTCAATAGTATGCCATTTCTTAACGAACGGAGAATCAAAAAATTGGACGATTTTTCTCACGTAAATATTCAGTTTTATACATCGAACGACACACAACTCGTTTAATAAATGCACGGCGATGCATTAAAACTCGCGATAAATTGACACGAAAAGATAAAAAAAAAAGAGCGAGAGCAATCCGCGGCGATCCTTGAGCTCGTATAAATGAAATGCGCCAAAGATAAGGGAAAGAAGAAGAAGAAGTGTATTTTTAATGAGTTAAGTAGGCGCGAGCATGACGGTCCAGTTCCTCTCAAGACGCGCGCGCGCATGTGTGTGCGTTTCGTACATTATACGCTAACAACGGGCTCAGATGACAACACGTAATTATAGGACGACACACTCTTCTTCTTCTACCTGAGGATAAGCTGTCGAAAGCATATTATGAGCTTCGCATACGTCTTGCGATTGTTGGCACGCGCGGGATTGCATCTTTTGCTGAGCTCTCTTCGTCGTGTAATGTCTTGCTCGAATTTGTCATAAATGACGTACGTGGTGAAATTGTGTAGGGAAGGCTGGGGTGAGTTTTATTTTTTCTTCACTTATATCTCGTTATCAATCAAAGTACGAAATCGCTTGTAATAAAGCAATCGTGAATTTTTTTCTCTTCTTCGGCTCTTAATACGCACAATGAGTAAGTGGCAATAAAAAAAAGAAAAATTTTTTCAAGCTACCTCGCGCGTTTGCGGGATTGGTTAGCGCTTTAAAGTGTACAGTCTCAACACCTGTGCAAATACATCGGACAGTAGGCACTTGTACGAGAAAAGGAGAGAGAGAGAGAGAGAAAAAAAAAACATCTGCCTCGTAAACAATATATACCTCGGACTTCGAGAGCCAATAATTTCCATTCTACCGCGAAGAGTCGTAAAAATTTCTTTTTCTGCTGCTCTATACTCTCGTTCTTTTTAGCCAAAGGTAGCGCGACTATAACTTTCGACCTACACGAGAGAGAACGAACCATATTATTGCGAGTTAGAAAAAAAAAGAAATGTTCTTTACAGCGCCTCATTAAAATCAGTTCTTAGAATTTGCTACTTTTGATTTAAATTTGGCAATACAATTCGTAGCAGCCATTCTCACAGCGCAACAAAGACTATATATAATTTAAAACGAAAATGTGTCTGTCGTAAAAATCAAAACTTCCATAGGTTTTAATCGCGTAACAAAGCGATATAACAATTTTGAAATTGTAGGTCCACCAGAGCCACCGTGCGATCCGCCGTGTGTGAGTCCACTGCGTCACGGTGATATTGGATTGAACGTGACTTGGTGCTCGCCGGCCTACGACGGTGGTTGTGCTCTCACCGGTTACACAGTCGAGTGTCGGCGTGTCGGCGAGCTTTGCTGGCGCGTCGTCGCCGAGAATTGTCACAGTCTCAGCTACGAGGCCAGCGATCTTCGCCCAGGCGCCACTTATCTGTTTCGGGTACGCGCGCTCAACGTGCACGGTCCTGGTGAACCGAGTCCCGAATCGACACCCTTCAAATTGCCGTTCGCCGACATGGACGACGCCGAGGATAAGCTCAAGGTTGAGGAAGATCAGGCCAATATGGAGGATGGTAAATCGTCTTTTTTTTCTTTAGATTTATATTTTGTGACAATTATATTATATTGACTTTTTGAATGCTTTGTTATTTTTGTGACTCCAAATTGTCACAAGATTGGTATATTTTCGATACATATATTTTACATATGGCACGTGCGAACGAGTGTATTAACTCTAAAATGACAAACTTCAAATGTATAACAAATATATGGATGTTCGAATGACAATTAAATATTTAAATTAGCTAGAATGCATACCGCAAGAAATACACATTAGAGATTTTAATTGTATTAAATCTTGTTAGATTGTGAGTGAAATATATACTACTCGCAGTTATTTTTTCCAAAAACCTCAAAGTAACAATTTACTTTGTAGCATTTGAAAAAAAAAATACACGATTAAAATCATTTCAGAAAACGACGAAGACTACTCATCGGACAAACCAGTGGTGACGGAAGAGGGCCACCTTTTCAAAGAACGTTACGCGCTGCACGAGGAGTTGGGCAAAGGCCGCTATGGTGTTGTGAGGCGTGTCATCGAGAAGAAGTCAGCCAAGTCGTTCGCCGCGAAATTCGTGCGAACCGTAAAAACGTCCGACCGCCAGCAAGTGCGAGAAGAGATGAAAATTATGAACCTGCTGAGGCATCCAAAGTTACTCCGCCTCGCCGCGGCCTTCGACAGTCCCAAAGAAATTATTATGGTCACCGAATAGTAAGTAGTCGCACGTTTAACAACGTTTTAATGTATTCTGTGAAAGTGTAAGTTTCTCGAGACGAAACGCTCAAATACTCTTTCATTAAGTAATTAGCAGAAAATAACAGTCAAATGTTACTTTTTTTTTAAAAAAGGCTTTTTCAAAATTACCGCGAAATAAATAAAATTGAAATTGGATTTCTACTAAAATGGCTAATCGTTCGTTTTAGCATATCCGGTGGAGAGCTCTTCGAGCGCGTAGTGGCGGACGATTTCACGCTCACCGAGAAGGATAGCATACTCTTTATGAGGCAAATTTGCGAGGGCGTACGATACATGCACGAGAACAACGTCGTTCATTTAGACTTGAAGGTAATTTTTTTTCCTTCTGCTTTTTCATTGGTCTGATTTATTTGACTATCTAAATGACTCTTTAGAAAATATTGAATTGTCAATGATCGATTTGTCTAATTATAGCCGGAGAACATAATGTGTCACACAAGGACGTCGCATCGCATCAAACTTATTGACTTTGGCTTGGCTCAAATAATCAGTCCAAATAAACCTGTAAGAGTGCTGTTTGGGACGCCCGAATTTATACCTCCAGAAATAATTAATTACGAGCCTATAGGCACTGAGTCTGACATGTGGAGCGTTGGTGTAATTTGTTACGTTTTGTAAGTATTTTCAGCCTTAGTTTGGTAACCTAATTAATGGATATCCTGAATTATTACTGAATTCTTTTTTTTGTGTGTGCAGATTGACTGGATTATCGCCATTCATGGGTGACAATGATGCTGAAACTTTTGCCAACATCGTCCGAGCAGACTATGATTTCGAAGATGAAGCTTTTGATGCTATTTCACCCGATGCAAAGGACTTTATCAGTAATTTATTGCAGAAGAAAAAAGAGTAAGTAAAATGTTTGTACATATTTTTCATCAATATGTCTGCTATAATCTTGTAGCAAAATAAAATTTGTAACCACTAATTAACATATTGTGCGAATATATATATGGTATAAAACTAATTGACGGTAATTTTCCAGATTAAGAATGTCCGCAAAACAATGTCTTAGTCACTCTTGGTTGGCTCAACATACGGAAAATATGAGCCAAGTCGCGCTACCCACGGACAAACTGAAAAAGTTCATTGTTAGAAGAAAGTGGCAGGTTTGTACAAGATTTCATGATTACCGTTTTGTGTTTTTTTTTGTTTTGTTAGCCTATAGTTCCTTGCGAATTGTTTGACATTTGTGTATTGAAATAATGTTGTTTAAAGTTTGAAATTGCTAAATTTGAAATATAAATGATACTTTTAGAATATGAAAATGAGATTTTATGCTCTGAAAAATTTGAAAAGTCATACTTTAAGAAGATAATGTAATATTTTATTAGTAAACTATAATTTTTGAATTTTACAATAAAATTATTAATCATATATTGAATTTTAAAGACTACGCATCATAGAATCTCATTTTCTATCTGAATAAATCCTTTTTTGCATGAGTTTGCTGTAACTAATATCTGGAGTGTGCGTGTTTGCTTTTGCCCATAAACAGAAAACAGGCAACGCCCTACGGGCTCTAGGCCGCATGGCAATGCTTTCAGCCAACAAGCGCAGCCCTTCACTTTCGCCCACCTCGACACGATCGCTCAGCGAGGTCGCAAGGTCGGAATCACTGGACTCGGAAGATCACCTGGAACACGAAGATATTGTTACTAAAACTGACAGACATTTAGTTTCTGTTGACGAAATGACAAAGGAAGAGGACGAGGTGAAAGTAGACTTCAAAACAAATGGAACAAATGACACAAAAATAGACAATGAAACAGAAGTGGAAGATGTTACTAATATTGAGGATGATCTTGAAGATGATGATAAAAAAGAATTGAATGATGATGATGCAGTGTTGAGCAAGGAACAAACTAAAGAAGAAATTGAAAAAGATGTTTGCGAAGTTTCACCTCAAGATAGCGATGACGATGAAGTAAGATTGTCAAAAAAACCGAGTGAAGAGTCCGATGACCATGAAGACGCAGAAGAGGATCAGAAAGTAGACGAAGAAAAGGAAATTTCGAAAAAGACTGAAAATGTTTCTGATATCATTAGTGAAATCGATGAAGATATTAAAATTGACAGTATTGATGACAGAAGTATTGATACCGGTAAGCAAAAGATAGTTTCCACGAAGTTTGAAAAGAAGGAGTCTGAAGATTCAATATCCAGCGTTGAAAATATGTCCACTGGAAAAGAGGAATCTCATACAGTATCAAGCAAGAAACTCAAAGAAAATGAAAAACCAATCGAAGATAATAATAAGTCTGATAATATTTTCCAACTTGTAGATAACAATAGTTATAAGATAATTCGTACGCACAATGACATATGCTCTACATCCGAAAAAGCTCACGACGTTAAAGAGCGATCATCTAACTCACAAGCCCATCAATCAATCGCTGGTACATTCTCATCAGGACGACGTAGTTATGAAGAGCCTATTAACAATGGAAGATCAGAAATCAAAGGATTATACGATAAAGAGTCAAACAAACCAGCTAGTTTCAAGCCTAATAAGGATCTTGCTTTTGAACGTGATACGAGTAGACGTAGTTTTCACAAATTTAAAACGCAGTTTGAAGGTTTGTTATGTTTTTGTGCTTTCTTGTTGATTTAATTATTTTACGAATACTCTCTTGCATGAATCAATATGTTTGAGTTTTTGAATGCTCGTTGCAATTTTGATATCCTAACATTAATACTCATTTCATTAAAATTTGTCTGGATAATAATAATATATATTGTTTAGAAAATCTATATTGAATAGATTATTATTACGGGTAAAAGGAGCGAGAATAAACTCTGATATCCTTTTCTGGAGCACAAGTTTTTTATTGTACGACTTTTCGGATCGCGAAACGATCCCTCTTCAGGAACATAAACAAATCAACTATGTAAACATAAAGTGAAAGAAATTTTTCGCAATCGCAAAAAAAAATTTCTTTGACTCTATGTTTACATAGTTGATGTGTTTATATTCCTGAAGAGGGATCGTTTCGCGATCCGAAACGTCGTACAATAAAAAACTTGTGCTCCAGAAAAGGATATCAGAGTTTATTCTCGCTCCTTCTACCCATTTACTTCAAGTACAGTGGAGCAGCTATTTATTCAATTTAGATTATTATTACATTAATTTATTAGAAAAAAAATTATTTAACTTTAGTAAATGATAGGTAAATGCAAACATTTCGTAAACCCGCTAATTTTTATTCTTTTTTTAATAGCCACTACGACTGAGGACTCAAGGTTAGACAAATCACCGAGAGGTCAGAAGTTCATGCCGACAGGTAACGTCAGTCGCACAGCCATGATGTTTGAAAAGTTGGATACAGGCAACGGCAGCGTCAGTAATGGTTCCAACGCGAAAGCTCCTGGAGAAAAGTCACGCAGCGAGCGCGTTCAAAAAGCTTTTGCCTTCTGGAACAAATAAGCCTTGCGAGCGAATTTTTTTTTCTTCGAATTTTTTCGTCTGTTTCGTCAATTGCACCGAGTGCAGGCATGCTTATGGATTAGGCTGCCAGTGAAGGATTTTAATTGAATGACGATTATATGTATACATAGACCGAGATTTAATTATTCTTGCATAGCGTTTCGAGAGAAAAGACATTTCTTTTTTCTTTTAGTTTTTTTTTCTTTTTCTTTTCTTTATTTTTTAAATTAGTTGATCGACACGGCAAGTACTTTCTTTTTTAATGCTCGTCGTGTTAAACGCGCGAGCGTCTCGTCGACACACGACACAATAATTTTAATGTTTTAAAACGCGATATTACGAGTTCGATTGTTATAATTGTTCTCTCGAGTACTAAGTAATGTATAATATAGACTATAATTTATCTGAATAAAGAGTTATCTGTATATTTATATTTTTTGCTTCAATTTTCCAATGTCCTCATAATTATCATAATTAAGTTAAAGTTGCTCATTTTCACTTACTTCATTTCAAGTTCCATTGATAAACAAAATCAATGTGATGTGATCTAAACGGACATATCGAAAGCGTTTGACAAGGTGGATCACGTTTGACTGATTTTAAAGTTATGGAATATTGGAATCAGGAGTAAGACTTGTGCCCTCATCTCTTCATACCTGCGAGATTGTACTCAGGCTGTAAGGTACAACAACTGTATTTCTCAGAGAATATCGGTGTCATCGGGGGTTCCGCGAGAATCCCAATTTGGCCCTGTGCTTTTATATATATTTTTAAACGATTTGATACCTCGCATTAAATTTGCAGAGATGCTGGTTTATGTCGATGACATTAAGCTATTCGCTGAGATTCATTCATCCGCTGATGCCTCTACGGTTCAGGGCGACCTACGTACTGTCTTGCAATGAGCGATCAAGAACGGTCTCAGTTTTAAACTCCGACAAATGTAATATCATATCTTTTTCGAGGACTCACTCGCCGATTTTATATGGTTACTTTATTGATCATGCCAAGATTCCACGCTCGTACTTGGTTAAGGACCTTGGAGTTCTGTTCGTCACGATTGACTTTTTCACCCCATATTAACTTTATAACTTCTCGTTGTAATAGTATTCTTGGCTTCATCAAGCGATGTACATTGCATTTTAAAGATACGTCAGCCATTACATATCCTTTTAAAACGCTTGTCATGCCCCACTTGATGTATTACTCCCAGATCTGGCGCCCTAGTACGCAAAATCTGGTAGCAAAACTCGAAGCAATTCAGCTCAATCTGTTCGGGTATGTCGCCCAATCTTAATTTACCAACTATAGAATAGATTCATCGTGTGCATGATAATCTCATGACTTATAAAATAACCCACAATATCACTCGTTATGAGGAGTTAAGTTCCAGATTTACAATGCGCGTATTAAATTATAATCTTCGTAATTGTAGACCTATTCATGAGAATGTAAATCGTGTAAATGTCAGCTTTTATTCTGCGCTTAATAGAATGAAAAGACAATGGAACACACTGTCTCCAGAGATTACTGGCCTTGATAATCTCCAGAATTTCTTCTCTCAAAGGTTTATTGATTGTTATGGTTAACGTTATTTTGAACGTTCTACGATCCTTCCCATTATTATGTCTACAATGCTTTTATATCACTCTGTATACTAATCTTCTCAATTTGTTACGTTTAATACCTTGTGTATAATCTAGTAAAGGACCTTCAAGTATAAGCAATAAATAACTATCACAACGCAATGCTACAAATAAAAAGTTTTATGTAAAATTTCGTGTGAATAAATACTATTTGAAATCTATTAAGTGGATATTTATTATCTAAATTCAGCTCCTTATTATTTTTCAAACTTTATTATTAGAAATCGATACATCAAGGTAACACGTCACTACTGTTGTTTATCTTGTTATATGAATTTGGTTGGAAGTTTAATTGAAAATAATTAATTATCATTGATCAATCTCTTTCCAATTTTAAATATTAGTTTGCAATATGACTGTTCCGTTCAAAGGAACCACTTATTATTGATCAACTTCACAATTTCGGGAAAAAGCCTTGCGGCATAGAATCCTGTTACATGAATAGCATGTCAATTTGGTTGGAAGTTTAATTGAAAATAATTCATTATCATTGATCAGTCTCTTTTCAATTATAATGTGAATATTGTTTTATTCAGTGCACAATTTATTCCATTAACTCTTCTGGAATAATTTCAATATATTAATATACACCGTATCCTTTGTCTGAGATTGTCTTATTGTTAGTATATGCTTTGATTTTTCTGTGCAAAAAAAATTTTTACGGAATTGAAAATTAAATTTTTGTGCTAGTTTTAATATCCACTACATCCACTATCTACTATCTACTATATAGCAAAAATGGACGAGCTGAAGTCAGTTAGTATCGAGTTAGGGATGTTCGAATTCGTTTATAGCGAAATTTGAAACTGAATAGAATGTTCAGAATTGTATGTAATTAAAAAAGCTAGGCAACTAAAAACTAAATGTTTTCATTATTACTTACACTGAAAAAAACAGTGTTGCATCTTAAATTCGGCGTTCTTTCAAATGTTGGTTACAGAAATACAACTTTATGCTCCGATTTCATTAGGTATTCACAAAGCTAGCTTTGTATAGAAAAATCTATTAGCATTCGATACAAAGAAAACATCAGCTATAGCTTATAAGATTGGAGAACTCTTCATAAATTCGGTCAATTCCATTCTTAGATTTCAAATTCCATTCTTAATTAGCATTTTCACTTTAGTTTTAATAAAAGATACCAGACATCCAGACAAATGAAAAAAAATGAGAATGCTCCTCATTAAGTGTGGTACTTATCTAACTCTACTAATTTTCAATGTAACTGCTTTTCTACAAGATGACGTGATGAACAGCACACTTAAATACTTGAACAAACATGCTATAGTACTCGTAGAACAACCTATAAAAGTAAACACAAATTATTTCCAACATGCTGTTCAGCAATTAGCTAATGAACACTCCTTCATAGTCCTAAGTGACAGTAGTAATAACATTCGTCACAAGCAGTTTGAAAAATTTAATAAGCGTCACGTTCTGATCATTATTTAATAGAAACAATAAAAATACTATTTTTTGAAGTGACGAGTACTGAAACTCCATTACAAAGAATTGTAAATCGTTTGACAAGTTTAACGGATATTAACGAAGATATTGTTCGATCTAGACACTTAGTTTTTCTTTTTAACGAAAATGTTAAGTTAGATATCAGAAATTTTTTGGAAATTATGTGGACGAACAGATATTTAGATGTCACTGTTATTGAATTTATTCATGAGTATGAATCTATGTTACTCTTCGATACATGTAAAATTACTTATGAGGCTATCTTTGTACACACGTATTATCCATTTTACAATTCTTATCAAAGGGAACAATTTTCAAAAAAAACTGATTTATTCCCTGATAAAATATCTCATTTAAATGGACAATATCTGGATACTGATCTAATTGCGTTTGGATTGGATGATAACCGGTGTGAAATAAATCAGTTGAAGTATGTTTTCAATACTAGCGTTACTGCAGAAATAAGTCATGTTATTTCCGATATAATGAATTTTATGATGATTGCATCGATGTCAAAGTCACATGAAAAATATTTTGAATTTTCCAATGGACTTACAAATAATTTCAGATTGGGATGCAAAAACGGGACGGTTGGGTTTTCATTGATTTATCGTGAAATCACGGCTCATATAAGTCCTGATTTGAGAAGGAGTAGTACTTCTTTCTTGCTTAAGTCGCAAAGTATTTTGGTTAAAAAATATGGGACGAACAAATGGAATTTTCCGATCGCTGCAGCTTTTACAATCGTATTGATAGTAGGATTTATCATAACGATGATCATACTACTGAAACTTGATCGAAAAGTTTGGAGTATTTTTAATGTAATGAGAATTCTAATTGGTCATTCTATGAGCCCTGAACCTCGAACGATCCGCGAGCGTATTATTTTATTGTGCCTCGTGGTTGTCTGTGCCACGTCATTCTCAGGAATATTGGAATATTTTGTAGAAATATTTTATAATCGTAGAACCTTCGCAGAAATTAGCTCGATACGCGAGTATTGAATGCCGGTATCGTACCATACTTTCCTCCGGGTATAGACTACCTCTTTTCCATTATGAAAAACAGGGATCTAGTATTACTTGGCAATCGTTCACTAACGATGAACAATACATTTGGATTATATAATTGTATAGAGCATTTAGTCAATGACAAAATCAGGTATGTTAACGGTTGTTGGATCGAAACTAAATTTGGCGAAGAAATAGTAAGGAATTTTTACAGCAAAACAAGTCGGTTAGTATTATTAGATTCGCCGATTTTTCAAGGTTACGAAATGATATTAATGGAGAATACTCCTTTCGTTTCGAAAGTCGAAAATCTATACAGTAGATTGTACGATGGTGGCATGATTCAGTTTATGAATAAGTGGATCATATATAAAATTATGAGGCATGGAAAAACCGTTTGGTACCGTAGCGACTTCGACCGAAAGAAAGAAAAGCTTACGGCTGAGGTCTGGTCAGTTGATAATGTCACTTGCGCACTTCTGATTGCTTACTCCTTTTGTATTTTGTTTTTCTGTTGCGAAATAATTTGGCGAAAGTTACAAATTACGTTGTTGCGTCGACGCCACTAGTAATGATCAAAAGCAACTTTTTCTTGGAAATATTACAGTAAATATTTTCATTTATTTTATTTTTCAATAATAATTACCATTAATTGAATGAAAATGTTGATTCACTTAACTTAAAATACTGTTATAAGTTATAGATATCGCATTGTTTCTTGTATAAGACGTAAGTATATAAAATATAGGCACATAGTGATGGTTGAAGATTGTTGTACATTTACTTTCAAAGTACTGTGTATTTTGCATAACATTATGACATTTAAGATTAGCTTCAAAAGTTTTGCGTATCGTCACCTCGTGGCACTTTGTATTTTGCTAAATATATATCAAATTGTTGTTTGTTTCATCAGTAATATTTTGACTTCAACTTTTAATATCAAATATAAATTGTGACGAATGCTTGTTGGTGTTGCATTTTAAATTGATGCAATGATTTACTGCACATATTTACCTACTACGAAAATATTTTAAAAAATCGATACTTTAATTCAAGGATAATTGAATTAAAGGATAGGATAATTGAAACGGAAACTTTGTTGTTATTCTTTGAACTTGATATTCTCATAATTTAATTCGTTCGGCTTGCACATAGTCTCCTGTAGGCAATTTTCAACCAAATGACTTGTATAAGAGCTCATTTTTTTGTTATCTTATGGACTCCAAATTTATGCTATGCATATTATGTGCAATTATTTATTTTACTTATTCATTTCCAATACATGAATGCAGATACAACTAGTAAACTAGTACCTACATTACCCGCAGAAGTACAGTTATTGTTAAATAGTTTTTATGCACCAAAATATGTATAAAACATTTTAGAAATGTATAGCTTGATGGAAATATTGTTTCGTATTATTGTGAATGTGACTGATAAAATAGGAGCCTCGATAGGAGGGAACTGAATTGATAGAATAGTTCAAGGTCTCCTAATTGCTCACTTTATATATGCTTTGATTTTCTGTATGAAATAAGTTATCCAAATTCTCCATTTGAATCACTGCGTTTCAAAATAAGGTTTTTCTAGAATTTTTTAGTAACAAAAAAGCCCAAAAACATAAAAAAAAAGGAATATATAACAAAAAAATGAAAAATATCATTTATGTAAATTGCTTTATTTTAAAAATATTGCCATACAAGAAGTATGAATTCTTGAGTGAAATTGAATTGAAATTTCATGGACACTTTGTCGATTAGTGTTTCAAAAATGTGACTATTTCCAGCAATCATTTTAGCAAGCATTTTATTCACACACTGCTACAAATATGAAGTTTCATGTAATATTTTATGTGAATAAATACTAATAGTTGAAATGTTGTGTATATTTATTAGTTATTTCCAATAGAAATTTTCACACTCAGCCCCTTATCAATATTTTTTTGACACGTGTCCGGAAATCAATGAATTGATGTAACGTTTAACCACTGTGTATATATATTTTTTTATTGTTGTTGTTGTTGCTGCTATTTTGACTGAATGATACTGTATCAACTCTAAAGATCGAAGCTAAAAACTACATGTAAAAATTTTAAATACGATATTTCACATCTGTGCAAATTGTATCGAAAAAAATATATTCATGGATCACTGGTTATTATAGAAAAGTTCCTACAGATTTGCAAGAAAAAAAAGGAAAAAATAAAATACCACAAATAGAAAGAAATATATTTTTAAATTAACAAGTAAACAACCCAAGCAACTGATTGTATAATCGATCCAACATCTAAATCAATCTGCACAAAATGGTTAATTAACATCTAAGGCGAACTAACTTTCTTGAAAATCTCGCGTGTACCTACCCGGTCAAGTGGCATTCTAAGCAATTCTGTCTAAGGACTTACTCGTAGCCACAACACGGAGTCATTTGCAAAAGGTTCAAACGCTCCTTTGCATTCTCTCGTCGAGAGAGAGAGAGAGAGACTTCTCGTCTTTCTCTCTCCCTCTTGTTCCCTTTCTCATTTGCTCTCTTCGTTTGGTCAACACCGGTCGACGACCTTCTCGCGCGCAGCAGCCGTTCGCGTGCTGCGCTTCACCTGTTCGCCGCCGTCGTCGCCGGCTTTTTGACTTTTCGTTTTCTACACCTCCTCTCCCTCTTTCTCTCTATCTCTCTCAAAGCTTCAAGCGTGGGATAATTTCCAAGTGCCCCAATCACCTTCGGGCGACACCATTTGTTTCTGTTTCATGAAATTGTGTCCTTTTGCTTCCTTGGAAAGGAAGCTTCGTTTTCGCTTTTTTTTGAAAATTTGGATTTTTTCGCTATAATTTTTTGTTTTTGTCATTTTACGTTTTGTTATTTTTTTGTGTTTTTGTCAATCTTGTTTTTACTGTAAGATCTAAACCTCCTGCATGTAATCAATGAATAATTTTTTCATATATCTTTCATTAGAAATCATGGGGAGACGACAAAGTTACGTTTTTATGGTGTCACTGTCTGCGTGTGTACTGTCAATCGGTATGACTTCTCTACTCGATGGATTTTGATGAATGTTTCTTTATATGTCTGGAAATTGGTGAACGAAGGTGGAAAAATTATTTTCAACCAGATCCATCGACTAGAAGAAATTTTACAGCTGTTTTCCAATATTTAAAAAAAAAAAAGATTAGTTATTATTAAGCGTAAGCTGTTGTAACTTTGTATTGACAATGAATTTTTTAACATGTGACAGCTCATTTTAAAGCTCAGGAAATCAGCTTTAAAACGAGTTGATCCTCAATGAATTCTATAAAATTTAGCTCGACATATCTTTGCTTATAGCAATGTTTTTTGTAGGTATGAGATACGTAATTTATTACTATGCATAAATTACTGTAACTTTGGATAGAGATGAATTTTTTAACGTGTAAGGGCTCGCTTTAAGGATTATAAAAGCAGCTTTGAAAGGAGTTATCGCACGATCAATTTCTAGTATAAAAACTAAAATCTAAGCATCAAATAAAAAAAAAACAAAAACTTCGAAAATAACATTAAATAGAATCCACTTCAACTGCGTACCTATAAAGAGAAGGTGCTTTGAATGAAGAAAACACAAACTAGATATCAAGCTTATTAAGAAACAATAATGCTGGCGGAATCGAATTATTTTTATTTGACAAAAAAATTCATCGCTAATTGAAATACGAAAAATACTCTTATCTCCAAGGAAGCATTCCGCCAGAGCAGCTGGCAGCGTTTTTTAGGCTTCGAGTGATTAAAATATTTTTATGTGTGATTTTGATTTTGGTGTTATTTTCAGAATTAAGTCTAATGAAAATAAATGATTGAACATCTATGATTTCTCCGTTGACAGAGTAGAGCTTTGTTAATATAATTTGATGCTGATTACTGATCACGACCATAGATTGATAAATAGGTTTATTGGAAAGTAGCTCAAGTCAAGTAAAATAAGGCGATGACATTCAAAATAGAATTTGATTGACGTTAACATCATCGAATTTCATCTGATCATGCAACTTATTAAACACAACACGTCGTCTTAGTAGCATCACGGATATCGAGAACATTTCCGTTGTAATAATACTAGAAACGGAAACTCAAAATTGCATTTGCATATATCGTTTGTCGACACCGTTATAGAAGAAATAAAAAAACCTGAATGTCGTGTTATACTCATCACGTTACATATGCAAATCAACCAATCAGTTCTTTGACACGTATACAGTTCACCACAAAATATAACGTTCACGTCACTTCCATATTAGAGTGTAAATAAAGTTTGTTTTTCATTGAATTACCATGTAAGAAGTTATAGATAAAACGAATTATCTCTTTTGCAGATCTTTCTGTAAACTCAGATTTTTAAGTAAATTTATTATTTATTAAAAATTGCATAAAAGTAGAAAAATATGCTATTTTTCGTAAAACATCCTGGATAATTTACATATTACCCAGGCTCCCACGTATACCACGCACATGCCAAGTTAAACTGACCCAATAAAAACAAAGAAGCGAGCCAATCTGATACACAATGGACAGCTTAATAACGCATCAAACTCTGAGATCGAGACAATAACAACAAACAGCATCCTACGGCAAATAGTCGAAAAGCATAGCTTCACCTTGCCGCGAGGCCGCGTCGGCGGGCGGCAGTGAGCCAGGTAAGTCACGGCAAGCACGGTCCGTCGCGTGCGGGATAAAAGCACACGGATCCTATGTCGAAGGTGTGTCTATATAACTGCTCTCCCCCACATATACACACACATATGTATGTATAGGACCTTGAGATGCCGCCGTGGCTGAAACGGAGAAAGGCTATAGAAGAGGGAGATGCGGTGCTGACTGCGACAAGTTCTCTTAACGTTTAGTTGGGCTTAGAATTATCGAGATAATGATGCTTTGATTGAGCTGCTTGGCTGGTTCGTTGGATACTTGAGCGATTAGAGACTATCTTTACTGGGATGTTGATTGTTTAATCGACGGTGTTGTGGTGGTTAGAAAAAATTGTTACGTGGGTCATTTATCAAATGATGCTGCTGGATTAGAAATGTAATCGAAGAAAAACGATGCGGAGAGAATAAGATCAAAATATTGTACTATTAAAATATTTTTTTTTAGTATTGATATGAATAATATAGTTCTATAAAGGATTTTTCAATTATTGTAAGAAAAGAACGAAAACATCAAATTTAAGAGTAAATTTAATGAGCGAAATTCAATGGAGTAACATTCCTATTTATATATCTTGATTAGCGATCAGCTTCAAACATTCCTAATTATTTTTTAATACAATCATGATCACAAATTTGAAAACACTAAAAATAATCGATCTGCCATCTACTTCTATTTTTAGTAATTTTTTGAATACACTTAAATGCAAAGCAGTGTGCTGTGTCGCTACTAGATGGAATACAAATATTTGTGCCTCCAAAAGTAATTTATTTTTTGAAAGTTAAAAGTAATGAATGAAAGATAATCATTGATTATTTTATGCTAAAATGGAATATTTAGTATCATCTGTGCTCTCCACAAAACAAACCCTCTTCGACGGTACAATGAAGTTTTCTATTGATTTCATTAAAAATTCTTTCTTAATTTCTCTTTCAATCGTAACCCCGAGAAATTGGTAATTATACGATTTCTTTTCAGGAATGCAAAAAGTACAGTGTACAAACGAAAAGCCTATGTTATAAATCCACGAACGAATCAAATTGCAAATTACGTGAAAATTTCAATGTTTCTCTCGTTTCTCTCTCGCAGCGGATGTCGCGTTTCCTTTCAGCATATGTATACACACGTATATACACGTGCGCGTTCGTGAAAGTGCGGATAAGAGTGAATTTACCGTAGTTTATGCGAAGCATTTCCTTTATTTTTTTGTTACTATTAAAAACACGTTACTTCTCTTCGATAAAAATCGAAGATTTTTCTCGCATGAAAAATACTCTTGAAACATACGCCCTCCGTAGTCATAAATTTTCTATTCTTCCAAAAAACATAAATCTCTCCGCGGCTCAAAGGAAAAATCCGAGAAAGAATGTCCATAAAACAGCCATAGAAGCTATCGAAAGACGAAGGAAAAAAAAATGAAAAAGAAGGTGCGGAGAGATCTCCCGCGAGTTAGTATATGTATACATTATAGATAAAGCGAAAAAGACATCAGAGACGACGACGATCGACGACGATCTACGACGACGGACGAAAACAGGTTGAAGCAGAAGAAGAAGAAGAAGAAGGGTCGGGGTAAGCATAATTGGTGCCGGGATACCGTTGCAACTGAATGGACCGCCTCAGCTGTGTATGTGTGTGTGCTGAGCCGCAAGGATGGAAAGCCGCATTCAGTCAGTCGCGTGCGAGCCGCGCGTGCTCTCGCACACCTCGATATACCTACGTGTTTTCGCTTTTTATCATGGGTTGACGTTTCGGAGTGCATCTTCGCGTTATACACACGTTTCGAGGGGTAAGCAGCTTATATATTCACGTGAATATTGTATACTTTGCTGAGTAATGCGCGTGTATGTACTCGTGTGTGTGTACAGCCTTCGGAGTGCTTTTTCAACCGTGCAAAGGTTTTGTTTGCTTTTTAACCGAGCATTGAGAGGATAGCAATTTCGATTGCGAATGCGCGCGCTTGAGATCGGTAATTGTTGATTTTGCTCCGACTGCTTCTTTGTGTTTTCGTTTTTTTTATTTGAGTTACAAAGTGCTTTGAAAGAAGTGAAAATTCACTTTCGTTCGTTCATTCGAGAAATGTACGCTTCGAAAAGAATATCGAAGACATTCGACGAGATTTATATTCCACGTGGACTGCAACCGCGAAGTTGATAGATATGAGAATGAGCTTCTCGTCACACGATACATTGGTTGCGGTGTGACGAGTTTGGATTTTTATTTTCTGGTTACGAGAGCTCGCAGGCTCTCACGAAGCTCATTTCAGTTCAGAGAATCATTTTTTTGTCTGCCTTTTTTTATGAGCTGCAGACACGGTGTTAAAGATCTTGCCATTATTTTTTTAACAGCGTTTTCGCTTCGAAATTTATTTTGCAAAAATAAATCAAAGATTGTTACTGATGAATTTTTTATTAAATAAAACTATTATTTTATTACGTTTGTACTTTTAAATAAGGCAAAGTACAAGTGCGCTTACAATTTAGTTCCAGTCCGTTCATCTATTTTCACAGTTAAACTTGAAATTCCTACGATACAACGTGTAGAGTTAAAAAGTAATAAAAGTGAATCTTCAGTTGCAAGTCAGGTGCACAGCGACGCGGTTTCTGCTTACCCATAGCGTGCATAGAATCCTAATGTAAGTTCAAAATTGCTGCGGAGCATTTTTTTTTTCATCAATGCTGTGATTACTCGGTATATAGTTGTACTTTTCTTAATTATTCCGTATCAATAATTATTCTAATTTTTGCTTCTACACTAGAACCATAATAATTCGTACACTTAACAAATTTATTGTTTATCAGATTCAATTATGAGTTGATTCGAATTTCAGGTATAATAGTTTATTTTGTATTGGATTTGCATTCAAAAAGTCACCTACTATTGCACAGTACATACATAATTAATCATTTTGAATAAAATACATATCGTATTGGTTGCTTTTCATACTTATTAACACCAAAGTTATATCGCTGTAGTGTCGAAAAACAAGCTCGCAGCCATCTACCTGCTACCACAGCAATTTGTGTACTTGAATAGAAGCAAAAAAACAGGAAACCACAAAAAAAGCTCACGTAGGCGTTTTCTTTTATAAGAAGCGTGCACGAGCGATAATCAGAAGCACGATTATCAAAGAGTAGCAAAGATTATCACCTGAAAATCAGGTAGAAATTGAATAACTGTGTATAGGGCCAGTGCTGTGTGTGTGTGTGTGTGTGAGATAAAATCGAAACAAGTGTATTATATACTTGTATATGAGCAAATCCACAAAAAAACTGCCGTAATTCGAGAAAGTATTTTCAAATATTCAAACTGGGTGCACTCTC
>JAWWMK010000001.1:9907710-9928359 GCA_035047105.1 Galeopsomyia nigrocyanea | reverse complement strand
AAAATAATTACATTTTTAGTTTGTTATTAATATCGGAAAAATGCTGAAAAAATATAGTTCCCGAGGACTTTTCCAATATTCGCGAGCATTTTACGACACTATATACCTTCAAAAAGAAGAGGAAAAAGGTCCGGAAGCCTTAGCATTAAAACAAATTTTTGCCATTCTAAATCCCAGAAAAGAGTCCAGAAAAGTGTGTTTTTTAAGGATTTCGTCATGTATGCATGATTCATATCTATTTCTTTCAAATGATCGTTCTTTTTTTTTCGTCTTTTCGATTTTTATTGACTTCCTTTTTTTTCATTAAAATCTGTTTGCTTTATTGCCCCGCTTTTGCTTGCGTGGCTGAGTTTACGCTATTCGAAATAGATTTTAAAAATAGTGCCGCGAGAAACTCGACATTTCGCTGGAAAATGCATAAAGTTTGTTGTTTTATTGCGGTAAAGATCAACTATTCAGGTTTTTTTTAGTTCGATGTATAAAAATATTTTTCGGGAAGGAATTTTTCCCGCAAAAAAAAAAGTTTTATAGCGACCAATAAAATTTCCGAGTAATGAATTGCAAGTCGGCGGTAGCCTAGAATTCTGACAGTTGATGCGAGCGCGAACCGTGAGTCACGTTCGTAAATTCGTTCAACATTAGATATAAACAAATGTACCAATTCGTTACTCAATGTTAAAGACTATCGCGTCCACACTTGTCCCTAACTTTTGTAAAATATCGTTCGACGTTTGGTTTAAATTTGTAAAATAACAGATCATAATAGAGTTTATTTTGTCAAAACCCACCGAAATAACGAAAAATGGCACAGTTACTCGGCTTCTCTCATCAAAACCATATGTACTCGCCCTCAAACTTTCCGAAAACCCGCGAGCAATCAAAACAGAAGATTCGAAAAAAAAAAGAAGTTTATAAGTACTGAAGAGAAAAATATGGCTGAGATGCACAGTGCAGAAGAAGGCACAGAGAAGGAGAGAAGAAACATAAAGAAAGCCAAAGCGCCTCGTCGGAGAGTGGGAAAAAAAGAAAGGGTGAGAGAATGAGAGAGAGAGAGAGAGAGAGAGAGAGAGAGAGAGAGAGGAGTGCGAGCGAGAAAGCGGCACGCTCTCAGCAGAAATACGTTATTTTCGTCGGCACAAATACCCGCTGGCCGTCGCGTGTCGGTCCGTCAGCCGGAGAGCTCTTTTCGAGTGCGCGCTCTGCTCCGTCGCCGGCGACGTACGACCTCCGCCGCAATTACTAAAAACCTTAACTCCCGAAACGAACGACACTCTCTTTTTTTTTGTTCTTTTTGGTCTTTTGTGCGAAATTTCGACGCAAAGTGTTTTGGGCGATATTGTGAGATCGAGATTATAAGTGTCAAAGAAGTATAAAAGAAGAGTTGACTCCTGTCAAAGTGCAACGAAGAAGAAAAAGAAGAAGAAAGAGAAGAAGAAGCGACAGCATTCGAAGACGGAAGTGAAGGTACACATAGCTTGATCGCAGGTGAAACGTGACATAATTTTTTTTTTCTTCATTTGTTCTTTTTATTCGTGATCGTGTCGATGGATCGCCGGTGCTACTACTGCTGCTGCTGCTAATTCGGTCGGTTGTTCGTGCATTTGAACTTTCGAAGAAGGAGGCACACGGTCGAAATAGCGCCCAAGGGAGGCTCCGATACACTTACCTGACTGATTTCTTGCTTTGTTCTTATGTAATTTTTATTGTAGAAGATGCGGATGTCATCGAGTATTGTGAGTAGGATTATGGTTTTTGGAAAATTGGCGGTGTAATTTGGTGCATATGCGAGGTATTTCGTAGGCAATTGTATGATAGTTAAAACTTTCACTGTAATCTGTAATTAAATTTAGTATTTGTGATTGAACAAATGAAAATTCGAGTAAAACAAAGTTGCCAAATGGCTATCTACAATTGGTGCTCAAACTTTGATACAAGTTATTTAGTAATTCGTATCGTTCAAATATAAAATCTGCTGCACAGTAAAAATACTTGAGTTGAATTTAGTAAGTATCGTATTCCGGATGTTCGGAAATTCGTCCACATCGAAATCGAATTTATTTCAGTTACAATTGCTATCTATAAACTGCACAAGGCGGGCCTTCGTCGTTAGTTTCAATTAACGCGATAATTTCGATTGCCAAAAAGAGTTTTCGCCTGGTAATTTTCAATGAAACATGCGAGGTACAAATTCTATTAGAACCGAAAAAAGACTAATTCAAAATATAGAGTAAATTACGAAATAGATGTCAGCAATATACTTATCACGACATTTACAACATTCGTACCAGTTTTACGATGTGTTTTAGTAGCCATCTGTAATCGTGTCTGCCTCGTTAAACTTCACGTAACGTGAAAAACTATAAAACGACCAGCAGCTGCCAAAATTGTATCGACATATTTACCATACTTGACAGAATCGAAGAAGAAAAAAAAACAAGAAATTAATCGAAGGCACAGCCGCGTCTATTGTAACTGCCAAGTAAGACCTAAAAACCGAAACGATAACGAGCCGCTAATTGCCGTTGCAGTTTGTCAGTCTGTACAGGCAAGGATAGTCTGTAGTGTGAGAGAGAGAGAGAGAGAGAGAGAGAGAGAGAGAGAGAGAGAAAGAGAGTTTATAGTATTGAGGAAATTCGAGAGGGAGATTAAAAGCTCCACCGATTTTGGCTTGCGAGCTTTGCGAGCAAAAGATTCGGGTTAGAGAGAGAGAGAGAGAGAGAGAGAGAGAGAGAGGGAGAGAGAGAGAGAGAGAGAGAGAGACTCGGTGTCGGCTTGAATTTCTCGCTCCAGATAGTCGCGCATTCCCGTATCTGAATTTATCTGGATTTATTTGCACGATACTTTGGATCGCTGCCAGAGTGACACTATCGCGCCTATAGTGCCTTTCGATGTACTTACACGCAGAAGACAACCATATAGGAACAGACGCCGCGAGCGTACAATTGATCGACAACTACAGAATTCTATATATCGTGTATCTCGTCAAAATAGTATAATACTCGTCGTTTGGATATACAAAGTGTAACTTCGTTCGTTGGCGCGAATGGATTTTGCATGATATTGTTTTTGTATTGCCTGTGATAATTGATAGGTTTGTGCTACTCCCGAAATGTTATTTTCTTTGTCAAGTATTTATACTTTTGGATGGATTTTATGGTACGGCAAAAAAATATTGCCTGACAGCAATGATTTACGAGAGATTCAAATATAAATTTCAGTATGTTACTATGTGTGAAATTGCTACTTTAATATCTCGGCTATATCTGGAAAACACATTCTTAATATTCGCATGTGTATACCGTGATACGATGGGACTAATTACAACTGTATGAGTCACGGCACTGTGAACAACTGCATCTTGGGAAGCTTAATGTTTAGACTCAACTCGTGTGTGAAAATTAGGCACATTTGCAGTTACGATGACGACTTCCTAAATTCATTTCAATTAAATGGAGAAGACGGGATGCAATTCGTTGAAGAGATTTTCTGTTAATTAGATTTACGCTGCAATAAAATTTTGATAGCTTTTTAGTGAGTTAGGAAATGATATAGATTTCATTTTAAGTAGTTAAAAATGATACTAATATTACAAGAAGTAGAAGAAAATACTTTTTGACAGAATTGAATTCATTGAAGTTCTTAACAAAGATTACTCACCTTCGAATCCTCCAAATTCTTACCGATACTCTTATAATATGCGAAGAAAAATGATCGATGGCAATATCCGAGAGTAGTGAATTGAAAACGTGAACCATTAACATTGATATTGCACAATACTTAAATTGCGACGGACGGTGGAGAATTTGTATTTCAAGCGAATTTGCCATTTCTTCTGAACGATCGACCGAATGTATGCTTTGATATTGATTTGATATTTGACAAAAAAAAACATACTTCAACTTAATAATATCCATTAATTGTGACCACGCTAACCAATATCTAACAACAAAGTGGTCAAAACGATACCGATTAACGCTTCGACAAAATCGAATAAACTTTACAATTAAGAAAACGAAATTAAAAAAAACAGTATAAAAAAATACGTAGGAAATGGTATCGATAAAAGTGTGCGACAGCAGGTGTGATCTAGCGCTCGTCACTCGATGAATCAGGCCGTCTATTTTGGCGTCGCCGCCTCTCGACTCAAGGGAGCAAGCAAGAGTGAAGCAGCAGCCGTACTTTCCGCGCGCGCACATGCGAGCAGAGTAAAGCGCACCAATCCTATATGATTATTCACGGCTCTCTCGAAGACTGACAGACAATCGCTTTGTCAACGCGACTGGCTAAAAAAAAAGAGAGAAGGAACGTACAAGACATTCGAGAAGTTGAGACAAAAAGGAAGATCGTCTGAACTGATGCTTGATTTTATCTTTGCGTCTGAAACCTTGTCTTCGAAAAAAAAATAAGCTACTTATACACGTAGTTACACGACTAAGCTACTTATGTACATTGTACGCAAAGGTAGAATTTGCATTGATAAATTGAGTGATATTATTTTAAAATATGCATGGGGGTCGTATTTTTTGTTCTGATGCGAATTACCTGATCGATGTGAATCGATACTTAACTGCAAAATCACTTGCAAAAATTATGATTCTTTTCAATCCAATCTTGAAGTATCTGATGTCTGATATTATCTAATCTTTGATTTATGTCACATATTTGAAAATGATAATTAAATTCAAAATTCTCGGATTCTATCGGAAGATGAATTTTTCAGTTGCTGAATAATTCTGCAACTACAGCAATAAAAAAAATTTCGTTGCCAATAAGTAATTTAATACGCCCATTATCTTTTTCCATTAAATAATTTATGATAATTTCCTACATAACTTGTTTTCCTCATAAATACTTCTTGGCTTTCCATCCACTATACGCAAAATATTATTCATAAAGAATGAAGTTTACTTCAAATTCACATATATTTTATAAGAAAAATGCACAATGATCTCACTAAACGAGTGGAATATTATATGACCTACTGCATCATGTTATCTGTACTCATCTATACTCAATGATATTAACATACTAGTAGACGCTACAACAAAGTCAGTAACGTTGACCTCCTGCAAGACATTGTCAATTATCGCACTTTGCATACCGAATTAATACCAAGTTGATATGTCTTCAAGCGATACATAGATACACAATAAATACCTAATTAACAAGCGAACTACAAGCGGATGCAATGAAGCGTGGTATACATACCCCAGCGGCCAATGATTCAGCGGGTCAAAATAATCGGTGCAAAACTTGCACGAGTTGTTTTTTTTAATTCTTTCTATTATTGCCAACAAGGATAGTACGCCTACGCGCCTTGAGATAGGATAGGCTCGAGCGTGCCAAAAAAGTGTTCGTCTTCCCCTCAGAAGAAGTGATTGACAAATCAGCGATCGGTTGATCATCGATTCGGTTGCAGGTGGAGGGGTCAAGGCGGAGGAGGGGCTGATTGAGGTACCGAGCAGCGAAGCAACGACGATGCAGGCCTCGAGCAGTAGCGACAAGTACTTCGTGAGCGAGAGGACGGGTGGTGAAGGGCCAGGTGATAGTAGCCAGTCGTCTACCACCACAAAAACGTCCTCGTCGATCGTCGAATCGTCCACCATGCACACCACCATGAAGAAGGAATATGTCACATCCACCAGCTCGTCGACTTTGTCCAGTTGTCCAGCTGTTCATCAACCGCCGACCAGTGTGTGTTTGAAGAAAACGTCGCAAAGTCACGAGCATTCGAGCGCTTACAATGGAGCACCACCTGTTGTCCAGGTAATTTTTCGTTTTAGTTCAAGTGATTTTTCGAATACACGTGGCACAATTATGAGATTAAGTTTTTTTTTTCTATTGAGTGAAAGCAAAAATATGAATTAAAAACGGAATCAGTAAATGTATAAATCCGCGCCTATTTCTTAAATTTGTTGTATTCAATGAAGCGAATCTCATATTTGAGTTTACTAATAATAATTGAAATCAGTAAAAAATTGAAAAATGCACATGAAGCATTGTAAAAAAACTTAACAAAATTCCATAAACAATATCAAATTACATTTTCGCAAAGTTCATTTAATCTTGCTAGTAAAACCATTCTTCGCCGTATTTTTATTGCGATGTTCTCTCTTGTCTCGCGCCCTCTGCTAGCCAAAGGAAATACTTGATGTTATCGGGCTACTGTCACTCTTCATTAATCAAATATAGATCGAATCAAAAATTTTCTGACGAGTAATCGAGATAATTTGACATTGCAAAAGCAGACTGTCTCGCGTAATGTGAACATATATATTACTACGAATAGAAACAAATTTTTCATAAACATTTTGTTGCTCAACATTGTCGTGCAAAATATTTCAAATCCAAATCATTTGAATATTAAAAATGACCATCATTCCGTTGCAGTCACAAAAAATCGAAGAGTTCGAACAAATTGTGCAAGAGTCGCCTGACGAAATCCGCCAAGAGAAGACGGTCGTTGTTACCCAAGACACGGGAGGCACGAGGCAAAAAGAACGTATGCATCAAGTTCAAGTTCAAAAGCCTTGTCGAAAACAAACTGCGCCTCGTTTCGTTTCACCTGTCACCGGAATGATTGTTGACCAAGGAGCTGACATCGCACTAGAAGGAATCGTAGATGGTAATATTATATTTCGTTTATACGTAACGAAAACACATTTTTATGATAAAATTAACAATATAATATTCCTGCTCTATAGGTTTTCCGCTTCCAACAATCTCATGGACGAAAAATGGACAGGAAGTGCAATCGTACAATGGAATTAAAATTAGCTATGACCACAACCATGTAAAATTAGAAATAAAAGATGTCAAGGTTAAGGATGCTGGTCGATACACATGCACAGCAAGAAACGATGTGGGTAGCTCAAGTAGCACAGCAGATCTAGTCGTAAAAAGTAATCATTCACTTTTCGTCACTTTATTCGTTTTATAAAATTGTTTAACTAATTCAGCTCGAATTCTTTGAACAGAAACTATTTTCCCTCCTGTGTTCGGAAGAAGGCTTCAAGCACAAGTAGTCAAAAAAGGTGATCGAGTAATTATGGAAGTTGAAATCACTGGAACGCCTACTCCCGAAGTGACATGGTACAAAGACGACGAACCAATTATTGAGCCAGAATTCACGATGAGAAAGCAAGCGAACTCATATTATTTGCTGATCGATAAAGGTAAGTTTTTACCGACACTAAATTTTTAATGAAAAAATCCAAATTTTCACTGTAAAATCCAATGTTAAGCGGAAAAGGAGCACGCTGGAAAGTACATGGTTCGAGCGTCAAACGCCGGTGGAGAAGCACAAAGTATTGCTGACTTTGCAGTATTTGAGCCAACGCCAGACACAATGGTAGAAATGCACAAGACTTTGGTTTACGAAAATGTTCAAGATAAAAATGCTAGAAAAGTAAGTAAATCATCAACACTATTGATTACTGATATACTGCTCTTTGTCATAAAAAGTTTTGCGCATCGATGATGAATTAATGACCATTAAAACCAATTTTATTATTCAAAAAATAGCCTTGTTGCGGCCAGCCCACCGATATACCTGGCGCAAATCTTACGACAGAACAAATAACGACGACGATGATTCAGCCAAGTGCTGCAATTAAAACTCCCTTCCCTCCTACATCCGCATCCTCTACGATCCGAACCATTAAATCCGAAACTTCTGAAGAAATTCAGAAAGCATCGCGTACCGAAATGATATCTTCTTCAATAGAATCTCACAAAAGCGAAACGAAATCAGAGCAAAAGTTCCATATGAAGCTTGAACATAAACCAGCACCTTTTGATGCATCGTCAAGAGAAGAAAAAACTGAAACTACTCAGACGACTATTGGAGGTCAAGATGTCGTCGATCAAACAACTGAAGTAACAGAAAATGAGAATATAGAAACATCAACCATGGCGAAAAGGGATGCACTTAATTTCTTCGAATCTATGTCGAAAGGAAGTGATAGTATTTTGAAAGGACCTAAAGATATGATCAAATTGACTGATGAAGATGATGGTACAGGTCCTGGTTGTGATGTTCGTGTCGATCAACTGACTAAGAATTACGAACGGTCTACTAAATTTGAAGAAGCAGCTCGTGAAGTTCCAAAACCTGACATAGCAGCTGGTAAAAAGGTTGTACAAGATATTTTCAACAAGTTTGAGAAAACTTCATCTTCCACTCGTGGTATCGATAATACCTTATTTGACTTTCCGTATGATGAACACAAATTGGCTCCTTTATCGTGCACACGTACGATACTCGAAGATGTAACAGCATCAGGATCACCCATTCATGGTACACTGACAATTTCAAAATTGGCAGCTCAATCAGAAAGTGCTGAAGCTATGCTGAAAGGTTTCAACCTGGTGCCCGAACCACCTCCAGAAATTGGTTATGCACCTAAACCAGATGAAGGAATGAAATATCGTCAAGATGTTTCATTCAAAGCTAAGCAGTTACAAGAATCTTTTGAAAATAGTAAGTCTCCAAATGAAGCGCCTATTGGAGGGGTTAAAATATTTCCAACTGCACCACCAAAAGCTCAACCAAAACCACAAGAAAAATCTCCAACACGTCCTTTGTCAATCCCACCACCGTTTGAACTTGGTAAAAGTGAAACATTTGACCAGCGTAATACCTCAACAACGTACTCTGATAAAAAAGAATGGGCTCTACCCGATCGAGATTATAGAGTATCTTCATCGCAGACAAAACAAGAAGTTGATATGAAGCCGGAATACCGCATGACTCAGACTACTATTGAATCTTCAAGTTCATTAGAAAAGAAATCTTTTGGTTCAAAAGAAATAAATGTTACCGAAAACAAATACGAACCACCACCTTCACCACCGAAACCCAAACCAATAATTTACAAAGCTGAAACAACTAAAGTAGGCCATACTATCAATACAATTGAAGAAAAGTCAGTGACAGAAAAATATACGGCAGAATGCGATGTACACAAGTCAGAAACAACGGAAAAGAAGTACGAGTCTACCAAGAAGCAAACTGCCAGACCGTGGCCCGATTCTAAAGATACTGACTTGAAGGCTCCTAGACTAGTAAAGAATGTATCAGATTTCTCGAAGCCTGTAGTCAAAATGTACCATACAGCTCCTGCATCACCTGCATTGCAGCCAGGATCACCTCCGGAAATGGGTTATGCTCCTAGTCCATATATACAAGAGCAAAATGTTGAAAAGATCGAAAAAATATGTCATAGGTCGACAGATCAGAAGCCATCATATGTTCCACCTTGTGCTGTAAAACCTGCAGCAGCGCCAACATACACGAAGAAGACTGAAGAATACATAATTGGCCCACCATGTCAACCCCCTCAACCCATGACAAAATACTCAAAGAAATCATTATACAGCGAAAGCGATTATGAATCTGAACTTGATAATACTCGCACAACCGGTTATAGGCACGTTCAAGCTCCTGTCACTAAACCGTGCTACAGACCAAAATCCACAGAACCTGAACCTCGGCCACCTTCAAGTTTCGAGTTGCCATCAACAAATCTTACAGGTCCACCAAGGCCAACTGTTACCCCAGATCTGACTGAATCGACAAAAAAATCTTCAGTACACTATGAAAAAGATTCACGGTCGTATCAGAGCCAACAATATGGAACGTTACCTAAACCTGGTTCTCCTCCAGTCTATGTTCAACCCACCAAACCAGCTGCAAAACCATTCAACCCAGAGTCGCCGAAATTCAAGACAAAAACCTTCCAAAAAGAAAGCGGATACATGGCTGACACCGACGAGCCACTTCACATGCAGCAACGCAAACAATTTTCAGAATCATGTTCTTCATTCTCCGAAACAAGATCGAGCTTCTTGGAAAGTAAGAGTTACAACAGTAGCCAGCAGAAAAAAGACAATACCTCGTCCTCATTTTCACAAACCCAATCCTACTCCAGTACACCCAAGACCGAAATGCAACGCTCTTCGTTTGTAGAGAAGATAGTCGAGAAATCGCCTGCACCACGATTCAGGCCAACTCCTGCAAAGGTTCGATTGAGTGAATCGTCGTGTGTTAGCTTTGCATTGATGTTTTTGCCTGTATCCCTCATAAGTTTGTAACTGTGTTGCTAGAATTTTTTAACGCCATGTTTTATTTTTTCCCTAGCAAACGTGTATGAAGATGTTTTAGCTGATAGATTGCTAGACGTTATTGGGCATAATTTTT
This sequence comes from Galeopsomyia nigrocyanea, assembly GCA_035047105.1. Taxonomy (NCBI): domain Eukaryota; kingdom Metazoa; phylum Arthropoda; class Insecta; order Hymenoptera; family Eulophidae; genus Galeopsomyia; species Galeopsomyia nigrocyanea. The sequence goes on along the minus strand of JAWWMK010000001.1, from coordinate 9,918,158 downwards.
TATTTTTAGAGATATGCTAACCAAAGATATTTTAAAGTATTTGATGTTTATGTGCTAGATTGTTTTAAGCGACTTTTTCAGCATATATTTTACACTTGTCTTTTACCATTTTCAGGAAACATCACACGTAGCGCAAACGCAGTCGAGATTCTCAAAGGGTGAGTTCCGTGAAAGTGATTATGAAAGTGATTTTGATAGTAGTAGGATATCATCGACCTGGAAACCACAAACGTCGGCCCAATCATCATTTTTATCATCATCTGCTCAATCATCTGCTCAGACGATGTCGGATACAAAATCATCATCATCATCTACAGTAAAATCAATGAAATCGTCCTTTTCTAGTTCAGGTTCGTTCAAATCTCGCACCAAACGCTATTTCTTCTTCTAAGGTTAATGTCCCAGAAACTTTATAAAAGAATACAATAAAATCCAGTTTCATTTACACAGCAGAACTTAGATTACTTATTATAATGGATGTCTATTTTTGTAATCCATATAAAAATTGCATCAAAAGTAACCTTGTTAAAGTGCAATATAAGAACAGACAATAAAGTGAATGTACATTTGAAAAAAATATTGGGACATTCTCTGTGTTGGTCTGACGCTCTTTACTGAAAAATTTCTTTTCTAGCTTATGAGCACTAAACACCATGGAAATATGTGAATGCTTTCAATAGCTTATGCATATCCTAATCTTGCTTCGAAATGCTTCTTGCTTCTTTCCTTTACAGCTTCTATCTTTCGATAGCTTACTTTGGGTGATTCTGTAAAAACAGGTATAATTAACTCCGTTTGTTGATTGAAAGTTTGCATTTTTACTCTAAATTTCTCAGCTGTGTCTCCACTTCTACAACTCACGCTCATAACAATAACTTTGTCTTCGAATCTTTTTTGCGCCTTTTCTTTTCTATTTCATGCATCAAACATCATCTATCATTCGTCAGCAAAACCACTCTGTTAAAAATAGGAAACCCAGCGACACCAGCTCCTTCATCGTTTGCCGAAACGAAGAAGGAGACCGTCATCATGAGAGACAAGTCGACGAGAGCAGACAGACCTAGACCCAAATCTGTACTACTTCCTGGTTCTCCACCAGAAATAGCATACGCCCCACCTCGACAATCCTATTACGAGGGACAGAGTGGAATGCCCTATCATAATGCTGTTGGTACAGAAATGAAAAAGACTGTCCGCATGGATGAATCTACGGAGAACACAAGGAGAATAGTGACAGTTGAACAGACCAGTCGAGTGATCAAATTTGGCGAAAAACAAACTCAGCGTGAGATGTATCATCAACAACAGTTTAATGCACCACCACCGCAACGACAACAACAACAGCAACAACAACAACAACAGAAACAACAACAGCAGCAACAACAACAACAGCAGCAACAACAACAGAAACAACAACAACAACAACAGCAACGACAACAACAACAGTATAAGAGAAGTTCTTACAACGTACCAACTCCCAAGAAATTCGTTCAGGGCCACTTCCGCGAATCTGAATACGAAAGCGACGTAGATAGTAGAAGAATTAGAGCGAAATGGGCACCTAGCGAAAGTGAAAGCGAAGAGCCACAATATCGAAAAGTTCAACCACCAAAACCGCATACAAGCAGGTCGCCTATAATTACTATGCCACCAAGCGAATCTGAAGCTGAAAGATCTGAGAGTGAAAGGTACTGCACTCGCATGGAGTCGTCTAGAAGTCGACATTCTCAAGCTGACGACTACAGTCTCAAACCGGGATCACCGCCAGAGTTTGCATATGCTCCAGGACACGAATTCAAGAAAACTGCCAATCGTAAGGCTAATCTGGAGATTTTTGTCTGCTTCTATTCTACCGCGACTGTAACACATCGCTGATGTTTCGCGAAATTTAATTAACCACAATTATTTATTGTTTCAATATAACACTCACGAGAATTTTCGAAATTAACAAACGCCAAAACAAAAGCTTTAAATCTCGAGGGAAAGATATTGATAGGTTGCAAATGGTACTATTCGCAGACGTAGCCTCGAAGCACATAAGTGACATGAAGAGCAGCTTCAAATCGAAAACAGAGAAATTCGCTAGCGAAATTCAGTCTGATTTAAAGAGCCGAAGCAAACCTATTCTCAAACAGTCGTCCACGGATGCCGGCAGCGCCACTGACGCTGGGGATGAACCCAGAACGTATAGGGAAGAATCCAGGGTCGCGCAGTATGGTAAACACGACATGTTCTTACGCCTGCTCTGCAATTATAAATATCGATTATTGATTTGCATTTAAGCTTTTTTGCGATACGACTTTAGATTATTTTATAGTTTCAAAAAGCTGACAATCTTTTAACTTTGTAAATTATTGGCAATTTTGCATGGGAAAAGATACCTGAAAATAGTTTATATTTATCCACATGGAAGTACTATTTTCAGGTCAGCAATGCTGGCTCGGCATGAATTGGTTTTCTTTTTGCTTTTTGATTTTTTTTTCTTCAAAATTTGAACCGCGCTTGATTTGGCATCAAAATATCTTCGGAATTGATCCCGTAATGTGGTCAAACTTCAGTTACGTTTTGGAATCAAAATTTCAATCGCAAATTTGCTCGCTGACGCTCTACTATAAAAAATGAAATGAGTGAATACATCAGACCCAAATTCAGGCACAAAGCACATCGATCCAGACACGGGCTTAATCTACTTCAAGTACGATTTTGGCTACGAGTTTGGTATCGTATTTCCTGGCGAGGGCAAACGTACCGTAACAAGCAGCAATCAAAGTTACAAGGGCCAGCGTAAACCTGGCGACATTGAGGTACCAATTGTGCACGAATTCACTCACAAGGAGAATGGTTACGCCAAGCCAACATCGCAAAACTATTGCAACACTTTTCCTCGCAAATCGGCACCCAAGTACAGTAAAACTGTCAAATGGGAGCCACCATCCGAAAGTGAGTTCTCCGAGGCAGAGGAGATTCGCAACGTTGTTAGAAATGATAATACTAGCAACCGGATGTCCGCACCTCCTAATCTATTGATACCAAATTCACCATCGCCAAGATGGGATCCAACTTCACCAAGTCCAGCCTCGCTCAGCCCGAGCTTGCCAAGTTTCAGTCCGCGATATGGAGGCGGCCCCAGTAACGTCGATTCGACGCCAGGTACCGCTCAACAAACACCAACGATGTTGATGATAGCGAATATAAACAAAGATAACAAAAATTAATTTGAAAGAACTGAATACAGCAACTGTTAGGTCGATGTATTTTAGCTTACATTTATAAATTTAGCCATATCTTTCATAATTTAGTAATCAATCAATACATAATTTTTTCATCAATTTTCATCATTCATTATACATCAACGATCACGTGTTTATTGAGCACATCTACCTTGAATGGCCTATCGATGTTGTTTATATCTGCCACGCTCGCATTATCCAATGTACCTGCTTTATTGCACCCCCCGCTACGTGACTAGATAAATTTTACAATTATAGATGAATCTTTTTCCAATTTCTTCTTAATTATAAACCAAAAAATATTTGCTTGTGTCTTGCTTCCATTTTTCGCTGGTAAGGAAAGGTGTACTTGTATCATGTATTTTTATCATTTTCATCTTTCATTATCAGAAGATCCAACTGCATGTTACCTGCATTTCCAAAGATGATATCGATGTATTTCTTTTAGCCTACTTAATTGTGACTTTTTTAATCGAATAGATTATGTAGAATTCCCATAAAATTTCCAGAAAACCCATAATCTGCCATCAGTTGTATGAAATATTGGATACTAATCTTATTGGGTACCGATTACAGGTTCTCCGTGGTCAGGAGCTAATGGTGAGCGAATAATTCCTATCGCCTCGGAAGTTGTCAAACCATACATCGAAATTCTCCCTAAAAAAGCACCTTTATTTATAACGGTATGCTATCACATTTGTTTAATGAATTACGCTTAATATTTGAAATATTGATTGGCTGCACAATAGTACAACCTTGCGAAGAATTTTTAATATCGGAATATCTTATTTTATTATTACAGCCACTTAGAGACATTGCTGTAGTCAGTGGCCAAACTGCACGATTTGAATGCATCGTTCAAGCTGAACCACAACCGAATATTATATGGTCAAAGGATGGTAGGATAATTGAAAATTCAATCAATGCTGATCTATACTATCGAAATGGTGTTTGCCGACTTACCCTACCACGAACAACCCCAGGTCAGTGTCGAGTACCAGTGCTTACGTACATGAAAGCACAAAAAATGGAAATCTAATTGTTAATAATAAAATGTGATCATTAAAACTTTCAGATGATGCTGGCAGTTATACTTGTACAGCGACAAACAGCCTAGGTTCAAACGCGACATCCGCGAGCTTGCAAGTACCAGGTAACCGACGATCAATATATGGGGTTAACTAATGCACGTCAAATTTGAAGGTGGAGGTATCATCTTATAATTAAAGCACGAAATGTATACCAAATATGGTGGTGGTGATAATTGTAATGTCTGGGAATATGTGTCATAACCAATGTAAAAAAAATACTTCCCAAAGAGTCACATTATTTCGATGTAACATCGCGCTTACGATACATTAATTTATTCTTTTATTTCTTACTTTTGCTCTGTATTTTTTATTTCGAAGGGAGTCCTTTTTCTCGTTTTTTTTTCACGAAACAGAGCAAAAATTGAGAGGCTTCGCGAAAAAAGATTTTTGAACAGATATTAGGTTATTAGTTGATAACGAGAAGTTATATCAATTAGCATCATTAAAACGCTTATCATGTAACTCGACAGAGTATAAGTGCCAAGTCAATAAATTTCGCCTAAGCATTTCCATAAATAACGTTTTCCTTTCTGATTGAAGGCGAGAAAGCAATTTTTTCTAGTCAAAGGCACCCGCGCTCACAATATTTAGTTCGATTTTCTATTTGAAGAAAAACGCCAGCAAGCAAAATCAAAGTATTTTATGTCACCAAGAAATGCAAGATAATTGTAAGATTCGATCATTAAGGACCCGGACATTAAGACAATAAAATGATAATATTTCTCAATCACTCTACATTTATTAAATTTCAAGATTTGTTCAACTAAATATAATTACATTATTTAGCTCTATCTATTATACTCTTCTTCAATAAAAGTTCCTTACGGTATTGCAGACTTATTATTTTGGAGTTGAAAATTTTGTATTGCATTTCTCAATTAATCAGATTTTTTCATTCAATGATTTCGCTTGATTATAATCAAATTTTATTTTTTGAGTAAGTTTTTGTTTGAATTATGTTTTCAATCACTTCAGTGGCCTAGTCACTTTTATTATTTTCTTTATTCACTAAAGAAAATATGTGTATCTTGTCGCGAGTCCATTTTTGGGGTGAGCTTATATCACTTTGCGGTTGGAAAGAATACACAGCTAATACAGGAATACAATTTCAAAATTGTACAGTACTGAAAGTTTGCACTTTGATAAAATATTTTTTTGATTTATAGTTGACACCTATTGTTTCACTGTAAGTGTTGAAAAGTAATTTTCGAATATAAATATTTGCATCTGATATATGAACGTGATATGAAATTGTGAAAATACGTTTGATTAGATAATGAAATAATCCTGCAAATGATGGTGAATGAATATAATTCTATAACTACAAACCTTGATTCTCCTTCTATATTATAACATTGGTTCATTCATGCTGTAACTGTCGCAATAGGATAATAATATAAATTATTTATAAACTTCACAGGATTACATCTATGTAAATAAATGTGTGCTTTCTCTGCAGTGCATAGCATTATTATTTCAATATTTCTCTTCATGACCTTTTACTCTCTCCTTACATAAACAGAGAAAAGTTGTAAAATTAAAAACAATATCGTTATCCAATGCAATTTTAATTAAAATTATTTAAAAATATTACACTTAAAGAGTTTCAGCGTTGATTGGAAATAACTTTTCTCTGTCATACCCAACAGATGCTTCCATCAATTTCAAGTATAAGTCATTTTTATGTATATAAATTATTTTGATTCCTCGAAGACAGGTAGGTTCTACAGAAAATAGAAAAATATTAATAACTTTGACATGGTATTACAGCGCAATAATTTTACTGCATGATATATTTAACTGTTTCTACATAAATTACTTTAGGTCAATTATTAATCATTATAATTCGCAAATTAAAATGAAAAATGCTTCATATATATAATATTTGCTGGTATAAAATAACTAAGGTCATTTCTTTAACAACTGCTTGGTAAACTTGAACTACTCACTTGTATCTTCGAGTTTTTGAACTTTCAAATATTTTTCTGTAATAATCATTTCCTTCAAAAAATATTGAAGTTGATTATATCCTCGTAATAACTAATGGACATATTGAACATATTTATTTGACTATGAAAAGAAACTTTATAAGATTTTATTCGATATGTATGTTAAAAAAATACAAAAAAATATGAGAATTAATGGAAAAGTTACTGCTTGCTATCTCATGTAAGTGATCCGATTGATAGTCAATGACTAGATAAAATATAAATGTCAAAAATAACACAGTATTTGGATTAAACAAATAGTACTATCAATTTCTTACAATTGCATATAATCAGTATTATGATTCTTTTAAAAGATGATTTCACCATACATGAAAAAATCAATTACAGAAATGTTGGAACCGACTACAGAATATGAGCAGAAAAATAAATATCACCCAGATAAAATATCAAGATTTGTAGCTCTCAAGGACCTTTTTCTTTCACCGGAAATTCACATTAAAAGTTCTAGTCTTTTTCAAAATAGTGATTCTAAAAAAACAGAAACTTGGAAATTTAGGTAAAATGGATTTGATATAGTAAATTTATCGATGGGACAATACCTTATTTTTTATTTAATTTTCAATTCCAATAATATATCAAAACAAATTTATTTAAAAAAAATGAATAAAAGTAGATTAATATAATAAAGTCATCATGAATCGTTTTAGCAATGAAAGTTTACATCATGAATCAGGAAACATCGATGAAGTAACTCGACGTCTTGAGTTCTCAGATACTGATACGTCTATTGATTCTAATGATGATTCATATAGTTTACCACGCTTAAAATATGCAACTCAATATTCTTTAGAAAATGGTGAGATCCTAGTGAAAAATTAATTTTTCATTGTTCGTTTTTTTCTAATTGAATACAAAGTTAATATATATTGAAACAAAAATATCCGTATATGTATTCAAAAATTCGCACAAAAAAAGAAAAATGTATTTGGACGCCATTCATTCATTACAGGTCAATATGTTTTTCTTTCGCCGCCGCCGAATGGTATTCAACAACAACCTTCACCAGAAAAATGTAATATCGAACATGTAACGCCTAGTCGAGAAATATTTGATCAACCGTATCATTATAAACCATCTGCGTTCGACACCATTGAAAGCTTTAAGGTTCTTTTAATATTTTGTAATGCCTTATTTCTTCTCAATTTCAATAATCCTTCATATCAAATGTATTTTTTTTATCAGATTGTTGCTTTCGAAAACCAACTTCTATGTGATGAAAAATACCGGGAAGTAATCACTAAATATAACGTAAGAAGATTAAATTCGCTAATTGATACAGCAATTAATGAAAGTCCAGAGCCACTCGCACCACCAGAAATTCTACAAAAGCATAAATGTTCCAGATTTTTAGAAGGCTCTGATGGTATCTTTTATACTAAGATATCTGGTAATCCAATCCCAGTGGTAATTTCACTCTACCATTCTTTTTTTGTTCACAAATTATAAAGAACTGAATTCAGCAACTTATTTTATTACCTAGTAGTAGTATCTTCAAAGTAATTTGAAAGTATTATATTAAGAAATATTTTACAATAGGTGACGTGGCTGAAAAATGGTCAGCGTTTGATTGGCTCGCAACATATCGAGATCACTGGTACAGATCAGGAATTGAGACTAAAAATCAACAACATTGTGCCAGAAGATCTTGGATATTATACGTTAGTACTAGAGAATCAGTATGGTGTAACGCTTAGCTCAGCCTATTTAACGGTAGAATCATCTGATCAAACTGATCATGCGCCTATATCGCTTAGTAAAAACTTAGTTGAAGCTGCTCAACCCGATAGTCTTCAAACTTCTAAAATTCAAAAAATGCTTCCCCCAAAATTTGTTCGTGCCAGTGTAGACTCATACGATATAATTGAAGGAGAAATGGCAAGGTTTGATTGTCAAACAATCGCTAGTCCATCTCCTGAAGTTATTTGGTATATTAACGACATTCCTGTAATCAACGATGAGACACATGAAATTCTAGTCAACGAAAGGGGTGATAATTCACTTTTGATAACTAATGTTGGCCCATTGGATCATGGAATTATTAAATGTATAGCTCGGAGTCAAGCTGGCAATTCGTCTTGTCAGTTTAATCTTAATGTTATTGAAAAAGAAAAGGTCTTGGCTCAAAAATCGGTAAAAGTATATAATTCAAAAGTTGACCAGGAAAACGAACCCACGCATATCTTGCCCCAAGAAGCTGAACCTCTCGCACCGCTAATCGCTCGGCAAAAGGTTGATGCGTAATCTATAATATTATGAATATATGTAAGACTAAATTGCTAATCGATAGGTTTCTCACTTGAAGGGTGAAGTGCCATTTATCACTAGTCCAAAAATGCAGATTGTCTCAAATAATGGGTCTCCAAAACTACACATTGAAGAGGTGGCAGTCGGTGATAAACGTTGGTACAAGCCTACGGCTTGCAATGTAGCTGATTCTACTCTAAATGGAAAAGACATATTTAATAAGTCAATGGAAGGGACTGTTTCCGATTCTCCACAACGTACGAGCCTGTCAAAAGAAGCGGCAGAAGTTACGTCAGTATTACATTTTCCTTTTCATTATTTGATTGATATAATTGTTATATTCATGCATAAAATGCAACAATAATGTTTTTTGTTTCAATGCAGACCATCAGTTGTTCCTGAAATTGTTAGTTTCCCACGTGAAATCACCTCAAAACCAGAAAAATATTCCCCAGAAGCAAACGATGTTTTTACTAATGTAAATGACCTTCAAAAAATTCCTCAGCTTGACGAAGTAAATTCACACCAAACTAAAAGTCCCGAAAAGATATCTTCTCAACGGCCAATATTCACTCGGACGCTCAAAGAATTAGGAGAATTGCAAGAAGGTCGTAATGCTCACTTTGAAGCTCAATTGACTCCGATTAGTGATCGCACGATGAGAGTAATGTGGTACAAAAATGAACAACCGATTACAGCTGGTAAGAGTCATTTTGATTTACACCATTTGACCGACAAATATACATCCAAAAATTACTCCTCTCTTAGATTCGAGAATCAGTACTATTTTCAATTTTGGCTATATTTCATTAAATATAATGAACCTTCGGACTGAGGACACCGGATTTTACTCTGTTCGAGCAGTAAATCGTTTAGGAGAAGCTACTAGTTCAACATTTTTAAAAGTGCCTGGTAATGAATGTTAAATATATATTAAGTTTTAATTAAAATTTCATGTTACCGTATCCTTACATATTGCCTTACACAATTGATAAAGAACATCCGAAAAACTTTGATGAAGCAAATCAATATCGTCCTAAAATCGTTGAACAACCAAAAATTGATGGAAAGATCAGACCTGATGTAGTTCAGATCAACTCTTCTTTAAAGAATGGCATACCATCAACTTTAAGAAAAAATCCGACCACCGAACTCATTGAACATTCTACAAGTGATGCTGAAGCAAATGAACAAATTAGTGAATTACCCAGATTTTTAGGAGAGTTGACAGGAACACATGAAATACGTGATGGACAGAGAGCCCATTTCGAACTTCGCGTACAACCGCAAACTGATCGAACAATGGAAATTAAATGGCTCCACAATGGTAAACCGATTGCTACTGCTAACAGAATCCAAATGTACCATGCCTTTGGATATGCTGCTATTGATATTTATCCAGTACGCTCGGGAGATGCAGGCACATACACTGTCATAGCAAGAAATAATCTTGGAGAAGCATTGTTAACTACTGATATGGTTGTTAAATGTAAGTCTGCCTTATTGGCCAAATTCAATTTTTACTTTTCGTCTATTATTATTTATATCTCATCATTTTAGCTCATTCTAGTCCGGATACAAAACCTATACATCATGGTGCTTGTGAAAGATCAGAAAGTCTTAGAGGTATGAAACTGGTAGAACCTCAACATCAGTTTGACGAAACTATAAATTCGAAACCTGTGTTCGCTCAACCATTAGGTTTCGGTAAATATAAACCTGTCGTAAATGGCTAATTCCCAGCTATTTCAACATAGTCATATCGACCACTCAACCGATTTCGTTCAAACTTCGTAGGCTTATTCTATACGTAACAATAAACATTTGTACCAATTTTTAGGCCAAAATATTTATTAGTTCAAAAGTTATTAACA
>JAWWMK010000001.1:9872999-9907610 GCA_035047105.1 Galeopsomyia nigrocyanea | reverse complement strand
GGCCGAAAAAAGGGTGTCACCAGCATTTTTGTGAATGGGCCCAATTTTTTTTCGGTTCCTCTTGTAACATAGAATGATATCCCGAAGGAATTAGGAGCATCGATTGAGTTTGACATTTTTTAGAACCGGTACCGAATTATGGGCGTTTTTTTGTGGAATTGGACATATATAAGAGTCTTACAGCGGATGCGCACCGAAGAACACCACGAAGCGCGTCACCGTGGGCGGTATATGCATGCGCGGACACCTCGCCGACTATAACGGTGCACACGTGTATTATACGCGCGTACCACCTTTCAGCGAGACCATATAGCAAGTCTTGTTGCCTCTCTCTCTCTCTATATGCTTTTCTAGACTTCCTTTTTGGTTGATCGTTTAATTAAGGTTGCAAACTCTCGGCAATTACGGGTAGAATCCTTTTTTTCTCTCTCCTCCTTTTGGTATTGTATTTGCTCTGGGGTAATTGATACTTTTGCGGTTTACGATGCGACCACTCGCGCGTAAAATGCTACTATTTCTATAAACGCGCCGTGACGAGATTGTGATTTTCGGCTTTGATGGCGATTCAATTATTGGAGCGCGTATATCGAACGAAAGTAGGCATTATCGTCGAGTCGAGTAATCGTTTGCTGAGGTTTATATGACTGTAATTTTCTTTTTTTTAATTCTTTTTCCAATGAATTTTCGAGTTCGATGCTTTCGAGTGGTTTAGTATTTTAATAGTTAGACGCGAGTGAAAGAGAATTGAGTCAGCATCTGTTTCGGGGACTATTATTAAAGCTGAATTCAATAAAGTTGACGTGGTAAATCAAGGAGGATGCCAAAAAGTCACAGGTGCTTCCAATCTTAAAGATGTCAAATGGCAAAGCCAATTGTGATTTCAAATAATAGTCGGCAGGAAATTAAAAAAGATTTTTGGTCGAATTTCAAATCATTTTGGGATTTTATACTTTTAGTTAAAATTTAGAGTACTTTTAACTTATTGAAATTGATTGATACACATATATTTACATTTTTTAAACGCACGTAAATGAAATTAAAACAAAAACAAAAGTTTGTTTTCTTTTGGTCAAGTTTTAGAGAAATTAAGTCGGTCATAATTAAGATGAATTACTTTGAAAAAAATTGTGGATAAATTTTTTTATGTATGTGGGTATATTATTATAATCAAGTACATAAATTGGTCGAACAGAAAGTATCATGAATACCGGATTTTCTCACTTTTTCCTTACAAATATTCTCAGTTAAAGTCTAAAATAAGATTTAGTCAAAAACCAAAAGTATTTAAATAAATTTATGGCTTCACGCGCGTAGAAAAAAAAAATTTAGTAACTGGAGGCAAATGTAGTTTTATTTCGTACGCAAAAATAGTGATCCTCAAAAACTCCAAATGCAGGCAGCTCCCGAAGCGACCTTTTTTCCCGAAAGTTATAGGGCTATGAAGATTATTTTTGAGTAGTTTACGAGGTCATGCAAATGATTTGCTTTACAATATTTAGACTTTGACTCATGCATCGCGAACTCGTGTATATACATATACAAAGTTATCGAGCATAATTCGCGATCGCGTCCGGCAAGTAAAAATAATCTCAATTATTTTTATTACAAAATAAAAAAAAATCAACGCTCAAAATAAGAAATCTAATTATTATTGAAATGAAAGTCATGTTAGCTTTTCAAAAACCCTCCACAAAAAAAAAAAAAGAACAACAAAACACAAGACCTAGAAAAAAAAAAGACAGAGTGGCGCATCGTATAGAAGTTAGCGCTAGTGAAGCTCTCGGAGCTTTCTCGCCTTCGGTTAGGATATTTCGGTCGGGCAATTCCTCTCTCTCTCACACACACACACATATACATACTCGTATATACTTCGAATCTCAGCCGTCTCGTCGTTTCTCGCGCCGCCGCCCCACCCTCGAGTCTGCCGTTGAAGCAAGCCGCCCGAGATATCTCGCGAGCGGCGCTGAGCAGCGATTCGCATTCGACCGACGTCTTGGTGTGCGAGAAGAGAGTCGGGGACGACACGAGGATAGAGCGGCGCGCTTTTGGGGGCTCTCCGAATTTTTTTATTTATTTTACTTTTAACGATGACTTGGCCGCCTCCGATTTAAAAAAAATACAAGATTGTGCGAGAGAGAAAGTCCGATAAAAAGGACCTCGACGAATTTTTTTTTATATATATAGTGTCTTTTATTGAGTGATTGTGCTTTTTTTTTATTACATTTACATTGGTTCCGCGAGTTTCGAGTCGAGCTTGCGAAAGCTCGATCAATCACGCCTGGAACCATGAAGCGCCAACAGTCATGGGATTTGCAGACGCAACAGTACTCGCAGGAGCGCACGGAGACACAAGTCACCAGGCAACAAGTCACCCAGCAGAGAGGTCAGTTTTTACTTCCCCCCCCCCCTTTTTTTCAACGACGTTATTTTCTTCGCCAAGTTACGAATTTCGAAAGTCAAGTTTCGTTACTCGTAAAAATAGAAAAGTCGAAAAGATTGGATTAATTGACGAAAAAGTAAACGTGCAGACCGATGTAATATAATATCACGGAGAGAATTCAAAATTATCACACACATACACTCACACACAGAGAGAGAGACACACGGTTACCGCGTGGTTATTTATAATTTTCATACTACCGCTATTTATAAGTGTCGTTTGCATATATGTATATATATAGTCGTCATAATTTCGTGAACAAGAGCAAAGAAGATGATGATGAAGAAGAAGAAAGTAACGATAGCCTCCGAAATATAATTCCATCGTCGACAAAGTCGCAATCGAAAAGAATTGAAAAAAAAAATAAATAAATTGCAAGTAAGAAAAGGTGTGCATATAAGTGCAGCTCGGTGCACACCACACGGAAGAACTGTTAGGCGATCACTCGAGCGAGCGCGCGCGCGGTTCGTCGTTACCGGCCCTCTTATATATACTATATAGCTTCTCGTTACGCTATCGTAAGCGCCCCGGTGTGCAAAGCGCATTCCTAACTCGCTCGCTCGTTTCGCTATTAAACGTGCACCGAAAAATGTTTTTTTCGAATGTTATGGAAATCGCGAATAAACACAAGTTGATGTAGATTGATTGATTGTTTGTCGGATGTTTAAAATAGAATGGCGTTAAATGGTGAGAGATGTTGAACATTTTGGATAAGGTATCAAGATTGAATGATACATGCATCTTGAGAAAATGCTTGCATAAATGCGGGATTGTAGATGACGCTGATAATACCTCAATAGAATGGGTATTTGTTGCACTTAGGCGAGATGCATAGATTTCTCTTTAGTAATTTTGATCATTCAAAATCTAGAAGAAATTGCAAGCTTCGATAAAGAATATCCAATTTTTCGCCCTTTAAAAAAAAATCTCAATTTATAGTTTATCTCTTTTTTTTTCGCTGCGGCCTATACACGAGAGATGGCAGAGAGCAAAAGAGAGAGAGAAAGAGCGCGAGCGCGAGTTCTTCCACGTCGGTATTCTATTTTCGAGTGAGCTACCGGACTAAATTTAGGGCCTCGCTCGTGTGCGCTCCAAAATTCCTTCGTCTGCGCCGCCGCCGCCACCACCACCACTGTCCCCGTGCCCGACACTACGGCGAGCTTGAAAAGAAAGCTCAGCTGCTGCTGCTGGGGGCGACGTAATAGTAATTGATTGTATATGAGTTGGATTCATTTTTTTATGGGTAGATGACTGATGTGGAGGGACTTGCGACAATAAGTAGACGAATAGATTAGATACAGATGACATGACATTTATACATGTAATTTTCGGTTGTCAGTAAAAAAAAAAATGTAATGTAATTTCGAAGAAATTGGCCATATGGCATTATATGTTATCCGCTTAGCTTAGGCGTAAAAGAGTGAAAAGTTAAAGCTACTTGATCCGACTTCCGATAGATGTAGTCTGCTTTCTCATGTTAAACAAATGATATGCAATATACATAGTGTCCCTAAATACATTCATATACATTCATCGACTTTGTACAAGCTTTTATACAATACTTCTTGGTCGCGTACTCTAATCGAAAGAGATTTCGCACTGTAGATTCTTGAATTGTTATGAAAATTATAGTCACTGCAATCGCGTTAAAGCTCATCAGAATGAGACAGATTTCAAAATAATTATTTTCAGAAAAATCCATTTAATTCGAATCACCAGTAACAGATGTTTTTCCACTCTTATTTTTGTTTGACTTAAAATTGTAAACAATTACTCACAACAACAAAATGTCTCTTTTTTTCCTAATTTTATTGTTGCAAATCCACGAAAGCTCGGGAATTTTTCGCGATTATTTTTTCAACGCGTAACTTCCATCAAACGAACTGCCTGTAAAATATTTGCATACCATCGATGCTCGATCGGCGCTGGTTATTTTTATATTTGCGTTATTTTTCTCCGTGTGTCTGTGTGACTGTACTTTTATTTACCGGACCGTTAATCATCGACCAAAAATAAGTTTTTTTTTATCTCATGTTACGTTTTTGCAAACGTTGTTTCATTTATTTTTACTTTTTTTTTTACGATGCTAGTTAAAAAAATTAGTTTAATTTTCGAGAGGAGGTAACATATTTTTTTTAATCGAAATATGTGGCTTGTACTGTCCACTTGTTTCAGAATTTTCTAATTATGAGCGAACAACAAGAGCAAACGTAAAATAATTTTCGCGAGTTCTGCAACGCTGAAATTGTCATCATCGCGTATAGAGGCGCAACTTTCAAAACGAAACGCACAAATTTCGAGGTGTTGCGCGAACAGAAGAGACGCATTCTTTTTGCGGCACCATTACAGACTTGGATGTGCTCCAAAGCGTAAGAAAGCAGCGGGTAGATGAAGATGCCGTTCGTTACCGTGTTGTTTACGAGTTTTTTGCCGGCTTCATTACGATTACAAATAAGTTACGCGCTTCGATTTTATAACTTTGCAAAATATCGTTCACTCGTATATGCTTGTGCATCTTATACTTCGTTGTCTCGTCGAGCTTGAACATTCAAAGTAGCTTTACAATCAAATAGAATGCACATCACGTATGCACGTATGAAAAGGACAAATAAAATCTCATATTTCGAACGTTCACCTGTTCGCAACAAAGAGCAAACATTGTGCAAATTCATGTTTACCGTTCACTTTCGTTTAATGTGTTTGTTTACATCTCTCGAGTAGACGGATAAGTGACAGGTAAATCCCCTTACAAAAAAAAAAAATCTTCTCTGTCGTCCTGCCAACTGCGTTTACGGGAAAGCGACGCGAGATTGCGCGATCGACACGAGCCAAAAGACATAAATTCGGACTTGCAAAAATCTTCGTGGTTCAGAGAGGATATTCTTTCGCTATGCGATGAGTGTGACGATTCAAAAATATCAGCGTAGAAATAAACTGCAGATGCTTGCAGATATTAGTTTTTATTTCGAATTTATCTGAGGAAATTTTTTGAGATTGTTATTGTAAAGAGTGAATTTTCGATTAGACTAATGAAATGAATAGAAATCTTAATGATATGGAATTGTATCAATGAATAAATTTTTAACAAATAATTGAATAAGTCGTAGACGGATAAAAATCATTGGAAAAAAAATTACCAGCCAATTTTTTGTCGAATACATGAAATTAATCTTATGATGAAATAGTAAATCTCAGAAAATAGTACTTACTATTCGATTGCAAACAAAAATCGGTTATGCAAGATAGATAATGAGAAGCTTCATTTATGTTTTGATCGTCATCTTAATCTGAAATGAAATAAAATAAAGAAGTATACTATTAGCTTTCATATAACATAATATTATTACAATTAATATTGGAATTAATATTTTCAAGACAATTCACAATAAACATAAATCAATCAATAGAGAAATGGACTATAATATTAATAAGATTTTGTAGAGTAAAGTGTATGAAAAAAAAATTGAAAGTGTCAGTTTCGACTATTGAAATAATAAACATTAAATATAGGTTACCTGATAAAAATAAAACAATAAGTTATTTTTTCCAAACTACATAAGAGCGAAGTGAATTTTGAATACGTTTATTCGAAACGCATCCACGTCTAAGAGCAAACTTAAAAGCAGCAAGTTAACAAACCTATAACAATAAACGCTCTGTCGAGCGAGAAAGCCTGCTGCAAGGGTTTACTCCTGCTAACTTTAGCGCGAAACAGCTGATGCATCGGAGCTCAACGACCTGTCGGGGAGTGTCGATACACTTATATATGTATACCTATTACTCCCGTCTGACGATTCAGCTGATATATACATGAAAAAAAAGAGGAAAGAATATAAGGGACGAGGTTGAGTCGAAAGTGAAAGACGTGCAATTGGCAGATCTGTTTGTTTTACGCGGTTGACGGAGGATATTTTGGTGCAGTGACTCGTGTGTGCGGCTTTTACGCAATATATATATGCATTTTACGTGCCCGCGTGTGCACTCTCACTCTCTTACTTCTCGTCTCGAGGGCAAGACGAAACTTGGAAATGTAAATATACGTGCTTTTAAGGAGTTGGACCTACATTTTTTTTTGGCCTGGCTTGGGTTAATTTGAATTGTTGTACAGAAATTGATTTTTTTAAATTATTTGAAAACGAATTAAGAAGTGTAACGCTAAATGTTAATTTTTTTTGTTATAATTTATAGTAATTGGCAATTTTTATTAATTCAATTAAAAAATTGAAAAATTCATTTTTTACACAGTTCCATTCATTTTTTTTAACTTTGTGACAGGTCAAATAAATGCTTGTAGATTGAATCATCCGTGAACTAGAATAAAACTACAAGAAATCCAAGCGAAACATGATTACGAAATCAGGCCGGCAAAAGAGAGAAAAAAAAAAGAGAAGACGAATCTCTCGACTCTCGGTGACAAAAGGCCAATTGGACAATTCGAAAAAAAAAACAAGAAAACAAAAACAAAAAATAGCCCACAAGAACACAAAAAAAAAGAGTGAGAGAGAGCTAATGCAATGCGTAGCGAAGGGAAGAAAAAGACGAAACAACCGATCGCGCGCAGCTACTATACCACCACCGCAGCCGCCGCCGACGTCGTCGTCGTCTCGTAAAATGGGTCCCTGGTAACGTGATCCCATCTCTCGTACAAAAATAGGCAGCGTCTGAAAACCTGGGGCTGCGAGCGTTCGCGCACTCACGCACACACATTTGTATTTGCCATCTCTCGCTCTCTCTCTTCTCGCGGGATGATCATCGAAGAAATATGCTGCATTTATATGACTGATATTAGCGAGGGAAAGACGTGAATACGCCCACTTACGATGCAAACTCCGGATATGCGAATGCAGAACGACGACGAGTGTGGGTGGAAATGCGCTTTCGTTTCTCTCGCTGCGTTGTGTGTACGGAATTTTTTTTTTTTTTTTTTTTTTTTTGCATCTCGCGCTACCACGCGTGATATGATTTCCTTGTTTAGATTGAGGTGCGAAAACAAACGATGCGAATTTTTTTTATTCTTGTATTGAAAATTATGCAAAAAGTATGCAAGTTCATTGAATCGCTTATCGATATTATCTTAAAAAGTGTTTACAAAAAAATGTGGAGTACAGTATGCTCGATAATGAAGAAAATTTAGTTATGAAATATACAATTGACTGTTATTTTTCGAGTGACAAAAATTTTTTCCTTGTGAAAAAAAAAATAATTTTATCGATGCCCAAAAATTTCATTTCTTTCTGCAAATTCATAGTTAAAAAATATAATGAAATTTTTAATGTAGGCATTACTTATTTAAACACGTAAAATTATTGACTTTCCATGAAGAATTTATTATCTATATCTGAAATCGAATGTGTACTGCAATTCTGAATCGTACATTTAGTAGTGCAAAAACAATAGAATAGTAAAATATTTAAATATTCGTATCTTCAGTTACCTATCGCTTCTCAATATTTATATTAAAAGCAGTAATAATGAAATCCAAGAATCATGTTTTTAATATAAATATATTCATTCGATTACAGTGCAAGGCGAGATGATCGTTCAAACGACACCCACAGTACCAGCGTAAGTTTCAATTAAATACTCAATAATCAGACACATAAGAACAACAAAAATAAAAAATTTCTAAACGAAACGCAGGTTTTCGGGTAGACCGGGTGATCCGTCGCCTCCGGTGTTCGAACAGATCTTCAAGAACGCGAGGTTCGCTCAGGGCGGCAATGCCGTATTCGAAGGCCGCGTCAGAGGCAACCCCAAGCCAGTTGTGTCTTGGACCCACAAAGGTGCGCCTCTGCTGGAGACCTACAAAATCAAGATGTCGTACGACGAGAGGACCGGCAACGTCAAACTACAGATCAACAACATCGGACCGGGAGACGAAGGGGAATATACCTGTCATGCCAAAAATCAATATGGTTCGTCGATCAAAAATTTTTTGTTTGCAATTACTTATTGTATAGAGGATGAATATTACACTTTTTTCGTATTACAGGAGAAGGTATTTGCTCGGTATACATCCAGCCAGAAGGTTTCGGACCACCTCCTCAACAACAACCGAAATTGTCGCGTAACTATCAGTCGACGATCGATAAACAGTACACTAATGGTAGCACCATCATCAAGGAGGACTTCAAGGTATCTTTCTGAATCTAATTTTCTACATTTTTTCAATAGAATTATATTCAAGCGTGAATTTTTTTTTTCTTTCCAGGTCGACACATTCGAGTACAGAATTTTGCGCGAGGTAGAGTACCGTGAATCGATCACCAGACGCTACGTCGGCGAGTCAGACTCGCAGATTAGCACGACGGTCGAGCGTAATCTCGGACCAGTGGCACCGCCACAAATCACGCAGAAACCACGAAGTTCCAAGCTTGTCGAAGGATCCGAAGCTATATTCTCTGTGAAAGTGTCGGGTAATCCGAAGCCAAGGGTAAGATCTCAGAAAACATCGACGAATCTTCATTCGAGTAGTTAAAGTTCGTTAACCGATATCCTGATAAATTTACAGCTGACATGGTTCAAAGACGGTCAACGTCTGCGCGACTCGCAACACGTCGAAACCGTGTACTCGAGTCAGCAAGCAACTCTCAAGATCCACAAGGTCACGTCTGAAGACAGCGGTCACTATTCCCTGCTAACCGAGAATCCGCAAGGTTGCACGGTGAGCTCGGCGTACTTAGCCGTCGAGTCGAACGATCAAGTGGACACGTCACCGTTGAGCAAAGAAATCACCACGACCTTCCAGTCCGACAGTCAGCCCGAAGCCGCCAAAGTGTTGGCTCCCAATTTCGTGCGCACGTGCTCCGATCGCGACGTGACCGAGGGCAAGATGACGAGATTCGATTGCCGTGTCACCGGTCGTCCTTATCCCGAAGTCACGTGGTACATCAACAATTTGCCCGTGGTCAACGATACGACTCACAAGATCCTCGTCAACGAGACCGGCAGCAACTCGCTCATGATCACCAACGTCAGCCGATCCGACAGCGGAATCGTCACTTGCGTTGCTCGCAACAAAGCGGGCGAGACGTCGTTCCAGTGCAACCTCAATGTCATCGAGAAGGAGCAAGTTGTCGCGCCGAAGTTCGTCGAACGTTTCACCACCACCACCGTAAAAGAGGGCGAACCCGTGTCATTCTCGGCCAGAGCCGTTGGTACACCAGCGCCACGAATCACTTGGCAGAAGGTTCGTTCTGTGACCTACTTTCTTCTTCTTTTTTTCTTCTTTTTATTCCGAAATGCGTATGGTAATTATGCGACAAAGTAACGGTTCAAGCTAGATTAACGCAGAAAGAGCAAAGCATCATTTGGCAAAATTTCAGTTCGCGTTATTTACGACTCTTTGCGTGGAGAAAATAGAAACCTACTTGGATATTGTGATCCTCTTATTTTAACGACGCGATGTATTTCATTACGTAACTGCTTGATTCATTTCATTTCTGTCAATTTACAGGACGGCGTGCCGTTAACTCCCGGCCCCGAGGTGCGTATCTCGACGGACGGCAGTGGAGCCTCGATTCTCGATATACCCCGCGCGAAATATCACGACGCCGCCTGGTATCAGTGCACAGCGCAGAACATCGCCGGCTCCACCGCCACCCGAGCGCGCCTATTCGTCGAAACAGCCAAAGACATTGTCCCCGAACCACCAAGACGCCTGAACTTACCCCGACCGACGAAAGTCATCGAACCTGAGTAAGTACAAAAAATGGTAGATTACTTGTCATGTTTTTTTTCGATTGAATTTTTACGGGTTTCTTGTTCGTTTTGCAAAATGTAGACCAGAACCTGGTCCCGAAGTGATCTACCTACGACCAGTGGAACGTGCGAAACCGTATCTGCCTCCACCCGAGGAAGATAAGGTTTATCCACCACCGCGTTTCATCATACCTCTTCGTGATGCTCACGTGATCGAGGGTGGACGCGTTCACTTCGAGGCCAGAATCGAACCGGTGGGAGATCCCACTATGAGGGTGGAGTGGTATGTCAATGGAAGAGCTTTAACTGCAAGTGAGTATAATCCATCTGGTGATGATCACGAGGAAATTGTAATTGGAGAATTATTTGTTTTCTCTTTTGTGTTTTTAGGCTCCCGAGCGACTTCCATTTTCCGTTTCGGATTCATTGCTCTAGACTTGATCAGCATCGTTATGGAAGACAGCGGCGAATACGTTTGCCGCGTAGTCAGCTCAACCGGAGTAGCCGAATCTCGAGCCACCCTCGGCGTGACGCGTACGTCTTGAACCCACTTAATAATTTTTCGAATAAAAGATGAAATTGACAAACTATTGTGTTGATTGTTTTTTCTCGACAGCACGAGCGACAATCGAACAAACCAGCCAAAACCCGGAAAGTCTTCGTTATATCCAGCAACTCGAGGATTACAGCAAGTACCAAAGGCAGGAGAGCGTGGAGGAGACCTCTTCCCAGCGACCAGTGTTCATCCGACCGCTCCAGGATCTAGGAGAACTGCAGGAGGGACGTAACGCCCATTTCGAGGGACAACTCACTCCTGTTAGTGATCCAACGATGAAAGTGGAGTGGTACAAGGATGGACGAGCAATTACAGCTAGTCAGTATCAATTTAGCATCAAATGTTTTTTTTTTTAATTTTCAAAAGAGATTGATTAATGTTTGTTTGCAATTTTAGGCAGCAGAATCACAACCATCTTCAACTTCGGCTACGTCTCACTTAATATTATGCACCTACGAAGTGAAGATGCAGGTTCTTATACAGCGCGGGCTGTGAATCGCTGTGGAGAGGCCATCAGCTCCGCGTCTCTGCGTGTCTTTGGTAAACTACTCAATTTTTTTTTTGTTTACCAATAAACCAACGTTCGACGTATCACGATTAATCGTTCTTTATTTCTTTCTCCTAGCACGTACTACTGTTACTGCCGATCTCGGCATCCCCGAGCAGCAAAGATACATCGAAGCTGCCGAGGAATTGGAGGCTTATCACGAGGCTGCCCAACGCAAATACGTACAAGAGCAGCCGGAAAAACTAGTCCCACCGGTATTTAAAACGCCTATCAAGGATCAACTGAATATACGAGAAGGTGCGTTTGCACACTATGAAGCACAACTCGAACCCGTCGGAGATACTACACTCCGCGTTGAATGGTTGAAGAACGGACGTCCCGTCGAAGCTAGTGAGTATAACATTTTTTTCTTTTTGCGATGATTGTTAAACGATGCGACTAATTCGATGGATCCATTCTTCAAGGTTCGCGAATCACAAATTTCTTCAACTTTGGATACGTTGCGCTCACGATCAAATACGTTACCATCCACGACGTTGGTATCTACACTTGTCGCGCCTACAATCGTGCCGGAGAGGCACACACATCGGCGCAACTCAGCGTCATCACCAAGGACGACATCGTTTACGACAGTCAACACCCAAGCGGTTTGCAAAAAATTCGTACACTCGAGGATTCAAGTCGGTACACGCGCAAAGTCGAAGAGGAAAAACAGATCACTCAACCACCCAGGTTCTTAGGACCACTCAAGGGTACCAATAAGATTGTCGAAGGGCAAAGGGCTCACTTCGAAGCTCGCGTTGAACCACAAAGCGATCTCACTATGAAGATCGAATGGTATCACAATGGCAAGCCTATCACAGCTGCCAATAGGATTCAAACTTATCACGATTTCGGTTACGTTGCTATCGACATACTGCAGGTTAGATCTGAAGATGCCGGTACGTACACCGTCGTTGCGAGAAACAACTACGGTGAAGCTCAACTGTCGGCCACTATGGTGGTTGAAAGTAAGTTATCAAATTTCAATTACAATGAAGTATGTTTGATAATGTGTGATGAATACTAAAATTTTTATTTCATTCCATAGCTCGTACCAGCATCGACACCAGCAGTATGCATCACGGTGCTTACGAGAAGACCCAACGCTTCGAAGATTCCAAATTCGTCGAGCCGAAGTACCACATCGAGGAGATCTCAAAGTCAAAGCCGATCTTCACTCAACCACTGAGCGATCCGCCAACAGTGAGCGAAGGCAGGCACATCCACTTGGAGTGCAGATTAGAACCAATGGGTGATCCGACGATGCGCGTCGAATGGTTCCAAAACGGACGACCGATCGCCGTTGGCTCCAGATTTAGAACTTACTACGACTTTGGTTACGTTGCACTCGACATCATTCACGCCAGTGCGATTGATTCTGGCGAATACACAGTGCGTGCAACCAATCATCTGGGATCGGACCACACATCGGCTTGCGTACGTGTGATTGGACGATCGGATATCATCACCGACACTCAGAACGAACAGTCTTTGGAGCAAATACAGATGCTAGAGGATGCATCAAGATACAGAAGAACGCAACAGGAGGAAGTACTCGTTCAGCAAGCACCACAATTCACTCGACCACTTCACAATATTGAAACCGTTGAATTGACTAATGTCCATCTGGAATGTCGTCTCCAGCCAGTTGGCGATGCGTCGATGAAAGTCGAATGGTTCGTCAATGGAAGACCAGTCAAAACTGGACATCGGTTTAGACCTTCCTACGAATTTGACTATGTGGCACTTGACATTCTGGGTGTATATCCTGAAGACTCGGGGGTATACACTTGCCAAGCTCGTAACCAACTTGGTGAAGCCGTTACTTCGGGCTCTGTAAGAGTACACGCTAAGAAAGACTTGATTTTGGAATCACAACATCCTGAAGGTCTTGAACGTATTCAATATTTGGAAGATGCATCGAAATACAAACGACACGAGCTCGTTGATGAGGTTGTCAATGTTAAACCAAGGTTCATCACTCATCCTAAGAATCAAGAAGGTCTCCGAGAAGGACAGCATGCTCACTTTGAATGTAAACTCGAGCCAGTCACTGATTCAAACCTGAAAGTTGAATGGTTCAAGAACGGTCGTCCGGTCACGATAGGTAATTATAATGAAAATTCATATTCAATTGTAAACGTGTAGATCAGAAATTTGAAAACTTAAACGGTAAAATTTATTTTTACAGGACACCGTTTCCGTCCAATCCACGATTTCGGCTACGTAGCCTTAGATGTCATAGACTTGATCGCAGAAGATTCTGGTACTTACACTTGCAGCGCTGTGAATCTCGTCGGCAGTGACGAAGTGTGCTGCACATTGAGCTGCCGCTCGACTGCACAAATATTAACTGATACCCAGAATGAAAGTGGACTCGAACAGATTCACTATTTAGAAGATAGGTCGAAGTATCACCGACGAGAGGATACTGAAGAAACAACGACTCAAGCTCCAATCTTCACGACTTCCTTGAACAACGTAGAAATTAAAGAAGGACAACGTGCTCACTTCGAAAGCAGACTGATTCCAGTATCCGATGCAACAATGAAAGTCGAATGGTTCCACAACAATGCGCCCGTCAAGGCTGGATCTCGTTTCGTTGAAACCAATAGCTTCGGTTTCGTAGCTTTGGATATTATGTATGCTTATCCAGAAGATGCTGGTACATACA
Organism: Galeopsomyia nigrocyanea; assembly: GCA_035047105.1. Classification (NCBI taxonomy): domain Eukaryota; kingdom Metazoa; phylum Arthropoda; class Insecta; order Hymenoptera; family Eulophidae; genus Galeopsomyia; species Galeopsomyia nigrocyanea. Next base: position 9,893,689 of record JAWWMK010000001.1, on the reverse strand, counting down.
CTTGTAGAGCTAGAAATGCGATTGGGGAGGCTATTACCTCTGCAACTGCAGTGGTACACTGTGAGTATATTTATACATTGAAAACAAACTTCACAGCAGTACTGAATATTTGAGCTTATTATCCTATGAATTTTACAGCCAAGAAATCGATCTACCTGGAAACTCAAAACGAGGAAGCTTTGCAAAAAGTGCGCCAATTAGAAGACTACTCGCGTTATCAACGCAAGACTGTTCAAGAAGAGACTGTTACACAAGCGCCAGTTTTCACAATGCCGATTAAAGACATACAAGTCGCTGAAAATCAAGCTGCCCACTTTGAAGCTCGGCTCATTCCTGTTGGCGATTCTAAATTGAAAGTACAATGGTTGCGTAATGGTGTACCGATTTTGGCATGTAAGTACATTAACTTACGAAGAGATGTCGAACGTTGATTATCGATATGTATTTATTTGACATTACGTTTCTCTTTCAGCTAATCGCATTACGACTATGCATGACTTTGGCTACGTAGCCCTCAACCTGAAATATACTACTCCTGAAGATGCGGGAACCTACACTTGCAGGGCTGTTAACGATCTTGGTGAAGCTGTAACATCGGCAACAATGTTTGTCCAATGTGAGTAATTACACACTTTTTTTTAGTTTGCACAACACGTATAAATTTCATGATATAACAAAAAACAAATCATAATTGTCAACGAATTCTGTTGAAATTTTACAATGTACAACAACATAATCAAACGAAAACTCTATACTCATACAGCCAAGGCAGCCTTACAATTCGAATCACAACACGAAGGAGTATTGCCTAAACTTCAAGCACTAGAAGGCACAAATAAATACCAAAGACGCGATGAGGAGGAGATACAAGTGACAGAGAAACCACGATTCACCGTTCAATTGAATGGACCCACAAACCTAGTAGAAGGCCAAAGCGCACATTATGAGTGTCGCATTGAACCTTACCCCGATTCCAATTTGAAAGTAGAGTGGTTCCACAACGGTAAACCACTATCCACTGGTCATAGATATAGAACCGCTTATGACTTTGGCTTTGCATCCCTTGACGTTTTATCGGTGTATTCTGAAGATTCTGGCACATACACATGTAGAGCAACCAATAAACTTGGACAAGCCACAAGTTCGATAAACCTTGATGTTAAATGTAAGTCTACGATCGACTTTCAGCGAAAAAGGTAAATTACATTTGATAATTTCTCGATTTTAATTATTTGTTATGATTTTAGCTCGTGCATCGATTATCCGTGAAACGCAACACGAAGGAGCACTGAAGAAAATCCAATATCTGGAAGATGACTCTCGTTACAAAAGAGTCGATAGAGAAGATGCTATCGTCATTGAAAAGCCCAAATTCGGAAGACCTTTGAAGAATATTGAACATCTGCCCGAAGGCAAGAGTGCTCACTTGGAAGCCACGTTGACTCCTGTAAACGATGCTACTATGGTTGTTGAATGGTACAAAGATGGCAAACCAATTCCACAAGGCCACAAATTCAAGACCACTTACGATTTCGGATATGTCGCTCTTGACATTTTGTACGCATATCCCGAAGAGTCTGGAACCTACATGTGCAAAGCTAGGAATGCCGTTGGAGAGGCTGTTACCACATGCGTTATCTCCGTTGATGCTAAGCAAGGATTGTATCTCGACACTCTCGATGCTAGCCGCCTTGAAAAGATTCGTCAATTGGAAACTGCCGAAGTCAAACCAATCGTTGAAAAAGAAGTTGTTCACCAAAAACCAGTCTTTATCACTCCTCTCAATAACTTGGACCATCTCAAGGAAGGAGAACATGCTCATTTGGAATGCCGCGTTGAACCAATTAACGACGCTAATTTGAAAATTGAATGGTAAAATTTAATTACCAAAAGTTTGTTTGTTGAATTGAGAAAAATCATGCAGTATACTAGAATTTAAAAATATAAATTTATTATAGGTTCGTCAATGGAAAGCCTGTCAAAACTGGACACCGTTACCGAACAACACATGACTTTGGTTACGTTGCTCTCGATATATTGTACAGTTATGCTGAAGATTCCGGTACTTATATGTGCAAGGCTACAAATCTTGCTGGTGAAGCTGTCAACACGTGTACCATTAAAGTTGGATGTAAATAGCTTATGCGTGAATAATCACTAATATAGCATTATTTATAAATAAGAAAATTAATATATTTATTTATATTTATAGCTCATCGCAGTCTCATATTGGATACTCAACATCCTGATGGACTCGAAAAGATTAGAGAATTAGAAGCTCAGGGTCGACCAGCAAGATTAGAAATTGAAGAGCCTCCTGTATTCCCACCAAGATTTGTTACTGAACTACGAGTAAGTAATTTGATCGACTTCAAAAGTATAAATTGAAACTGATAGATTTATTAATCATATCATTTTATTTAAATTTTAGGGAACGAAAGAAATATATGAAGGTCAAACAGCTCACTTCGAATGCCAAATCGAACCTCTGCATGACGCCAATCTGCGAGTTGAATTCTTCCACAATGGCAAGCCATTGCCATCTGCATCTCGATTCCACGTTACCTTTGACTTTGGCTATGTCGCACTTGACATCAGCCATGCAGTGCCAGAAGATGCAGGTCAATATTCAGTCCGTGCTATCAACGCTCTTGGCCAATGTGTTTCTTCCATCGAACTCAACGTCATACCGAAAGACAGCATTATCTTGGATTCTCAACGTCCGGAAGGATTGGATAAGATTCGTGAGCTTGAATCTCAGCAACCATGGAAACGGCCGGAAGCTCCTGAACCAGTAACAAGACAGAGACCAGTCTTCACTCAACCATTGCAAAACATTGATGCAATTCCCGAGGGTCAAACAGCTCACTTTGAATGCAGATTGATTCCTGTTGGAGATGCATCATTGAAAGTGGAATGGTTCAGAAATGAAAAACCAATCGAAACAAGTATGTTATCTGTTATCCAGCTAACTTTTTGTGAATGTATAAAATATTTTACAAAGCTTAAAATTGATATCTAATGTATTTTTAATATGTTTTTTAAAGGTTCTCGAATCACCAAAGTTCACGATTTCGGATACGTGTCTCTTGACATCGCCCACGTTCGCGAAGAAGATGAAGGCGTATATATGTGCCGTGCTACAAATCCACTTGGCGAAGCTGTAACGACTGCTGGAATGAAAGTTTTATGTAAGACAAAAATACCATAAATTATTAAAACATACATCAAAATTATGAAACTATTTTAAACCATTTTAATTCTATCTCACAGCTAAAGCCAATGTTCAACTCGACACACAACACCCTGAAGCTCAACAAAAGATTGCTCGCTTGGAAGCTGACAAAGGTCCAGCTCGTTCTGAAGAACCTGAAAAGGTCTTTGATAAACCGATCTTTACTCAATTATTGACTGGACCCTCGGAATTGTGGGAAGGACAAATTGCTCGCTACGAATGCCGAGTAGTTCCGGTCGGCGATGTAAGCTTGAAGTTTGAGTGGTATGTCAATGGAGTCGAACTTCAGATCGGTAAGTTGAACGTTACGCTATATTTCACTGACTGTTTGTTATTCATAAATTTTCTTCTATCAAACATTGAATATTTTGCTTATTAGGTTCACGGTTCCATGTTAATCATGACTTTGGATTTGTCACTCTCGATATAATGAAGGTTATTCCTGAAGACTCTGGTGTTTACACGTGCAAGGCTATCAACAAAGCTGGTGAAGCTGTATCATCAATTTCGCTCAAAGTTAAGGCTCGATCGGCAATTGCTGGTGACGCTATTCAACCTGATGCATGGCAAAAGATTCAACTTAAAGAAGCAGAAATGAACAAAGTTCCAGAGATGTTTGTTGATACGACACCACAACAAGCACCGGTATTCACAACTCATTTGAAGAGCTACGATCAACTAGTAGAAGGACAACACGTTTACCTCGAAGCTCAAGTAGAGCCGCGCGCAGATCCCAACCTACGCGTCGAATGGTTCAAGAATGGCGTTGCTCTGCAAACTGGAACTCGATTGAGGAGTACTTTCGACTTTGGTTTAGTGTCATTATCGATCAATGGTCTTCGTCCAGATGATTCCGCTATTTACACCTGCAAAGCAACCAATTTACTTGGTGAAGCAGTATCAACGAGTAGTCTCAAGATTGCTGATCGGCACTGGTTACTTGGCGACACAATGCATCCAGATGCTCTTCAGAAAATCAGTGCTTTGGAACAACCTCAAGTATTTACAAGAGATCAACCCGAGCCAACTTATGAGGAACCTGTGTTCATCAGCCATCTTAACAATGTCGAATGTATTGAAGGTGACAATGTTCACTTTGAATGTAATGTTGAGCCATCAAAGGATCCAACAATGAAGATCGAATGGTTCCTCAATGGAAAACCATTGCCTTTCGGTGCTAGATATAAATCTACGTATGATTTTGGTTATGTTGCTCTTGATTTGAACCATGCCTATGAAGAAGATTCTGGTATTATTACTGTAGTAGCCACCAACTCTAAGGGTTCAGCTCAAACTTCCGGCACACTTAAATGTACCAGCAAACAAAGCATTTACCTGCAGACTCAACATCCACAAGGTGAAGTTGGTTTAGAAAAGGTTAAAGAAGTTGATGAGGCATACTTATCAAAGTCCAAGAGACCAGAAGATGGACCTGAGAAAGAATATCCGAAACCAATTTGGACAGTGCCTCTTCAACCGGAATTCAAACTTGGAGAATCTGAGCCATTACATTTGGAAGGTCAAGTGGAACCAAAGGATGATCCTAATTTGAAGGTCGAATGGTACTTCAATGGAAAGGTATTACAACAGGGATCAAGATTCAAAACCACTTGCGACTTTGGTTTTGTTACTTTAGATTTAACTGACGTTTATGACCGAGACTCTGGTATTTACACATGCAAAGCATACAACAAGTCGGGTGAAGCGTTCACTTCATCAACAGTTTATTGCTCGACGAAAGAAAATATTATTGAGCGATCTCAACATCCTAAAGGAAAAGAAGGACTCGAAGCTATTCAAGATTTGGAAGAATCACTTAGAAAACAACCTGGAGCTCCTACCGAAGTTGATGGAGGTCAAGCACCTACATTTACATCAAAGTCCGAAGATCTTGCTAATGTAGGAGAGGGAGAGCTCGCTCACTTCGACGGTACACTTACTCCCACTGGAGATCAAACTATGGTCGTCGAATGGTTCTTCAATGAGAAACCTATTGAAGCTAGTCACCGTATTCGTACTGTGTATGCTTTCGGAACAGTCGTTTGTGAAGTACACGGAACGAAGATTGAAGATTCAGGCACATACACTTGCAGAGCTACGAACAAATGGGGAAAAGCTGAGATCAGCTTGAACCTCGAGTGCGTTGATAAATCTAAAGGTCAAAAACCAAGATTCACCACGCAAATTCAATCGTTGGAAGGTCTCAAGGATGGCCAATCAGCCCACTTTGAATGTACTCTTGTACCAGTTGGAGATCCTAATATGAAGGTAGAATGGTTCCACAATGGTCAGCCATTGCGTCACTCATCACGTTACAAGATGGTTTCAGACTTTGGATTTGTTGTGATGGACATTGCTGGTGTTATGTCACACGACACCGGTGAATACGTATGTAAAGCAAGCAACAAATATGGCGAAGATTACACTAAAGCTACTCTGAAATGTTTCGGCAAGAGCGGCGTGTATCTCGATACACTGCAACCAGATTCATTAGCAAGAATCAGAGAGCTTGAAGCTTACACGGGGGATCAACAAGCTGTGACGCCAGCTCCAGTAGCTGAACCACCCAAGTTCATCACTCAAATCAAGGATGTCGCTAAATTAGTTGAAGGGCAATCTGCTCACTTTGAGGCTAGATTAACGCCAGTAACAGATCCTGACTTGAAGGTTGAATGGTACTACAATGGAAAGAAATTACCTCATGGCCATCGATACCGAACGTTCCACGACTTTGGCATTGTTATTCTTGATATACTGTACTGCTACGAAGAGAATTCTGGAGAATACGAATGCAGAGCAGTAAACAAATATGGCCAAGATTCTACCAAGGCAACGCTACGCTGTATATCAAAGGCAAATCTGATTCTTGAATCGCAGTTACCAAAAGGTATGGAAGGAGGATTAGAAAAAATACAGACCCTAGAAGATTCTATGGTGAAGACACGCGACGAGCAAGTAACAGAGACTAAAGGAAAAGCACCAGTATTCACTCAACCCTTGAACAATTTGGATGGACTTCGTGAAGGTGAAAGTGCACACTTTGAAGCTCGATTAACGCCCACAGACGATCCAAAATTGAAGGTATGCATTATATTTTCTATATTTATAAAATGTATACATATAGAATACTGTATGATTGAATTATAATATTGCAGGTCGAATGGTTCTGGAATGGAAAACCACTGAAAACTGGCACCCGATTCCGAACGTTCTGCGATTTTGGTTTCGTGATTCTCGAAATTTCACCGATTTACCCAGAAGATTCTGGAGAATATAGTTGCCGCGCGACAAACGAGTACGGTGAAGCGGTTACAACATGCTCGATGAAATGTACAGGTAAACGTAGCATCATCTTAGAATCACAACTGCCTAAAGGAATGGAAGGTACGATAGACAAAATAGCTGAACTAGAAGGTCTTGGTGCTGAACGTGGCCAGCAGATTCCTGATGACGACACTGGAAGACCACCAGAATTCATTACAACTCCTTCGGACTTGACTCTTTCTGAAAATTCATTAGCTCATTTCGAATGCCGATTATTGCCTGTCAATGACTCTAGCATGAGGGTTGAGTGGTTCCATAATGGTAAACCACTTTTGGCGGGATCCAGAATCAAAACAATCTATGACTTTGGCTTTGTCATTCTCGAGGTTGCTAATTGCTATCAACGAGATTCTGGTTTGTATACTTGCAAAGCTGTAAACAAACATGGCGAAGCAACCGTATCCTGTCAGCTGCAAGTCAGAGGTAGACAGGGAATTATTCTTGAACCTCAGCTTCCTAGCAACTTCAAAACGGGAACTGAAAGCATCCAGAAATTGGAAGAAGCTCTTTACAAGAGAGAAGAAATTCTATCTGAAGAAGAAAAACCGAATCCTCCGAGATTTGTTGTTGAACTGAAAGATATTCAAGTTAACGAAGGAGAAGCTAGTCATTTTGATTGCCGCGTAGAACCTGTCAGTGACTCATCCATGAGAATTGACTGGTTCCATAATGGAAGACCTTTCGCTACTGGATCAAGAGTACACCAAATCAACGATTTTGGTTTTATATCGTTGGATCTCTCTTACACCTACGCACGAGATAGTGGTGAATACGTTTGCAGAGCGACGAACAAATGGGGATCTGCTACCACTAAAGCAACCATCACTTGCACATGTGAGTGTGATATTTATTTTAATTTTTAACTAATTACTATTAACTAATCATATTTTAAATACTAAAATTATAATTACTTACTTTAGCTAAAAAATCTATCGATTTTGAGTCACAACTTCCATCTGGTATGAGTGGAGAAAAACTGAAAGAACTCGAACGCGGTCATATGCCAGAGCCTACGCCAGCACCGGAAGTTTCACATGAACCGCCAAGATTCGTTACACAGATCAAGTCTGCTACTGTTGAAGAAAATGAACATGTTAGGTTCGAATGCCAAGTCGAACCCAAAGACGATCCAAAACTACGCATTGAGTGGTACAGAAATGGGAAATTGATTCCTGCGGGACACAGATACAGAACTACTTATGACATGGGCTTCGTTTCGATGGATATTCTTTATGTTTATGCAGAAGACTCTGGAGAATATATTTGCAAAGCCATTAATGATTATGGAGAAGACACGACCAAAGCATCTGTTTCATGCAAACGTAAGCTTGAATTTTTATAATATTTTGTTGGATTTTTTTAAAAACAACAATTGTATCTTTTATTTATTTAAATATCCGATTTATTTTTAGAATTGCCAAATATTATTCTGCAAAATCAAGTGCCAAAGGGAATGAAGAAGTCGGAAGCATTGATGCAAATGGAGGCTACTATCAAAAAGTACACTTCAGAAATACATCTTACTGAAGATGACTTGTACGATGTAGACAAGAAACAACCACCAAGATTCGTCACTCAAATCAAAGACCAAACTGAGCTTGTCGAAATGAACAGCACCAAATTCGAATGCCAGTTGGCGCCTGTCGGCGATCCAAATATGAAAGTAGAATGGTTCTTGAATGGAAAAGCACTTCCACACAAGAATAGATTTACACCTATTTACGACTTTGGATATGTAGCGATGAACTTTGGCTGGGTATATCCAGAAGACAGCGGTGAATACCTTTGCAGAGCTACCAATCTTTACGGAAGTGATGAAACCAGAGCTACAATAAGAACAGCAGGAAAACCAGGAATTATTTATGAATCACAATTGCCAAAGGGAATGAAGAGTATCGAGAAGATTCGTGAAATGGAAGCTGCTTGGCAAATGTGAGTAATATTTCTTTAAAATATATTTTGTATGAAATTTTAATGGAGAAATTAATACAAATATATTTCTTCTGTTATTATTTAGTGTGCCCGAGGAAGAAACTGAAGTCGAAAAAGTCAAGTCACCCCCGACTTTCGTTAGCAAACCAGAGCCAGTTACCGTTGAAGAAGGAGACAACTCTCGATTCTGTTGCCGTGTTACTGGTTATCCTAGACCTCGTGTAATGTGGCTTATCAATGGACACACAGTAGTAGGTGTAAGTATTTCAAATATTAAAATCTACAATATATGTTTTTTTAAATAAAAATTACGATAAATGTGCAATAACAATAATATTTTCAATAGGGATCACGTTACAAGCTGACTTATGACGGCATGTATCATCTTGACATCCCGAAAACAAGACAATATGATAACGGAAAGGTTGAGGTAATTGCAAGAAGCTCGGTTGGAGAGTCGCGTACGGAAACAACGCTTACTGTTAAACAACGCAGTGGCGATTACCGCGGAGTTTTGAAATCATCGCCAAGACGTAAGTTCAATTATACCCCGAGTAACAATACAAATTCAAAAACGATACCATGCAATAGATTTTGGAAATTTGAAAAATATTATTTTAGTGTATTGCAATTTTCGGAAAGATTTTTAAGCAATGCTAGTAGTGGTATCGTTTTTACAACGGTTAAATATTTATTGAAGATACATTTTATAAGAAAAGAAACACAAAATTTTGAAATCAAAAAAATCAATACAAACGATCCAACATATAACATATTAGCACCATGCACATTAAAATTTCGCACAAAAGTTATCATGCTACACATTTCCTAAAACCCCGATTTTCCCGTTCCTCATTCCCGTCCGTGGAGTCTGACAGCATCAATAAAGTGATTCGGAGAACGAACTTCGTCGATCATTGTGAGTTTGACTGAAGACGAACGCACTATCGACTGATAAAATTTCCGTTGGTAAACGGATATGTCAAGCAATGAAGAGAGTCATCAGGTATGGTTTTTTTGAACGTGTAAAAGCCCATGTTTTGCACATTTTTTCGTCAATGATGTTCAATTCTCTCAACACTTTTATACTTTTTATCAATCTTTCATCCCAAAACCTTTTTTTGTGTTTTGACACTGTTATATAAACAACGATGAAGACATTATGAATGTTCGAAACCCTATATTAATCGATACACTCGTTTTTTACCTGGAAGATGTTTCATAATCTAACGAAACCCCCTACTCTTTTAAACGTTCGATATTCGTCACAGATAAGAATACTCTTCGTAATATGACATCGACACAATGACAAAACAATACCACAGTTTAAAACTACAATTTTCCGATTGCTGTATACCTTGCACACTAACCATATTGCACTGGTTCCCTCAATCACTTCCTATTAACTCGAATATCATCATTTCATTGAAAATTTTGAATTCAAGATACATATTTTCCCTTGTGTATTATGGATGTATTTATGTGTTTTATTTTTATCCCAAATTGTAACAATATTCAAGAAAATTATTAATAAGATCTACTACAAGACGGTAAAATTCTTCCTCTGTATTTTTTAATTTGTTGTTTTTTTGTATGTATTTTTAAATGATATCTTTCGCATGTGTTATTGGTAAAGTTAAGATTGGATCATTATCGTATTCGATGTTATAATAATATTTTAAAAAAAGGCCTGATATTAACTCTCAAAATTTCCTTCAGCATGGTATGACGCTGAGCTTGCGGAATATCAAGCAGAAAGAGAAGAAACTGAGTTGACACGTGTATTCGATGAGAGACAGCAAACTCACACAACACCCATAATCACTGAACATCTTGGACCCAAAGTCATTAAAGAACCACAAACCGAATGGCAAAAAACTGTGAAATCAAAGAAAAGCGAAGATTACTATAGCAAAATTACAAGCCTGGAAGAAGATCAATTGTTGAAAGAATCGAGATTGAGAGAACAATCTCATCAATTTGCAATTCCAGGAGAGAAAGTAGTCAGCAGTTCTATAGCTAAAGGAATGGCTCAACAGTACCAAGAAAATTTGTGAGTTTTCATGCTTGTGACATTGAATTTGAAAAATCTTCACGAATTATTAATTCACTTAATATTCTATTTTACAGGGAGACACAGCCGCAAGAACCCGCTCAACCACCACCGAAACCTGGCAAGAAGTTTACAACTCAAGTGGATATCGATTCTCAACAACACAAAGGACCCAAGTATCAACCTGAACCATCCGAATCAAGTGTGCACGGTCGTGAAGTTCATGTAGCGAAACAAAAGCAAACGCAAAAGGAAACCAAAGGTGACTTGGAAATCACTAGAAACATCACGGCAACAGAAACCACTGAAGTCGAGCACAAAGGAAAGACGCAAGAACGCGTTGTTCAGGGTCAAGTGAAGCCATCAAAACCACCGGTGTTCACGAAAAAGATTCAGCCATGCCGAGCTTTCGAGCAAGAACAAGCGAAATTCGAAGTTGAATTCGACGGCGATCCTCTACCAACCATCAAATGGTACCGCGAAGATTTTCCACTGACGAACTCTGCCGATCTCCAAATCTACACCTTCAGTACTAAGTCTATATTGGTCGTTCGTCAAGTATTTATGGAAGATTCCGCAGTATTTTCCGTAATCGCGGAAAATAGAGGAGGAAAAGCCAAATGTAGCGCTAATCTTGTTGTTGAGGAAAGACGAAGACAACCAGGACGTGGTGGAGTTGTGCCTCCAAGCTTCATAAACACCATTCAGAGCACTACTGTCAACAGTGGTCAACTCGCTAGATTTGATGCTAAAGTTACGGGTACCAAGCCCATTGATGTTTACTGGCTGAAGGTATACTTTCAAATTTATTCAAATCATGTAATGTTTTAGTGCAACTGATTACATTTCATTATTATTCACAGAACGGCAAGAAAATCATGCCCGACATTCGTTACAAGACTCTCGAAGAAGATAACGTCTATACACTTTTGATTCTGGAGAGTGTTATCGAAGACACTGGAAAGTACGAATGCGTTGCCATCAATAGTGCAGGAGAAGCTCGTTGCGAGGGGGAATGCGTTGTACGTCAACCGCAGTCTCCAAAAGGAAAAATGGCAAAACCATCGCCGTCCGATGCGGAGAAAGCTCCGACGGTGTTGCAACCTCTTAAAGATCAAACCATCAAAGAGGGAACATCCGTTGCGTTCTCCTGCAGAATCAGCGGTAAACCTGTTCCACAGATTCAGTGGATGAAGGGAGATAAGGTATTGATTTTATATTTGTAAATATACACATTTTTTTTAGCCTTGGATGAAGTTCATATCATTCACGATTTTGCATTATTTTTAGGTCATCAAGCCATCAAAGTACTTCCAAATGCAGAAAGAGGTAGACCTTTGCACGTTAAGAATCTCAGAGGCGTTCCCAGAAGATGAAGGCTTGTACAAATGTACTGCCAAGAACTCTGCTGGTGAAGCCACGACATCTGCCAACTTGAAAGTGCTTGGTAAGTAAATTTAAAATATTACTTCTAGAATGATTAAAGAAACATTAGGAATGAAATGAAACAATGGCAATTAATTTCAGCTCCCGAAGCAGCCGACGTTTTACCAAAGTTGACACCTCTCAAGGATCAAGTCGTTCTTGAAGGACAACCAGCCCAATTCAAGACTCAAGTATCGCCTGCCAAACCGAAACCGACAATCAAGTGGTATCGCGAAGGTGCTCTTATTCCCGAATCACCCGATTTTCAGGTAATTGAATCGAGTCCAATTTTTCGTTTATTGAATTTGTAAAATTCAAATATAGAATAGAAAATATTTACGTTCAATAATGAAAAACAACTATTCATCATAAACGTTCCGATGCTGTAACTCATGCTGAAAAGCGGTCTATTGGTGTCAAGTATGCGGTGAAAATAAAACGGTTTCACATATTTTACATACTTTGGCCTCATAAATTTTTCAGGACAACGTTTTAAAGACAATATTATTACGGATATTTTATCGCTATTTGCTTAGTAATTTATAGCATGGAATCTTTGTTATTTCGGCAATCTTGGCTCGAAAATCAAATTATTTCGGACGATATTATGTAGAACGATCTGGCTTGATCTTAACCAATTCGCTATTAGACAACGTTGCGCTCTACTGAATATCAGATCTGACATAAGCATGAATAGTGAGAATATGAGGGGAGGATTAGAAATCTAATAAATCAAAATATTTTAATTATATAATGTATATTTATTTTTATGAAATTAAGGGAAAAGTTTAAATTAATTAATGAAATAGGTATTGAATATTGAAATTACACTTTTGATGTTTAGCTCGAGCAGAAATACACGAGCAACTTGAACAATATTCGTTGGCATCGAAATAAAGGGGTCTTAGAATTTCAAGTACACAATCTGAACATTGAATATAGGTGCCAAATCGCGATGTTTATCAAATTTTCTCGAATGTTCATTTACATCTATTCGTAGTTATTATGCTCTTGTGAAAAGTTTTATATATAAATATGTAGCAAGACACAAATCAGTTAAATTTACATTCATAGAAAACACAATTTCAACATCAGATTAAATTTATATTCGCTTTATTTGATCTAATCGTCCTTGGTCTTACGTTTGTTTACAGATGATTCACGAGGGAAACAATGCAGTTCTGCTGATTGCGACAACATACGAAGAGGATACTGGTACATTTACCTGCCGTGCCACGACATCAGCTGGAACTGTCGAATCATCGGCAAAGCTCATCGTTAAAAGTAAGGATTAAATTCAAATCTTAAGTTGCTATGAGAGTTCAAAGTGAATGTTTATCCCTTTTTACAATACGTCGAAATTTCGAAAATTTGATTTAATTGATTGATCTAAGATTAAGGGGATAAGCACGGTTTTCGTTTATTTTTCAAAATTTTCCATCGTTTCGCACTGCCAAAAGTTTATCTTTTCGCGCGCTGCTTGTCTTTTAACAAATGTTTGCCATTGTTGAATTTTCTTCAACTATTGCAAGTCGGGTAGTTTTTTTTTCTACTAACAAAACAAGTGATTTAGCTCATAGTCCAAAAAAGTTATATTATTTCACACGACGAAGGTGGTGCTGACGAAAAAACAAAAAAAAAAAAAAAACACAAACATATTAGGTGAAAAAAAAGCGAAATTACTTAACCAAATGCGTTTTGTCTTCGTATAACATATAAAAAAGAGTGTATTTTTATAAAACAAAAAAAAACCCTTCATCAGACCTTTATCTCACGAGGTTCTCGAGAAGCCTTACTGTTAATACTAAAGAAATTATCCTTTGTATGAGTATATAGTTCTTAAGAAACATTGCTGTTATTTCCTGTGAAAATTCTTTGTGAAAATATTTCTCTTCGCTACACAGTGCATATAATAATTGTATAAACTCCGATATATGACTCGATGGAGACTTTGAATATTATACGAAATACTTCTAATATTTACTAATAAATTTATTTATTGTACAATGAAGGAAACTAATAAAAGCTGTACAAAATCTAATAATTTCTTGTCTTATGAAAAACCGTACACGCAAATATCAGCTAAAAAAAAAAGAAAAATCATTCATTTATTAGTCAATCTTTTGAATAACAACGGGACAAATTGGCATAATATATTCGAAAAAAAAAATAATTCTTCGAAAACTCGTTAGTGAAGTATTTATTATGGAACGAAAATAATTGTAAAACGATCGCTTCGTATATCCCGGTAAGCACACGCACGCACACTATTTTAAAATTTCAACAGCCGTGAAACGCTAAAGAAGAAACGAGTCTGTCGAAATGCAAAAAGAAAAGAAAAAAAAGACCGAGACACACACACACGAAACAAATGGAAACCGTTATTTTTAACGAAAGCTCTTGAAATATCGTCATTATTCTCGCGAGCGCGATTTATAACACAAACATCGGTAGCCGCGCGACTTCGTAATTACCGCGCGCGCGATCGTTAATTAATCTGGCGATTGCGAGCGCGAAGAAAAACAAGCGAGGAAAAAAGAGAGAGAGATGGATATCGTGCACACAGCGGCACACGCGAATAGAGAGAGAGAGCTATTTCCCGCGGGTAAAGCTCTCGCGTGCCGTGTGCATCAAAAGCTTGAGAAAGAGAGAGAGAGCTTCATAAGCTATTTCTGCGCCACGTGACGTGTATTGCATTACCCGGCTATATTTGGCGCGAGAGGCAGAGAGAACCCTCGGATAAATGGGAAAACGAGGAAGAACGGGACCCGATTTTTTGTTTCTCTTGAAAAAGTTTTCTGCTGACTCTCTCGCTTATTTTTTTAACCTCATGTCTCATAGACACTCTCTTTTTTTCTATTGCACACTTGAACAAATGGAAGTAGCTTCACTTCTATCTTTAAGCTCATTCCGCAAGCTTCTTTTAAGTCTAAATGAATAATTTTTTTTTCTTCTCGAGATCAACATTTCTCACGATCGTCTTTCAAGTCGAAATAGTTAATGAGCATTTGATTTGAATTCTAAAAGTTATAAAGTACACGAAAACATTGCCAACGTATTCGCGTGTTTGCGCGTAAATTGTTGAAAATTCATTTGCGTCAGTAAGCGTGAACAGATTGTAATTTATTCACGTCTGCGCTTTAATATTTATAATGCATGCAAGAAATAGTCGAGAATCGTTGTCTCGTTACGGATCTTGCGCTCGAGCCAGAAATTACACGCACGCCAAAACTATTAAACCAACATATTCGTGCGATTTTTCAGTGCATTATGCCTATAATAAAAAAAAAAAAAAGATACAAAGATGTCTTGCATCGCTGCTCTTTAATAAATGCCACGAAATTGTAAAGTATAGCACGCGGAAAGAAGATTGACTGTAAAGCACCGAAATACACGTTCAACGTCCAATTTCATCTCACGCGCTTGTATTTTATCCACACGGCACTATGTTGGTGCCCGGTGAAAAATCAACCTTGAAAATGTCAACCACCTGACCGTGGCAATCTGAAACTGAAAATTTCGAAGCCGCAGCCGATGAGTCTCATAAAGAAAAAACAACATTGATGATTCATCGAATATCGATGGTCCTCGTCGTCGTCGTCGTCGTCGTCGTCGTGTCTCCAGATAGCGTGGACATACCCCCGAGAGAAAGAGAGAACGGAGGGGAGAGAGAACCTGTAAATGCTATTTCAGCCGAAACAGCCAGCCGATGATTCAGGCCTCCTGAAATATCGTTACTACAAGAGTCAGCGCACTTCTGAAATGCCGCGTATTTCTGGTCATCGGGGAGCCGCTGCTGCAGGCTTGTGTGGAAAGTTCGAGACCCTGGGAACGCTAGCTTGCAGTTGGATTGGAAAATTACTTCGAAATGCATAATTTACGAAAATACATTGCTTTTCATCATTGATTTTATTGTCGAAAAAAAAAATTTTTCATTTTTACAGAATACATGTACAATAATTATTTTCGTACAACGTAACGAATGAATGTTACGCTCAAGCCATGTACATTAAATACACATTTTGATTTATTGTAGTACATCATGCTGTAAATTCAAGTTCACGAACAACTAAATCTGATCACAACGCTCCTCAATGTAAATACAAACTCATTCAATAAAAAAGTTCTTCAGCACAAATTTATCACTATCTATTTAATGTCGATTATCAACACAAATTTAACTTCACTGTAAATATAATTACGTCTTTAGTTACTAAGAATAGATAATAAGAAATATGTAAATCAGGTGATGAATTTAATGTAAGATAATCCAAGCTAACTCTAAAATAATTTAATTTATAAGTGCACAACAACAATCACTTGTTCAACATATTCCACTTCGTTATGCACACTAAAGGCTTACGAAAAAAACAAAATTGAAAATATTTTTATCGAATCTGCACCACCTTCGTCATAGTTTTTTCATGCTCGTTTTAATTCGTAATCTGTTCAACAGCGGCCGCACTTCAATAAAACTACGTAAACGTTGGAAAAGTACTTGCAGGTCGAACAAAAAACTGAGAAATAAAATATTTAGGTTACTTCATCAAAAATTCAAAACGAATAAATTTCTATTTGTCTTGAAAAGCATTGAGAATTAAAAAAATTTCCACGTTTACTAATTGTGTCGTATTGAAGGCGGCCGATGTCTCTATTAAAAATTGAAAATTAATTACTAACACTGTCTAAACACAATATTTTTTAAGTTACCAAATTAAACACTTCACTCGTACAAATCACTACACCTAGGATCTAATGTGAATTTTACCACCGTGCACTATTCGTTAAAACGTTAAAACGCGCACAAAGCCGTTAACACACAAATTTTAGAACTCGTGAAGTTCCCGCCACAGCTTCTTGAGCTCCAGCAGATGACTACGAACAAGAATCTCTACTCGAACAGAGTTTACTCGTACTGCCAGTTGTGACGTCATTCGAGCGTGAGATCCCCCACCAAAAGCGCGCTGCGCCACTTCAAATTTAAAGTTTAATCTCTTATGCTTTTTGCTCTGCCACAATTCAGTTCTATTTTGAGAATGAATATACTGCACTGAAATTCTTTTCATCGAAGTAATAAATTACTTTTTTTTTTATTTCTTTATGGAAATCAGGGTCCAAAATTTTCTATTTAAAGTTGCAAGATAAACACAAAAATATATTTAAATATTTTGGTTCGTTGATTGACTCTTCAATACACGTTTTATATCTGCTTGTATTGTAATATAAAATAGTAGCAGAAATACAGAAGGGATGTAGGAAGGTCACATCATTTCATTCATTTTCCGAAATTAGTTTAAAATAAAGATATCCTAAATATGAACTTTTTTCATTTTTATTTTTTATTAATTAGTTTGATTTTAGAAGTAAGAAACGAATAACTTATTTCAATTTTAATAAATATTGAACGTATTAACGTCATAATAATTGTCATTGCAATTGATATTTACATCAGATGTAGCTTTGCAGATGAATATATATTACAGACATTGCAAATTAGTTGCAGTAGGTCAGCTTATGCTGTACTATTTTCATATTATGTGTTATTGTATACACATGGCTTATAAGTATTTTATTATAAAAATATCATAAATTTTACTTTCTCAATTTTCAATCGTACTCCAATGACTATATACAGACATGGAATTTTCAAATATAACGCTTCACTCATAAACATAAAAAATATTTTGGCGTTCTGAGATAATTAGTGAAATTTTGCCTATTGAAGCTTTTGATATTGTGACTTTATTAAAATTAAAAAGTATTGCAAATATTCGGATTTACTTGAGCTACGAATCGTTCTTGATAGAATATTATAATATATTTCGGAAATCTATCCAATAAACTATTAATAAAATAAATATTTTTTTAACAAATAATTTATTTTTAGAGTAAGCTTCCTAATTATGTGTGTTTGCACATTCACTTTGGTATCTTACTATTTTTGTTTTTTGTTTTTTTTTTCTTCATACTACTATGTAAAGGACTTAGGGACTTTCTACATATGCGGACATCGGACAACTGACATCGACGCCAGACGTGCCCGGAGGTGAAAAAATCATTTGGTTGTTTGCTTTTATCCTGCCAATGGTTTGTGCCTGGTCCAAAATAACCATTTACAAAATTTTGTAGCTACTGTCAAACAATCAATTTATTTTGACACCTCCAGGCATGTCCGATGTCCGGTGTCAGCCGTCCGATGTCCGCTTATGTAGAAAGTCCCTTACTAGTCCGCGAAAACCTTTTAAAATAAAATAAATAAAAATAAAATATATTTATTTAAATACTACATTTTAATTATAAAATGGACATACTTGGACAAACGAAAATGTAAAACTGTCAATATCAAAATATATTCAGTTTATCAAATTTAATAGCATGTCTAAGCATTGGAAAGCTTATGTAAATGCATTTAAATACGGGATCAAACCTAGTTATGCCATGAATGATAACTACTGCGGTTATAAAAATTGATCGAATTTCAAACCTTTGTATTCCTTATTTTTTCACTATGCACGATAATAAAGTTGTAAAACTTCACAACTTAATAGTTTGCGTAAATTGGATGTATTAGAGAAATTTGAAATATTTTTATCAATAATTTTAAAAGCTGAGAATTAATAAAATAATCTATTAACAGCGAAATTTTCACCGCGCGAATTATAATCCTATATTATTAGTAACACGTTGAAGCAAAAATGCAAAAGTATGGAATTTTTTTAAAATGGACATGAATAGATATTAATATCTATAATTATTATGTATGCCATAAATTATGATATATGATGTAACTAAATCTTTTTCAGGGCGAAAAGGAGTATATTATGAATCAGCTGTACCAGATACTGATACTACTGATGATGTGAAACCGAAAAAATTTGATCAACCAAAATTTGGATCAATAGTAGATGATGTAACCCTCAAGGAAATATCAAAAAACATTATTGAGTATGATGAAGAAGGGCTGCCTCTAGGAACTCCAATGCAACCGGGAGACGAAATGTTACCTTGGCGTAAAGGTCGAGTCAAACATCGACCTCGACCACTACATACAACACCGTGGCGAAAAATTAAAGAGACTCCTCGAGAATCATCTTTAGACAGATTACAGCATAAATTGCCTACAAGTGATACGGTTAAACCGTGGATCGAAGAAGAAGTAGTCTTAAAGAAAGCTCCTCACATACCTAAAGAAATTGCAAAGGAAAAAGTGGAAGAAGTTGAACTTCGACCGGCTACAACTCAAAAGCGGGAAATTCGAAGAGAAAGTATTCAGTATGTTGAACTGAAGCCCGTTCCAAAACAAATAACTAAGGATGAGGTGATATTAAAAAGACTTATGGCTCAAAAAAGCATAACGGTTCATTCTGACGAGGATGACGAAGATAGCATGTATCTTGATATATCAAAATCTGAAGAAGAGAAGTCTTGGAGAGATGAAAAAATTACTCTCAAACCTATGAAACCAGAGAAAAAAATAATTCAAAAGGAAACATTGGAAGAAGTCTCTTTGAAACCAGCGCAAGCCGAGAAGAAAACATACAAGAAACCAAAGCTACAGTCAGTTGAACTTCGCCACGTTACAGAAGACGCTAAATTAACGGAACAGATGGAATTAGAAAGATCTGAGCTTTACACGGAAGAAGAAGATTCTCAAGTGTTAAGCATTGATGAAAATGTAGAGAAAACCAGAAAATTAATTGTCAGGAAAGGAAGTGATCAAGTAAGACCTTGGACGCAAGAAAAAGTTACATTGAAACCAACTAAGACAGATAAAAAAGATGTTTATTCAGAAGAAGAGGATTCTCAAATTTTAAGTATTGATGAAGAGGTACAAGAGAAGAGAAAACTTCCTGTTAGAAGAGATTCTGAGGTTAAACCTTGGACAGAAGAGAAAATAACTTTGAAAAAAGCTGAAATCACGAAAAAAGAATATCCCAAAGAAAAATTAGAAGTTACTGTATTGAAAAAGCCCGCGGAAAGAACACAGGCAGGAGAAAAGATGTTAGAAACTACGACAACGACTATCCATGAAGAAGAAGATTCTAAATTTATGGATCGAGTGGTTGTAGAAGAAGATGATGAGAAGCCGGTCTCCTGGCAACGAGGGAAAAAGAAATCAAAACCAAAAATAGAGGAAAAGAGCACGGCAGAGTTGGTTGTTGACAAGAAGAAACCTGGGCCACTGCCTCAGCAAGTCGTGGAAGAAACACCGGAAGAGCAGCAGCAATCTAAACTACCTTGGCTGCGAACCAAGAAGCAACCGAAGAAGCCTGAACAAAAGGTAGAAAAGATGGACAAAACCGAGATGATACTTCAGACTGAGGACACGAAAGTACTCAGTATCGAGGAAACCGAGACAGTTGTAGAGCAACAAAAGGTTGAGGAGGAAGCTATCATGTGGTCACGTGGTAAGAAGAAGCCAACACCAAAAGATAAGAGCACGGCCAAGTTGGTCATTGATGAAAAGCCTGTAAATGAGCAAGTTGTCGAACAGAAGCCAGAAGAAGAAAAACTGGAGGAATCTAAACTACCGTGGATGCGAACCAAAAAACAACCCAAGAAACCTGAGCAGAAAGAAGAAAAGCCGGAAGAGGTAATGCTAAAACCAGTACGGAAGGTGAAACCAGAAGAACTCACGGAAACCGAGAAAGTTGAATTGAAACCTATTACCAAGCGTCCCAAGGAAACAAAAGAAACGCAGCAGGTTGCTTTGAAACCAAT
>JAWWMK010000001.1:9844576-9872899 GCA_035047105.1 Galeopsomyia nigrocyanea | reverse complement strand
AGAATAAGCCTACCAAGTTTGAACGAAATCAGTTGAGTGGTCGATATGACCATGTTGAAATAGCTGGGAATTAGCCAAATATAGAATGAAACAGTTTTATTCTTGATATATATTTTATTTATATTCCAGCTCGCTTTAGTCCTGACACGAAAAGTATTAGTCCTGGTGCATGTAAAATAACAGAGTATATTGACGATACAAAACTAGTTGAACCTCAACATCAGCTTGACGAAACGATACATTCAGAACCAACATTTTCTCAACCTTTAGACTTTAATAAACACAAACTACTTGATAATAATGATTTAGAATTAACTGAAATATCACCTCAAACTAGTCAAGTTTCAGATGAAATTGTTAATAATAAATACAAACATTCTGACAAACAAGCACATGTACCAGAAAACTCATCAAAGCACAGAGAAGATCGACCTGAAGAAATAATTGTCAAAGAGGTTCCACAATTTACTCGGCCTCTCCGCAATATCGAAACTGTTGAATTAACGAACGTCCATTTAGAGTGTCGTTTACAACCTGTTGGTGATACATCGATGAAAGTAGATTGGTTTGTCAATGGCAGACCTATCAGAACTGGATATCGTTTTAGACCATCGCATGATTTCAATTACGCGGGACTTGATATTTTAGGAGTTTATCCGGAAGATTCTGGTATATATACTTGTCAAGCACGTAACCGACTTGGTGAAGCAGCAACTTCATGCACAGTTAAAGTGCAAGGCGGATTAGATTTGGTGTTGGAATCGCAGCATCCTGAAAGTCTAGGACATATTCAGTACTTAGAGAATGTATCGCGACATAACCGACCTGATGTCGTTGATGAGTTTGTAAATGTCCAACCTAAATTCACAACTCATCCGAAAAGTCAACACAATTTGAATGAAGGGCAAAATGCTCATTTCGAATGTAAATTAGAACCAGTTACAGATTCGAATTTGAAAGTAGAATGGTATAAAGATAACCAGCCAATTACAATAGGTAATGATTAATGATAATTAAAAGAAATTACTTGCATCTTTTTAATTTTAATTTTTCAACAAGTGATACTGTATTTTTTAGGACATCGATTCCGTCCAATGCATGATTTTGGCTACGCTGCTTTAGACATTATAAATTTGATTGCTGAAGACTCTGGTACGTACACATGTAGGGCTGTGAACTTGGTTGGAGAAGACATGGTGAATTGCACATTACGATGCAATCCAAGCAACCATATAATATCAAATACTCACAATGAAAGTGGACTTGAAAAGATTCTTAGTCTTGAGGACAAAATGATTTATCATTCTACTGAAAGTATCAATGAAATAACTGCTCAAGCTCCCGTCTTTACAGCGTCATTAAACAATGTTGAAATCATAGAAGGCCAACGGGCACATCTCGAATGCAGATTGATTCCGGTTTCAGACTCTACTATGAATATAGAGTGGTTTCACGATAATGCACCTGTCAAGACCGGATCTCGTTACATTCAAACTAATAACTTTGGCTCTGTTACTTTCGACATTATTTGCGCCTATCCAGAAGATACAGGATTGTATACTTGTCAGATCAAAAACGCGAATGGGGAAGCTATTACTTCTGCGACTATAATTGTTGACTGTGAGTGATAGGTTAATTTCATTTCCTTCAGACAAGCCTAGCAATAAATAATTGAATTTTTTCAGCCAAAAAATCAATTTATAATGAAACTCAAAATGAAGAGGCCTTAAAAAAAATACGACAATTGGAGGAAATTCCTCGTCGTCCACGTAAAACTGTCAAACAAGAAACTGCCACACAAGCACCAGTTTTTACAGTACCTATTAAAGACATGCATTTGAATGAAAATGAAGGAGTACTTTTCGAAGCTCGAATGATTCCCGTTGGTGATTCCAAATTAAAACTAGAGTGGTTACGCAACGGTGTGCCAATTCCGGCCTGTAAGTATTTTCGTAAATACGAATAATTTGGTATCGAAACAACTCAATTATTAATCGAGGAAATCAATTTTTCATTTTAGCGAATCGTATTACTTCAGTACATGATTTTGGTTACGTAGCTTTGAATATGAAATATGTTCACCCAGAAGATGCTGGTACTTATACATGCAGAGCTATCAACAATCTTGGTGAAGCCATCACATCAGCAACTTTGTTTGTTCAACGTAAGCAATTTCTGATACTGACAATTTATCTATTTGATTTCGTTTTAAGTACTCTAATATTCCACAACTCTCTCAATATTTTATGTAATTTTTACTTGTGTAGCGAAAGCAGCATTGCAAACTGAATCCCGTCATGAAGGTGCTTTGCCTAAACTTCAAAGTTTAGAAGATAGAAGCAATTATCCAAAATATGAGAAAATGGAAACAAAAACCATTGAAAAACCAAGATTTACTGTTCAAGTAAATGGACCTGCGAATTTGATGGAAGGTGAAAATGTACATTATGAGTGTCGCATTGAACCCTATCCTGATTATAATTTAGAAGTCGAATGGTTTCACAATGGCGAACGTCTTCCTATGGGACACAGATATAGAGCTGCAACTAACTTTGGTTTCGCATCACTTGATATTTTATCAGTTCGCCCTGAAGATTCTGGCCTATATACTTGCAGAGCGACAAACCAACTTGGACAAACCGAAAGTTCTATTGAAGTTAATGTAGAGCGTAAGTTCTGAATTAAACTTGAATTCATGATAAAGATAGTATTTCATTTTCAATGTAGTCAAATCTTTCTCTACGACTTCTTTTATACAATTTTAGCTCGGCTATCCATCGTTAGCGATTCAAAATATGAAGGAGCGTTAAAGAAAATAGAACAACTCAAAAGTAGTTCACTTCAAGACCAGTTTGATGAAGCGAAAGCAATAGTGCTTGAGAAACCCAAATTCGGGCGATCATTAAAAAATATTGAGCATTTGCCTGAAGGCGAAATTGCTCACTTAGAAGCGACCTTGTCTCCGGTAACTGATGAAACGATGTTGATAGAATGGTACAAAGATGGCAAGTTAATTCCTTCGGGACATCGATTTAAAACTACTTGTGATTTTGGTTATGTCGCGTTTGATATTCTATATGCATTTCCTGAAGATTCTGGAACGTATATGTGCAAAGCTAAAAATAATGCTGGCGAAGCAGTCACTACGTGTGTTATTTATGTAGCTGGTCAGTATTATGTCGATCAATTTTCCTAAATTCTATGTCAATCAGGTAGTATTAAATATACTACTTCAAATTTTACAGCTAAACAAAATATTTATGATGATACCATAGACGCTAACCGGCTCGAAAAAATTCATTATTTGGAAAATGCCAAAGCTAAGTCAATTATTGCAAAGGAAGATGAATATGAAAAACCAGCATTCGTATCTCCTCTGAATAATTTAGAACTTCAAGAAGGAGAACGAGCTCATTTGGAATGCCGTATCGAACCGATAAATGACGCTAATTTGCATATAGACTGGTAACGTACATTTTATTTCTGAAATAAGTCCTAATGTTAAAGTAAAAACACCGTACATCAATTTATGAAATATTATAGGTTTATCAATGGGAAACCTGTCAAGATTGGCCATCGTTTTCGAAAAACGCATGACTTTGACTATGTTGCTCTTGATATTTTGTACACATACGCAGAAGACTCTGGTAATTACATGTGCAAGGCTACGAATCTTGCTGGAGAAACGGTTAATACCTGCACAATTAAAGTCGGTTGTAAGTTGCTTTTGATAACACAGTTAACATTTTCATTTTGCCAGAAATCGCATAATCCAGTATCGATTTAAAACATACATTAACAATACTTTTTTAGCTCGTCAAAGCTTAATATTAGAATCTCTACATCCAAACGGATTAGAAATGATAACAGAATTGGAATCTAGGCGACGACCAATTAGCTTAGAAATCCAAGAGCCTTCTATGTGCCCTCCTAGATTTATAAGTGAATTACAAGTGAGTATCAAAATAATCAAACATTATATTCACTTGTTCAACATTCGAACACAATATGTCTCTTATGTTATCCTTTTCATATTCAGGGAACAACTGAAATTCATGAAGGTCAGCCAGCTCATTTTGAATGTCGCATTGAACCGCTGCATGATGCCAACCTGCGAGTAGAATTTTTCCATAACGGGAAATCCTTACCAGTAGCATCTAGATTCCATGTAACGTGTGATTTTGGTTATGTTGCACTCGACATAAGTCACATAATACC
Organism: Galeopsomyia nigrocyanea; assembly: GCA_035047105.1. Taxonomy (NCBI): domain Eukaryota; kingdom Metazoa; phylum Arthropoda; class Insecta; order Hymenoptera; family Eulophidae; genus Galeopsomyia; species Galeopsomyia nigrocyanea. The sequence continues at coordinate 9,868,681 of JAWWMK010000001.1, read as the reverse complement.
AGAAGATGAAGGGCAATATTCTGTACGAGCTATTAATGCTCTTGGTCAGTGCATTTCCTCAATTGAATGCAATGTGTTAAGAAAAGAGAACATTATCTCGGAGTCGAAAAGACCTAAAGGATTGGAGAAGATTTATGAACTTGAATCTCAGCCACTACAAAATAAACTCGAAATTTGTGAACCAAGAACAAAACAAAGACCAGTCTTCACTCAACCATTACAGAATCTTGATGGTCTGACAGAAGGTCAGATAGCTCAATTCGAATGTAAATTAATTCCAGTTGGTGATATCTCATTAAAAGTGGAATGGTTCAGAGATGGAAAATCACTCGAATTGAGTATGTAAATGACATTGAAAAAGATATTAACAATCGTATATTTATTTCAAATTCTCAAAATATTATGTTTAAGGTTCTCGAATAACGGTTACTCATGCTTTCGGTCATGCGTCTCTCAACTTCGATCATGTGAGGGAAGAAGATGAAGGAATTTATATGTGTCATGCTTCAAATCTTATGGGCGAAGCTGTAACAACTGCTTCAATGAAGATTTTACGTAAGTTGCATTTTCACAAACTAAATGAATGAAGTAGAATTTATATTAAATTATTAATAAATCCACATTTATATTACAGCTAAAGAAAAAATTCAATTAGATTCAAAGTACCCTCAAATTCAGAGCAAACTTTCACAATTAGAAGATAAAAAAGTATCTACTCCGTTACAAAAACTTGAAGAAGTTTTTGAAAAACCAATTTTCACCCAATTATTGACTGGACCAACAGACGTAGTGGAAGGGCAGATTGCTCATTTTGAATGTCGAGTTGTGCCAGTTGGCGATTCAGACTTGAGACTGAAATGGTTGGCGAACGGAGATGCACTTCAAATGGGTAATGTTTAATCATCATATTGGTCAACGTAATAACTTATTATTAGTATTCATGTATCATTATTTTGATTTTAGGTTCTCGGTTTCACGTCAATAACCATTTCGGGCTTGTTACTCTCGATATCTTAAAAGTCATTCCAGAAGATTCAGGAATTTATACTTGCAAGGCTATCAATAATGCTGGAGAAGCTCTATCTTCGGTTTCTCTTAAAGTAAAAAGTCGTCCAAATATTGCTGTAGGTTCTATTCATGAAGATTCATGGCAAAAAATACAACTCAAAGAAGCTGAACGAAACAAAGTTTCAGAAATTTTTGTTGACGCAATACCACAGCAACCCCCAATGTTCACAACTCACTTAAAAAGCTATAACGATTTGATCGAAGGACAAAATGTTTGCTTAGAAGCACAAATAGAACCCCACACAGATGCAAATCTGCATATTGAGTGGTTCAAGAATGGGGTGGCGTTACAAACCGGAACGCGCTTGAGAAGTACCTTCGACTTTGGCTTGGTTTCACTGTTAATAAATGCACTACGTTCAGATGATTCAGCTTTGTATACTTGCAAAGCAACTAATTTACTTGGTGAAACAGTATCTACGTGTAGTATTAAGGTTATTGAAGCTGACTGGTTGATATGTGATACTTTACACCCAAACGCTACTGCTAAAATTAGTATGCTTGAGCATGCTCCAGAAAGCTTAGAAGAACAATTCAAATTAACTTACGAAGAGCCCATTTTTATACGTCATCTTAACAATATAGAGTGTAGTGAAGGTGATACAATTACTTTTGAATGTAAAATAGAACCATCGAAAGACCCATCATTAAAGATCGAATGGTTTTTAAATGCCAAACCTCTACCTTTTGGTGATCGATATAAGACAAAGTATGATTTTGGTCATGCAACGCTAACTTTAAATGATGTATCCGAAATAGATTCTGGAATTATCACAGTCAAAGCCAGCAATTCTGAAGGTTCAGCTCAAACATCAGGAACATTAAAATGCTCAAGCAAACAAAATATTCTTTTGCAGACACAACACCCGCAAGGTGAAGCTGGTTTATCAAAAGTAAAGAAAATAGATGAATTAAGCACATTGAAAGCTAGAAAACCACAAACTTATACTGCAAAAGAGTATGGTAAACCGGTTTGGGCAGTACCATTCCCATTTGAACTTGAACTTGAAGAAGCTGCACCATTGCATTTAGAAGCTGAAGTTGAACCTAAAGATGACTGTAACTTGAAAATACAATGGTTCTTCAATGGAAAATTACTGCAATATGGATCACGGTACAAAATGACATACGAGTTTGGATTCGTCACATTAGATTTGATTGATACATTCGAGAGAGATTCTGGTATTTATACTTGCAAGGCATACAATGAGTCTGGCGAAGCTTTCACGTCGTCAACGGTCTATTGTTCAAAACAAGAAAATATTGTGGAAGAGCCTAAAAATTACAAAGATACACACAGCCTAAAAGCTATTCAACGTGTACGTAAAACCGTTGAAAAAGAAAATGAAGTAGTTGCAGAGCAACCACCAAGATTTAATTCAAAAACGGACGATCTATTAAATATTACGGAAGGAGAACTTGTTCACTTCGCAGCTTCGCTCATTCCTATTGAAGATCAAACTATGTTTATAGAATGGTTCTGTAATGGGAAACGAATTGAAGCCAGTCATCGAATTTGTACTGCTTATGCTTTTGGAATTGTTATCCTTGAAATACTTGAAGCGAAAACTGAAGATTCAGGGATGTATACTTGTAGAGCTTCGAATCAATTTGGAACAGCTGAAGTTGAACTGAAATTACAATGTATACATAAGCCGACTGGTCAAAAACCAGAATTTACAACTTACTTACAGCCATTAGAAAATCTCACAGACGGACAGTCGGCTCACTTTGAGTGTAGCCTTACTCCAGTTGGTGATTCAAATATGATAGTAGAATGGTTTTACAATGGACAGCCATTGCGTCACTCATCACGTTACAAATTAGTTTCCGATTTCGGAATTGTCGTTATGGATATTGCAGGTGTAATGCCGTACGATAGTGGTGAATACATTTGCAAAGCAACTAATAAATACGGTGAAGCTTACACTAAAGCAACTTTAACTTGTATCGATCGAAGTGGAGTATACGTTGAAACTCTAAAACCTAATTCACTGGCTAAAATTAAACAACTTGAAGCATACATTGAGAAACCAAAAGAACTGCGAGAATACAAAGCTGACCCTCCAAAATTCATTACTCATATTCAAGATATTAGAAACTTGATTGAGGGGCAGTCAGCTCATTTTGAAGCGAGATTCACGCCGACAACTGATACAGATCTAAAGACTGAATGGTACTGCAACGGAAAAAGAATACCCAATAGTTATCGTTATCGCACATTTCATGATTTTGGGATTGCTGTACTTGACGTACTTTATTGTTACGAAGAAAATTCAGGCGAATACGAATGTAGAGCTACAAATAAATATGGACAAGATTCTACAAAAGCGGAGTTGATATGCATTCCAAAATTAGAATCATCGGAAAATGTGGAGAGCAAATTTGAAAAAATGCCGACTGAAATAACAGAAACAAAATATGACCAACTTATAGAAACGAAAAACACAGCTCCCGTCTTTACCTTACCATTAAATAATATAGATGGCCTTCATGAAGGAGAAAGTGCGCACTTTGAAACTCGATTGACACCCATAAATGATCCCAAATTGAAGGTAAGTTAAACTGGAAAAATGGAATATTCACTTTTCAATTGTGTATATTTACAGTACGTCGTTCTTATTTCTAGGTTGAATGGTTTTGGAATGGAAAGCCATTGAAAGCCGGCACTCGATTTCGTACAATCAATGATTTTGGTTTTGTTATCCTAGAAATATCACCAGTATATCCAGAAGATTCTGGAGAATATAGCTGTAGAGCGAAAAATGAATTTGGCGAAGCTGTAACTTCGTGCTTGATGAATTGCATTAGTAAAAGCTCGATTATTTTAGAATCTGAACTTCCACAGAGTAGAGAAAATACAATCTATAAATTGGCAGAAATAGAAAATAATTTTGGAAATCCACCTGAATTCATCAAAGCACCTCAAGATTTAATTGTATCTGAAAATTCATTAGCACACTTCAAATGTCAATTATTACCTATTAATGATTCTAGTATCAGAGTAGAGTGGTTTCATAATGGAAAACCTCTTTTAGCAGGAACTAGAGTGAAAACTATTCATGATTTTGGTTTTGTAATCCTAGAAATAGCTAATTGTTGCCAGCGAGATTCTGGTTTATATAAATGCAAAGCAGTAAATAGACACGGCGAAGCTACTGTATCCTGCAAACTTCGTATATATTCAAACATTTCATCAGAAGACGTGGTTGATTTTGATTCACACTATTCTTTTGCAACAAACGAAATGAAATTCGAAAAAACTGAACAGAAATCTACTGTGATTTCTACGGTAACATCTGAAATCCCGTGCCAGATACCAAAATTTATAACACATATAAAATCTGTTAATGTTGATGAAGATGAAAGTGTGAAATTCATGTGTCGAGCTGAACCAAAAGATGACCCAAACTTAAAAATTGAATGGTACAGAAATGGAAAACTTATCCCAGTTGGGCATAAGTATAAAATGAATTATAACATGGGTATTATTTCAATGGACATTTTGTACGTATATCCTGAAGATTCTGGTGAGTATACATGTAAAGTAATTAATCATCATGGAGAGGATACAACTTCGGCATTTGTCACGTGTAAAAGTGAGTTTAATTTTATTTCAAATTTCTACACACTCAATGCGTCAAAATTATATATAAATTTATAATTTGCATGCTTATTTTCAGAATCACCAAGTATTATCTTGTACAATCAAGTACCAAAAGGATTGAATAAATCTGAAGCGATGTTGCAAATGGAAGCTACTATTAAAAAATATACTTCAGAAGTATACCTTACTGAAGATGACTTTTTCGACTTAGAAAACCAAGAACCTCCTAGATTTGTTACGTTCATCAAAGATCAAGTTGATTTAGTTGAAATGGATTGCACTAAATTCGAATGTCAATTAGCGCCAGTCGGTGATCCTGACATGAAAATTGAATGGTTTTTAAACGGAGAACCGTTGCAGCATAAAAATCGGTTCACGCCAATTTATGATTTTGGATATGTTGCGATGAACTTTGGATGGGTGTACCCTGAAGATAGTGGAGTATATTTATGTAGGGCAACCAATTTATATGGAGCAGATGAAACTAGTGCAATTTTAGAGATAGCTGGAAAGCCAGGTATTATTTATGAAACACAGTTACCAAAAGGCATGAAGAGTATTGAGAAAATTCGTGAAATGGAAGCTTCCTGGCAAGTGTAAGTTCATACATTCATTACGGATGCACTATGCAAATGAAATAACATAATTTCAAATTTGATAATATATTCTAATTTTGCTTCTTTTTTAATAAGTGTACCTAAAGAAATCGCTGAAAAAGAAAAGGTGGAAACTTGCCCAATGTTTGTGACTCGTCCAGAAAACGCTTCAGTTTTCGAAGATGATTGGTCTAAATTTTGCTGTCGCATTACTGGTCATCCTAAACCTATGGTGTTTTGGCTGATTAATGAACGTGTTGTAACAAACGTGAGTTTAAATTGAATAATTCTTCAAGTCTAAGACATAGTGAAATCAAAGAATGAATGTGTTGAAAAATCTTTTTATTACTTACATCATAAATCTTTTACCGTCCATAAAAAGTCACTTTTGTTGATTTGCCATGTATTTTTTCATCAGGGACCACATTATAAACTAACGTACGATGGAATGTATCATTTAGATATTCCAAAAACAAGACAATGTGACAATGGAAAGATAGAAGTAATTGCCAAAAATTCAGTCGGTGAAGCTCGAACAGAAATTTTTTTAACTGTTAAACCTCGTTGCTTAAATTTCCGTACCGTTTTGAAATCGTCACAAAAACGTAAGTACAGCGATTAAAAATGAATTTTTCTAGGCCCGTAGTATTCAATAATGTATCATAAACAATTTGATCAAAAAAACTTTCAAACAACAATGAAATTATTTCACTTAAATGTTCTGCAGGTGGATATGGCTCAGAAATTTCACAGTATTCCATAAATCAGAAAAAATTTATTTCAAAACAAACTTTTATGGAGAAATCACAGATTTATGATAATTTAAATGATAAATATTTACATTCTAAACAAACAATGATCGAAGAACAAAAAAAATATCAGAACCCCATAGATGGTAGTACAGTTTCTATTTTACAAAAAAAGGAAATTCCAACAGAGTACAAAACTGAAGAAAAAGTTGAAACAGCAGTTAACTCATCTAAAATAACAGATGTAAAGCGCGAAATAGTTCCACAAAGACGCGTTGAGTACGAGAATGTTGCTATTTGTAAGCCACCAGTCTTCGTGAAAAGACTTCAATCATGTCGAGTTTACGAACAGGAAGAAGCTAAATTTGAAATTGAATTCGACGGTGATCCATTACCTTTAGTTAAGTGGTACCGCGAAGATTATTTATTGCGAAACTCTACGGATTTACAAATTTACACTTTCAATACTAAATCCATATTAACGATTCATCATGCGTTTTTGGAAGATTCTGGAGTATTTTCTGTAATTGCGGAAAATGGGGCTGGGAAAGCTAAGTGTAGTGCTAATTTGATTGTCGAAGAAAAACGAACTCGGCGGGATTCAGAAGAAAATGTACCTCCAAGTTTCATTGATGTTATACAAAATACTACCATCACAATTGGGGAACTTGCTAGGTTCGATGCTAAAGTCAAAGGCACCAAGCCCATTCAAATTTTCTGGTTCAAGGTATATAATAGTTTATCATAGTAAAATGAATAATTAATTATTTATATGTAACATTAGTGTAACATAACAATTTTTACAGAATGATCGAAAAATCTATCCTGACATTCGCATTAAAACTTTAGAAGAAGATGATATTCATACTCTATTAATTCTGGAAAGTATCGAAAGTGATACTGGAAGATATAAATGCGTTGCTGTGAACAGTGCGGGTGAGGCACAGTGTGAGGCACAGTGCACTGTACAAAACATTAAGTCACCAGTAAAAATAAATTTTCCGTCTTTAACTAAAAATGAAAGTGTACCAGTAATTTTGCAATCTCTTGCAAATCAAATAATTGAAGAAGGTACAGCGGTAGCATTTTGCTGTCAGATTAGAGGCATACCAGCGCCTGAAATTCAATGGAAAAAAGGAGATAAGGTAGATATAAAATTATCTAATGTTACTTATTCAGTATTGAATCTCAAAATTGGAAATTTTGAAATACAGGCATTGAAGTGAACATTTTTTTTATAAATATAATAATGATGCTATAACTGTTAACCTTTTTATATTTTCAGATAATCAAACCGTCTAAATATTTTCAAATGCAGAAAGAAGGAGAATTTTACACTTTAAAAATAACAGAAGCATTTGCGGAAGACGAAGGTACTTATACATGTTCTGCTAAAAATACTGCTGGCAAGGCTGAAACCTCGGCTACTTTGAAAGTACTAGGTAAATAATTTGTGAATTGAAAGCACAAAAAATGAAGATTTAAAATTTTTTAAATCATAAACCTTTTAACAGTTGCAGAAATAGTAAAAATATTACCTCTACTAACTCCTATTGAAGATCAAATTGTAATAGAAGGACAACCAGCTCGATTTACATCACAAATTTTACCCCCTGATCTTGAAGCTGAAATTATGTGGTGCCGTGAAGATATTATTATTCCAGAGTCGCCCGATTTTCAAGTACGGTGCTTCATTTTATGCTTTTCATACTTTTATAATCATTTTTATATGAATATTTCCCTGTAGATTATGCGTGAAGGGAGTACAATTACACTTCAGATTACAAAAACATACAGAGAAGACTCGGGCGTTTTTACCTGCAGAGCAGCAACTTCAGCTGGAGTTTTGGAAGCATCAGCAAAACTGATTGTAAAAAGTAAGGAGCAGAATCAAATTTTATAATAATCCTTAAATTGTTTTTCATATATACTCATTAGATTTCATTAACCTCTACTCATCATATCAAAATGCCCAATTGACAGAATAGATGGTATAACGTAATTGTAAATGGTATATAATCGACGCATGAATACATGAAAAAGGCATTTATGACGAAGGTGGCGCTATTAGCTTTGTTTTATTTTGTTATTTTCTACAGTATTAATTGACTGTTGATCACAAATATTTCCTTCGCAAGCTAGACTGTAAAAATACCGCGCAAAAGAAAACTATTTTTTTATTGTTACTTGTTCCTATGTAGAGTTATAAGCATGAGAATAGTTTTAAGCAGCGTTGTATTTATTTATTGTATTTTGAAAATAAACGATTTCAATAACATTCTAAAAATCTTATCTACATTTAGTATGGTTGTAAAATTTGATGGGTGCTGTATCCTATGTGCCTATATGTTATGTATTGATAATATTCTTCGCTAAAAATCGCTACAGATAACTTTTTTCAACAACAACAATAAATATTTTCAAGTAGTATATACGCGAAATTTCACTGTTTTTGTATTCATACACAGTAAAAAATTTTACTCATTTTTGGGACAAAAAGAGTAAAAAGTTACTCAAAATGAGTAATCGATTTCTCATTTTGAGTAGGTTTTTACTTATTTTGAGTACCTTTTTACTTTTTTTGTCCCGAAAATGAGTAAATTTTTTTACTATGTACTTAAGAGATTGATGATTCATACGTATAAGGCATTTATAATCTACTTTAAATTATTAGTATTCCTCCATTTACTTTACGCCCTAACGTAAATTTTAAGATGTCAGAAAATCTGTATTATACATCTTGACATTACATTTTTCAATATATCACTATATTTTAGACCAAGCATCAAGAGTTCTTTTCTTGGCATATTTGGAAACTGAAGAGCCATGTGTCTTGTCGACATTTCAACATTTAATTTGACTCATAAACAAAAAACTAATTAAACATATCTTAACTATAAAACAGCAAAGTGAATTTTAATTCACTGTAAGTGATTATCAAGACTAGTGATATTCAAACTTAAATCTATAATTTTTACATGATACGAATATCATTACTGTTAATTATTTTCAAGTTTTATAATATATTTTCAATATGGTGATGCACCACCTTCGTCAATCAAGAATTTCTCAATCCTTCCAAAATCATTGATCATTGCATATCCTTACAATTTGCACTGCTTAATTTGTATTACCAGAAAATTGTACGGATAAAGGTTTCCATGAATTTATATGTAGTTGTGAATAAAAAAAAATAAAGAGTCGATATCTTCGTACTGATAACTAACTGGAATATTAAATAATAATACAATAAATTAACACACTTGGTTGCACGTTTTTTTCCTGTGAATTACTAAAAAAAAAATAAAAAAATACAAAATCTATGTTCGTAACAGAAACAGACGTTTGACATAACTGAACTAGCAGTTTTTGAGAAGCGAAAATTTGATCATGTTATGTACATATAAATATAATTTTTCAAACCAAGCGACGTTTATACGAACGTAATTAATATTGTATAAAACTAGTTAACAGAGAATGCTTCAGCTAAATATATGATTTAGACCTGACTTGAAATATTTTGCTTGTTTAATTAATTAATTAATACACAAAATAAATTTGTGATAAATTATACATAATACTGAATAATTATTAAACATTTGAAATAATAATGCATGCAATTTTCTTTCTATAATATAACGTTTTATTGAAAGCTAATACAATTAAAAAGTAATTTTAATAAATAATATGTTAAAATTTATTGTTGCAGAACATGAAATCATTTTACGCGAAAGTACTTTTCAGAACATGAAATCTAAATCACATTTTAAAAATCAAAACACATCGCATCTTAAGTACAAAACAAGTAGGCAAATGAATAAAAATCATCTCTCTCTTCTTATCAATGCTTTTAGAAAGACATCATTGCGAAAAATAAAATGCAGCGTTAAAACTCGAAAAAATAAGTTGTCATTTTATAAGAAAAAACGTTTCTCTATAAATTTAGCTTCTCAAACCAACGAAACATTCAAATGGAAAACATGTCGATATCATCCAAAACTCATAGCAAATCACCAAAAATCATCATACGTTAGAAATGACTTCATACATAATACTGACACTGATAGATGTACATTTAAAAATACTCATGATTGGTTTTATCTATCTCCTATCGAAGAAGCTAGTGAAACGTCGACGAGTAGTTCTAGCCAAAATCGGCAAACTGAATCGAGCAATCGTGATGAAAATACATATTACGAGACTACCAAGAGTTTAGGTCGATCAAGATTTCGGAGCAGTTCATTATCATCTGGATATAAACGTGATAATAAATATCATACATATCCCAAATCACGCATCCCAGTGTCTCGAAGATTCCGTAATAAATATCAGGAAGTAAAATCGTCGCTCGCGCCGGAAATGTATCCATTGGAGCCAAGAGAAATCGAACTAGAACATTTTCAACAACTCCATACTGTTGACAGTCAAGACGAGCTTCAAGAATTTTTGTTACTCGAGAGTCAATGTAGTGGTGATTTGAATTTAGGTGGTAGTATGTTGAATTCCAGAATCAGCAAACGAGAGAGTGAAGACGAGAGAGGAGCTATGTCAGGTACTGGTTTTAATGAATTTCTTGCGTTTTAGAGCTCAGTTTACAATAAATTTTGATTTTTATTTTTTACAGATTATTGATAATTTATACAACTTCGATGTCTGCATATTTTTTATTACAAGATTTCAAATGAAAAGAGTTCTTTGTACTCACTACGCATTGGTGGTTAATGGAATTAGAAATGCAAATGAAAATCAGCACATAAGATACAACTTTTAATATTAATATTGTAAAGTATTTTCTCAATAAGTACATTGAGAAGACGTTCTATAAAAGAAAACCGATAGAAACAAAGTTTTCTACGCTTACGTGACAGTAATTATGTATATAGTTATTTATTGCTTGAATCAATACTACGTTAGAAAATTATATAATCGTACGATTTGTAAATATTTTGTACATTAATAAGTACTAAAATTATAAACTGTCATTCTTAAAACTATATATATTTTAAAGTATTGTATCGGTTAAACGCTGTGATTAATTATAACATTTTCTTTAGCTTGCATAAAATTTTGATAAAACGATTACCTATTTTATTTTAGTCATTGTAACGTCGTATCTTTATGAAATAACGACCTTTAAAAAAAAAGAGTAAATAAAAATCCAATTGTAACCATACAAATTTACAAGCTGAAAATGTCTAACTTACCGTCCATCATAAAGATTCAAGAATAATAATTTCCTCAATTGCCTAAAATAAAAACATTCTCAATTATCTACTATCATTGTAAACTTTACTAATGAATTTACAGAGTGTACTATAAACAATTTGGTTAAAATGAAGGATTCCACTGTGATTACAATACATACGTATTATTTTCGTTCATAATATAACGTGAATCTCATAAATAACATTTTCTATAGCTAAGTTAATTTTTGCAACTGCTAAACTTAATTGTCACGAATTGAAATGTTAATCAAATTTTTATCTGAATCTAAAATACGATTACTATTTGAAACTACGTCAAATAAGTGCGACTGCCAATTTCGCTCTTCAAATTAGCATACGTTTCTGGCTCTACTGATATTTCATCTTTTCTAAGAATTGGAAAAAAATAATAAAAAAAAATAAAAAAAGACATGAGTGTTCGAATTTTTGGTAGCCGAGTAATTAACGACAGTCTCGTTTAGACGGACCACTCGCTACGTGGGCGCCGAAAACTTTTTCCAGAAGTCAAGATTGCTGCTCGAGAGGTTCGTGCGCCGAGGACAAACCCCCTGCTGCCGTTGAGATCTAAATACCAAAACATCGAATTAAGTGGTGTGGGTAGAAGGCTTCGCGTAAACAGTAGCCACCCGCGAGTATAGCTGATGATTCTTCTTTACGTACTTCTCTACATACGTATACGTTCGGATACACTTTTTTGAACCTTTCCAGCTACGCTTTTCCTTTCAATAAACACTGACGCTCGTCAAGCAACCCTTCCAACAAATCAAAAGAATGTCCCAACGTTTGTCATATATCTTTGACTGTATGCTTCGTTTGTAAATATGATAAAGATATATTAAACATCAACTTAAATCATAATATTTAGAATTTTGAAAAAATAATATACATTTGAGCTACTGTTTACGTAAAAACAGTGACGTTGTCGCTATTATACATTCAAGATATGAGTTTTTTGGCTACTGAGTTTAATTACATTAGAAGAATACGTAATAATATCTACTAATAATTAGTAAACCGATAAAGTGATGCATAAAATCTAAAAACTTCCTGTTTTTCCTTTTTTTCGAGACAAAAAATTTAGTCCTCTGCAGATCAATATATATCGTCGAGTCAGTGGAAAAAAATCCCACCTTCAATAAGAAAACACACATCCATTTTTTCCATTGAAAATTACATTTAAAAAGTAGATGTGTGTTTTCTTATTGGAGGTGGGATTTTTTTCCACTGACCCGACGATATATACTTTTACAATTATAACATTTATAAAAATTTACTGCAAATGACTTTATATTGCAAACTAACCAGTGGAAAGATTTGAGACAATTCTCAAAACAGAACTTCGGAGGTGTAAAGTAAAACAGACGAGCTTTATATATAAAATTAACGGGCTCCATATAACGTATTTTACGGCTCATTTGCTCAGGCTGTTGAACATTTGTTCGCTGCAATCGCGAGAATCTTACGCGGTTTCTGAAATAGCATCGACTTGAGATAAACAGATCTTATTTTCAGATCGTCTATGGCTCATCTTGCTCTCATTTTCATCCCAATTGGCGGATTTTTTTTCAGTAAGATTGTGTATATTAGTAAGGTTTATTCAATTTGTGAATTCCAAATTTTAAAAAAGATAATAAAGAGAGCAACAAATGAATTGTTATTATTAGTTAAGATCTCAGCGTGAACTTTTTATCATGGTTATGACACATTTTTTAAAAATAATTAATGTTAGCCTCAACATAAAAAATATAATCTTTTTATTTCCATGTAAATATTAATTTTTTACAAATCTAGTGGTATTTTTGATAATGTTGATTTACTTTTTCCACTTTTAACATTGGGCTATAAATAATCATTGCCATTTAGCAATTCGGTTTAGTAATCAATAACGACAAATAGATCAATCTTTTTACAATCATAAATTTGAAATGAATCATTAGCGCTCACGACAGCGTTCATCATTCATCGAAACAAAACCAAACAGAAAGCATATCAGTTTACAGAGCCATTGAACCTTTAAAATCCACCCTGTAAATACCTCCGCTAAACATTCTACAAAATTTCGAGAACAACTCTGGATCATAAAAATTCAAATCAATTTTCCCAAAAGATTTGAATGCCCGTGCACATCTCAACAACGGAAGAAATCACATGCGCCGTATACGCGATGCAACTCCAGATCGGCGTCGATGCGTAGTATAAAATTACGGTGCCGGGTGTAAACACAGAGAGAATCCTCGTCGGCTCGTATGATGGCGCAGCTTGGGTGGGCTGCTACTGCTGCTACTGCTTCTTCACGTGCTGCCCAGAAGCACAAAGCTTCGCTTCTCTTTCCCCCCTTTTCCATCGTTGACAGCGTCGAATGCAAGGGTTCAAACTTTTTCGGTACTCTGCTGGTTTCTCATTTTTTGACGTTGTTGAGCTTTTCTGTTCAATTGTAACTTTTTGATGTTATAAATTAAACTAAATGAGCGAAAATTAATCAATTTATAAGTTTTTTATGACAGTATTGACAAAAAAGTAGATTGCCAAACTTAGATGAATAATATAAGGCCAAATTTGAATGTGAAAAGATAATTTCGCAAGACTATCACGTATTCTTAGTGAAAACAATTTTATAAGCGTTGAAAACGATCAGATCGTCACAACGAAAATATATGCGGACAGATTGTTTGACACTTCATTTGAGTTATTACTTTGAAGCAAGGTGCATCTGCAAGAATACCGTTACACATAAAATAAAAAAAAAATAAAATGAAAACTTTGAACACGATACAGCCTAACCCTAATGACCGAGCGCTAGTTAAATATAACATTAAAACCATTTTAAAAGGGAGGAAATTCCGGTGCTATCTGTGTTCTCGGTCTGCGGTTTTCTTATATGACCGGCAACACGTGCACGACGCGGCTGAAACATATGATGCGAGCTTTTCACGTTCGGGTGGTCTGTGATCTCAGTCCCATAATTTTATTATCAAAAAACTAACGGAGGCCGTTGCGCGGGGGTCATAAAAGACACGTTTTTCTAAAGTGTCTTTTACGCGTCTTCATATTATGTCAGATGGCACGTTTTGTAATATTGTAACCGAGAATGTGTCTTGAAGTCATATTTATTATCAATATTTTATTTTATTTTTATAAATTTTCACGGACTGAAGTCCTTGACATTGAAATAAACAGTGTTAATTGACAAAAAATATAATGTAATATGAGAGATATATAAGCTGCGATATAGCGTCAAGTAAAACTTGTAGATGAATTTTTGAACATATAAACTAAACATAATGTTAGAGAATTTTTTTCAATAAAGAGAACCAGAATATGTACAACATTATTGTACTTTTGACTTAAAAAACAAATAATTGATAACGTGGATCTTAATAAAATAACAACAATTGAGAATCGAGAATAATAATTGCTATTGTTTATTTCCCTTCAAAAATTATTTTTAATCATGAAAAGGGCGGAAAGACATTCAGTGCGCATTGGCGACCGGTACAACTGTTCACTAATATAACTATAAATTATATATTTAAAATATATGTCTATAATAACATTAATCCCTTAATCGTATAAACTCCCTTTTCAAGATTTTCGAGTATTGTGAGCGTGACACTTCAAATCATCACGGAAACTTTTCAAATGTCTTATACTATAGAAAACAGTAAACAGGAGCACTGCGCTACAACACTCTTGAAAGATGTCAAGATAATTCTGTTTTCTTCTTCAAAATAGATCAACCCTCGCTATCTAATAGTCTCAACAACTACTGTCTTGAAACACGATAAATTACGATGAGTGGCCCACCCCTAACGATTTTTCTCATTTTGATACGAGTAAATATTATGAGAAGTTTTTCATATTTTCAGGTTTGGCCGTTTTCTAAAAGTACTATTGCAGCAAATATTATTTGCAAGGCATTTGAAAAAATATGAAAATTTTTGTGCTGATTCGATTTTCCCGACAATAAGAGAATTACAAGCTTCATATAAGTTTTATATTCATTTCTATTATGGTTGTATTATAATATCAAATACCTGTTGAAAAAGGCGACCCTCTGCTCCATGATTGTTCTTCGGTGGAGCAAAATTACAATTCGACAGATTAATGGCAAATACCTTTTGATATGTAGTTTGCGCTAAAGCAGTTTTCGATAATTTTGTGCAGCCATTCTATCGTAAAAACAATTGGAAATTGAACAATAAATCCAGCTAACACAAAATTATCGACAACTGCTTTAGCGCAAACTACATTTCAAAATGTGTTTATCATAAATCTGTCGAATTTTGCTCCATCAAAGAATAATCATGAAGCAAAGAGTCGCTTCTACCAATACGTATTTGTATATCTATGTACATGTTGAGGGGGGAGGGGGCTTAAAGCAGTAATTTATAGTAAAAATACTGGCATATTTTCAGCAAATTTAATTATATTCATAAATGGAGCACAGCTTTAAAAATTAAGATACCTTACGAGTCCATAATGAGATCATAATGATAAAAGTCAATAGAATCTATAATTAACTATACAATTTAAATATTTGGCAATAAATTATTCTATTCCTCTGCAAGCCTAAATCATCTAATCATTATATTTCGTTGACTTAATGAACATCAGAAGGTGAAGAAATTATACGAAAGCGTCCGACGGATCATTCGTCGAAAGCTCAAGTCAACGAGAGTCAAACAAAGAGCAGAGATGTTTATTCCCGACGACGCGTGACTCAAGTGTCATATTCGAATTGACTATATATGAGACAACTCTGGAGATATCTGATTTTTCTCACGCGATCGCTTTCAACACTGCGCCACGTTAACTTCGCAAGATTTGCCAAAGATGATGAATATACGACTGTTTAATGAATAATTTTCAAACACGCTTAAATCATACTCTCGAATTTTATTAACAAGACCTTAAAATCATGTTAAACTTTAGCTACTTTAAACAGATTCGTAAAAAAGCCACGAGTTGACAATTTTGATATCATGTTCATAAGATAGAATATCGCAATAAGCAAAGAACATCGTCATTTCAATCTTATTGAAAATAAAATTGATTGAGGATAATCATGCTCCATCTTATGGTCGAAATCCATTACTGTGATAAGAGCTAATCGAAAGTATAAAAAAAAATTTAATAGTAATTTATCTGCCCACTAATAAAACAATCAATTTTCCATTGAAATATTATTTACTTTCCAATGAGACACTAATCAATCAAACACCATTCGAACAAGAACCAAAAAAAAGTCACTTCACTCGCATATAAAAAAAACTATCATCACAGCTCTCAGCCAAAGTACCATATAACGGCACTCAACTAAAATTGCAAACAACGGCACACGAATCAATCGGGACACGTAAGCTAAAGACAATCCGCAAACGTTAAAGCATTACTAGCCATTATAATCTTTCTCTCTTTCTCTCTCTCTCTCCTCCGAACAATAAATAATCATCGTAAAAGGTCTGCTCTCCGAGAAGTAGGTCTCACGCCGTGTCGTATCCACCATCGAAAGGATTGTCTCTCCAATAGCGAGTGGCATCACTCGTTGGAAAGCCCCGCCTACGTGACTCGCATCGTCCAATGCGCTCACGCGCGAGCCGAGCAAAGACGCAACTTGGTGGCGCGGGCCGCTGCTCCTCAGTCGCGATCCAGCGCGATTATCGAGCGGCCAAACAATTTACATCTCCGCGTGTAAATAATTATATCCGATCAAACGTTGATACACGCGCGCCCGCGCGTGTTAATAAAGATTTTCGCCAAAGGAGGGAGCTTTTACGAGATGACAAAAAGCTTGTAGGACTTTGAACTTTTGTTTGTCGTTTCGGCCGTAAACAGTTTAACTGATACGTGAGTACTTTTTTTTCAAACAAACGCGTTGATATACGTACGCGCGCACACTCGCCTTATATACAAATGATAGATTTCACTCGGTCGTCGCAAGCTACTTCACATTCAAATACGTAAAAGTGCTTCGAAAGTTTTCGGCTCGATTGTTTTTTTTTTTATCTTCGATAATCATCATCATGACGAACGAATCGGAGACAGTGATACCATCGCAGCACCTTCACCAGCAGCTTCATCACCATCACCATCATCATCACATCTCCGCCTCGTCGTTGTCGCATCCGTCGGTGGCTTTGAGTTACTCGATGCCTCGACCGAGCGTCGGCGGCAGTAGCACCAGCAGCGTGATATCAAGCCTCGCGCAAGCTCAAATGGAACCACTTCTGTCGAGTCCAACGAACACCAGCAACGCGTCGCCGACGAGTCAAGAATCACCGCGAAAATCGGGAACTCGTCGTCAAGAGAAGCCACCTTACTCCTACATAGCGCTGATCGTCATGGCAATCCAATCGAGTCCAGGTAAACGTCTCACTCTGTCGGAAATCTACACGTATCTGCAGCAACACTTTCCGTTCTTTCGTGGCGCCTATCAAGGCTGGAAAAATTCGGTACGTCACAATTTGAGTCTCAACGAGTGTTTTATCAAACTGCCGAAAGGCTTGGGACGTCCGGGTAAAGGTCACTACTGGACCATCGATCCAGCCAGCGAATTTATGTTCGAGGAAGGTAGCTTTCGCCGTCGACCTCGCGGATTCCGACGTAAGTGTCAAGCGCTGAAACCGCAATACGCTCATCAGTATCCCTTCCCGACGGCGGCCGGTGCCATGCAAGCCGGCGCGACTGGCTACGAGAATTTGACAGCCGCGGGTGTCGATTACGCCAACGGATATCAGAATCAGTATCAGAATTATCCGGAATACGCGGCTGTGTATGCGCCCACCACGGAATGGACGTATCCGGAGTACAAAGCACCGCCGATCGCCGAGATCACCTGCAAGACGACCGAGTTCAACGTCACTCTGAAGACCGATCCGTCGATGTATCGCAACGGCGAGATCGGAGCTTTCAAAAGCGAACCTGGATACGCGAGAGCGAGCCAAGAACAACAAGCGCAGGTGTTTCATCAGGGCAATTTGAAATTGACCGATCATCATTTGGCGCAACAACAAGATCAGGTGCAGCAGCCGTTCAAGATCGACGCCGAGTGCAACGGTGTCCCCACGACGATTGGCAATAATCAGAGTCAGGATTATTACGCGGCTTACGTTAGCAATGCAGCGCAGAATTCGTCGATCAACGTTAATGCGGCGATCCAAGCGATTCAAACGATGAATCCAGCACAACAACAGGCGCTGTCGAGTAGCAGCCCCGTGGCGAACGTCAACTCGCCGCACAGTAGCTGTCACACGCCCGTCGCTGATCACGGTAAGATACCAATTGATTTCAATTTTATTTTAGGAATATCTTAGGTGTTTAGTTTGATTTAGCTTGTTAATAGATGTAGCAATTGATAGATTAGTAATTATATATAAAAATGCAAAAAGTAGTGTAAAATTAAAATTCAGAAATGGTACAATCGTGAGAAAATTAGAAAACGTCATAAAAACGTGCCAGTTTTATTGCATTTTTATCGTTTACGAAACTATTACATAGACTTTTAACGATATGTCGGCGACAGGTTCGGCGCCCCTATAAAAAAAAATATGAAACACTGAGCAGTGCAGGGTTGCACGGATGCGTGTGCGCCTCATGGGTGGCATTCTTGACGCCATAAAAACAGGAGAAGCGTTGACGTCGTAGGCCCGAAACTGAAAGCACACAGTCCACGCCTTTCAAAATTTCCAGACCTTTCAACGCTCATTAAGGGATTTTCTTACATGGTTCGAACGACAAAACGAAAACATTCGGCTTGCATTGTAATTTTACACCGGTATAGCGCGACGGCGCGCTTCGCAAATCTAATTTCGATTTGTTACCGTCGCTGAATGAAATATGAATTCGCAAACGGCATTTAAAAAAATGAACAAACATTTTTTATAGATGATGAAAACATTGATGAACACAACTGAATCATAATTCTAATTTGAAACTTATTACATAGTCGAGTAGTAAATTCGCGAGAATCGAAAGAGAGAGAGAGAGAAAAAAGAAGGAACTGAAAATACGTCAAGCATGCTGTACAGCTGAGAGACCCGTCGCGCACTATAACAGCAATTTCACATTGAATGGCAGGCTTGACACTGGCGAAATAGACCACACACGAGCAGAAATTTCTGAACTGCAATTATATTCTTAGATCCTTTCTTGCTCCAATTTTTTGTGTCTTATCTCGAGACCTTTAACGACACAGCTTGAGCGGACATGTGAATCTGTGTATGAGTAATACTTTTTTTTCATTCAGACACATAAAGTCTCGGAAAAAAATTGAACTACGACACGAAACGTAGATAAAAATTCAGTAAACGAACAAATATAAAATTCATTTCAATTTCAAGAAAAAAAAAACAAATTTTTGGTAATTCGAAGTGTCGGCTTGAACGAAAAAAAAAATTGGCTCGTGCGAAGATTACACACATAATACAGCTGAGTCATACTCGAGCCGGTAATAAAAAAGATAGCGAGCGAGGGAAAAAGTCGAATGAAGAAGCGAGCCTCTATTGAAGTGTCCACTTGAACTTAAAGCGCACTCGAGATCCGGTGCATTCTCTGAAACTATACTAATGTGATCTTACCGTGAGACGATAGCGATCTACAAATTATTTCGTGTATATTATCGGATCAAATTTTTTAAAATTCACATCAATAATTGAAACGGATAGTTTATCACACAACTATCCATAGATTAATGACGTTTAGCAAGATTTTGCGTTCTTTTTCACGAAAATGAAAAATTGATGATTAAGTTGATCGAAAAATTATTTTGTACGTTACATTTTTTAGAACTGTAAAACGTTTATGTTTTTATAAATCGGTCAATATTCATTGCATATTTATATTTTTTTTTGTATCTTATAAAATACAAGGAGCAGTCATTTTAAATATTGCATAGAGTTCTAAATGTTCATAAGATTCTACTGGTAAAAAATTGTATCTAACGAAACTATTGAATTGTTGCAGTTGCAGGTATGAGACTACAGTGCCCAAGCGGCGGCAGTTCGAGCAGCTCCGGCGGTGGCATAGTGGATAGAAAGCCCTACTTGGCGCACGGCGCCTTGAATTCGTCGACGCTAAGCCTGGGAAATATCGGCGCCGGTCTTTGCCTTCCCGTCGGCGGCGGCGCCGCGACGAACAACGTCCACTCGGCAGCAGCTCCGACGCCATCGAACGCCACAATGTACTACGATCAGATCAAGTACAGCATGTGAGAAAATTTTCGATGCTGATGATTTGGTGCGTGTGTGCGTGAGATTCGATTCTCGTACTGTCTTCCATAGTATATATAATAGCAACGAATATAGACGCTCTATATTCGTTGATAATAGTGTCTCACGGATAAGTGCCTCGATGACATTTTGTGTGCAGTAATCAAAATCTGTTGAATGGCTGGTCGTTTCGAGTGAATAATCGTGTTATCGAGTTTACATTTTAATCTTGGACGATGATAGTTTGATATGTGTAACTTATAAAGTTTTATTATTACCGTATTGCAAATGTACTGAATGTTGAGAGAGAGAGAGAGAGAGAGAAATATGCGTTAAAATTTCAACGATATTATACCAAAATATTCTAATCAAACTTAGACTTTTATAGATTTGGATGTAGATTTAATTGTTTGAATAATACTAATGTTATACCAAAGGTAATCGATTATGCTGTAACCACTGATTTCTTTTATTGAATAATGCAGGTTATTTAATCCGCAGATTAATACCAAATATTGTACAAAGATCTTGATTAGATTTAATAGCATTGAAAAAATATGTATTTATAGTATAAGCATAAATATTATGCACAGTTGTTATTTAACAAGTCTGCAATGAAATGTAAAAAAAATATGAGCGTTTCATAAGACTATCATATCAAAATGAATATGTACAATATAGGCAATTCAGTCGTTGTTATAAATAAAGATTTGGATGCCGTCAATTTATTTATATAAATTTATTAATACGACAACTTTGAGTGCATTAAATAACACACGTGTTTTTGTTGTATATGATTGCTTTGTCATTGCTTTCAAAAATTATAAATTGTGTTAAACTCAAAGTCAACGACCCTATGTCAACGCCTCGGTCAACGCCCTCAAAATTATCGTGAATGTCGATATTTTTTTCGTTACTAGTTTTAAGTTTTCTAGACTATATATTATTGCATATTGATCATCATTAAAATCGTTCGATAATTTGATACAAACGTGTACCGCTTTGTTTATCTCTCATCCCTTAATCACGTATTTACCATGTCTAATATGTTTTTTCAGGACGATGTTTTACTTATGTTATGAGGTTCAAACGATTAGCTCGGTTTCCCGACAGGAAAAAAAAAACGAGGCAACATGCTGTCGGCAGATTTTCAGGGTGCGCTCTCTTTTCTTCTCCGTCGACTGTATAGTGCCATAAAACAACACGTGATTTTTACCTCGAGCTCGGAACGCGCTTTAGTATCTTTTTTTGTACGACTTGAAAATCCAATTTACTGCCTGAACTAAAATTTTTGAAACTCGTGATATTTCTTTATATTTAAATTTAGTGTAGAATGAGAAACTTTTAACGATAAATGAATATGAAAAATTTTTCTTTTAATTGAAAGTTTATCTAATTAATCACAGCATCAGGAAAATATGAGTACTTGTTGTCTTATACTATATTTTTTTAGATACTGCAACTGGTATTTCTAAGGTGTAATTAATATAAGTTTGTATTGAAGCTCAAATCCTAAAATGTTAGCTTTATTTTGGTCAATCATTAGTAAACCGTAAAGTAGTGATTTATGTTGTCAATTGGAATTTAAAATGTTATTTCAATTAAAACAATTAGTATTTTCTTGATACTTTCAATACTGAAAATACCGAGCATCTCAAATAGACCAGACTTTGGCCTAGAACCACTGATACATGCAATGAGGTGCAAGCTGAGCCACTCAACGATCCTGTTGACAGCAGAGCTCCACTGCCTCTACTATAGCAAAACTCTATTTCAAATTCTTCAATTTACTCAGTGTTTTTTTAATTATCTAAAAAAATTAATGGAATATTTGTTCAACTGATTTTTCATAAGCATTTATATTTAATTATCTGATTGGAAATTGATTGTTTGATTGTATTTTTTACTATTATTCAAGTCCTTTAGTCATTAGTAGCTCTAGAGGTTTGGCTTTTTACGTTGAATTGAATTTTTTTCATTCTTTGTCAATATACCGATAGTAAATGTATAATAAACTCCACGATAAAGAACCTTTAAATATTGAGATGATAATATTAAAAATGATGCTATAACTCATTGGTAATAAGCTTTGTCTTAGAGATTCGTTCATTCTCATAAAATAAATCGATCGAAAAAATGATGTATATTGTATGCATATTATTATATTTAGTAAATTTTCCCAATACTGAATTTTCAATATAGAGTCTTCATTTTTTCGTCTCAGTAAAGTGAAAATGTTGATTACTTTTTAATTTGTCAACATCCATATTTATTCATAAATCAAACATTGCCATGTCTGAAAATAAAGCGAAAAGTATTTTCAATCTTTGGATTATTTTTGAAAAAATTGTTCGCATCGCAATCGGTAAAAAAAAATTAGTGAACTTTGTGTCATTTGATTGCTTTGAATATTAATGTAAAATTATAAAGTACTGAGACAAGATACAAACTCAGCTATGGCACGGGATTGCGTAGGAATATGTAGAAGGCAGCAACGACAAGAAAGACGAAAAGAGTGCGAGAGGAAACCAAGAGTACAGAGGAAGGGGTTCGCTCTAAAATAATAAACTGCGTATCTTGGAGCACACGGGCACGTATAAGCGTTGTACGTATGTGCCGAAAGCCCGTGTGCACGCGTAACATTGCGCAGCATCTTGCTGCAGGAAATTTCGAAATTCGAAGCCTGCCTGCAGCCCCCGCTATCTGTTTGTTTACCTTTCCGTTTTTTTTTTCTTTCATAGGCGCCTAAGGGGTTAGAGGTGGTCTTGGATATTCTTTGTAACTCTCGAATTTACTTCCTTCGTCGAAAAATTTTTTTTCTCCTTGTTTTGTTGTAGATCGTTCAAATAATAAACTTCATCATTTGTGTACTTTTTTTCACTCCTAGAAAGGACTTTTCGAAATTAAACTTTAATTGTAGAAAATCACAAATTTCTTACAAATATTTAGTGATAATAGATTATAATAGAAATATTATATAACATTTTGTAAGCTGTGTAAGTTATTTTAGTAATTATATCAAGAATAAAAAGACAATTTTCATTTGGCATAGTCATTTGTAGTCATTTTTTATTGATTTATGTAAAATGTCTATAAATCTTAATATAATATAATGATGATTTAAAACCAAAGATTGTTCAAACTCCTATGAAATTTAGTTTATTTTTGATACGATCCACTATAATAAGTTCATATTCCTACAAGATTCGACGACGATATTAGTGAGTCTTCTAGATTTATGACCATATATCTGATATGATTGGTGGTATTAATTTAGTGAAGAAACCTACTGAAAATATAAAATTAATATAATATCATGTTTTACTATATAAATTAATTATTTTACATTATTTTCATTTAATAAACACTACTATAAATCTTACACGTAAATAATGTTACGTAAGCTATAGTATCTACAAATATTTTCTTAATATGTTTCATTTTTTATGTATAAAAGTAGATCCGTGTCGTTATTTTCAAGTAAAATCACGTTTGTAGAATATAAATGGCTCTACTTTCACAAAGAATAATATAAATCATCATGCTAAAATAAAAATACTAATAAAATGACATACTTTTATTCTTATCCTTTTCAACTTTTGGCTGAGGTGGTTTCGCTGTAATTATAATTTTCATATTAATTTTATATATATA
>JAWWMK010000001.1:9833113-9844476 GCA_035047105.1 Galeopsomyia nigrocyanea | reverse complement strand
GGCACTATATACCTCAAGGAAGAAGAAGAAAAAATTCCGGAAGCTCTAGCGTTACAATGTATTTTTGCCATTTTAGGTTTCAAGAATCGGCATTTTTTTTATAGATTTCGTCATATATGTATATATAACTCTCGATACACAAATGGCCGCAGGACTTTCTCGCACGCGCGCGAGAGTCGAGCTATACAGCAGCAGCGCTTGGTCAATTAAATTCGGAAATTGCGTCGTGCGCAAACGGCCGTTCTCGTGTGTGGATGTTTATGCGCTGCCAATTTAGCGTTTAATGTCATAATGTCGCGCAGCAGCAGCAGCAGACTGACGAGGATGGGTTTGCTATCTCTCTCGCTGTGTTTGCTTTATTTTGGATTAAGCTACCGGCCGAGCGATTCGCCGACTTGATAATCGTTTTGCAATGTTTTCCCTTGAGTTGTTTTTTTTTTTTCATTCCCTTGAATTATTGAGACATTATCGAGCGATGCGTGGACGAATGATGAGCTGTGTGTGAGTTTTTGGCAATTATTGAAAAATCGATGGCTGCAATTTGCAGGTGTGAAAAATATACTCACTTTGCGGTTGAAGCAGCGCGATTCAGTAATACGATGACTCTCACTTGTTTGCAGAAATAATATAATTTGTTGGCGAAATTGATGTGGATTAAGATTTAATTTGATAAAGCCATTGATTCAAATTAACAGACTATTAGTTTTACAGAGCGATTCAACGAAGTCGATATCGAACAATGAGAATATTTGAAAAAGATAACTTT
Source organism: Galeopsomyia nigrocyanea (assembly GCA_035047105.1). Taxonomy (NCBI): domain Eukaryota; kingdom Metazoa; phylum Arthropoda; class Insecta; order Hymenoptera; family Eulophidae; genus Galeopsomyia; species Galeopsomyia nigrocyanea. The sequence goes on along the minus strand of JAWWMK010000001.1, from coordinate 9,843,710 downwards.
TTTTTTATCATTCCGAGCAAAGCATGCCTTTCAAAATTTTTTTTTGTCTCTTTTCACGCGTGCAACGATATCTCGCTCTTTTTTTGCTGCAATGACTCATCGCTAAACTCGTTTTGTTTGCAAGCACTTCGCATCGCCCTCCACGAGTGTACGTCTGGCAAGAATTTTTTTTTACTCTTTTCTAATTTCACTGAACTCGCATTGCTTTAAAGCATCGTAAGTTATACGTCATGATGTGTCATTGAAAAATAATAATAATTTTGATTTTAAAATAGTAACCATAAAATTCCAATTGTAAAATAAAGAAGATGAATCCATCAAAAGCCCCGCGCGTCAAGTGCAAGGTGCACAAAAAAAAAGACTTTAAGCACACACGCACACCAAGCCAATGTAAACGACCTAACAGGCGAGCGATTTTCAGTTATTTGTCCGACGATTAGAAAGGATAGCACAGAGTGTTTGCCATAGAAGCCCATAACAGCACAAAAGAGACGAGAAGGGGGAGACATCGTATAGTAACTTTTTGCATCCCCCTATATAACCCAGTGATGCGATCGAGATACAGTTGCACGTGCAAACTTCTTGACTGTGCTAAGTATATTTGGCCAAATATATATTAAAATTCAATGATGTTTTGAATATTTGGTTGCAGCTGATTATTATTATTATTATTGTGCGTACGATTTTCACGGTCGTAGTAATTGTGAGATGTTAATGACCCTATTACTCGAATATAATCTTTGTACCAACGAATGATTTCATAAGTTTGCTTGATAAATTGAATTTTTAATCAATGAGCCGATAAATGTTAATCATCAAATTGTGAAAATTCGAGGTCAATGGCACGTTTGACATTCCACGTTACCTTTAATTTTCCTTTCGAAATAACTGAGTGAAAAAAAAAACCGAACGAAAAAAAAAACAGTGTCACACATGTGGAAGCTCAAATATTTGAGCAATTTGTCAAGAGCAGCTCCGAAAAAAAAATGCTGAATCTCTTACGTAGGCGTCGAATGAAAATTTTCGTGAATACACCCACTTGCGGCGTACGGAAATTTATGATACCCGCATTTACGTTTGGTTGATTACTCTATACACGTATGCGGCGGGGTACTTCTGCGGAATCTCGGCCAACCGCGAGCGATGGAAACAATCTTGCACAGACATTTTGTTTTGAGTTGCACGAGCATCTTCTCTCTCTCTCCCTCCTTTTTTTGCTCTTCGTAAACTATGTTCCCCCCGCTATGCGGTCGATTCGGAGCGGAAGTTAGTGAAAATTTATTTTTAGAATTGTAGCTTTCGTGTATAATGTGTGTGTGTAACCGACTTTTCCGGGAAACCAAATGCTTTTCTTTTCTTCTTTTTTTTTTACTTTTTTTGAATTTTCTGAATTTTCAAGCGCGAGTGTTTGTACGATAGTATTTTACATTGGATAAATATTGAGAGTTTGACGTTTCGTTTATTTCTCGTGGTTAAGATGTTTCAATTAAGGTGGCTGATTGATTGAGTTACGATTGTGGTAAAGTGAACAATTTGAACGTCGTTATACTATTATATATGTTATTTCCTCTTTGCTGAATAAATTTTTTTTTTTTTTGAACCAGCGATATTTAAAATGCAAAAAAAAGAACGTTTGCACTCATTTTTTTTATTTCAGACTTTCAAAGTCAACAATCTTGAGTCTGCACTTTGACCGATAAATTAATTTTGTGAAAAGAAATTAATTCTGCAAATGAAATTTCCATAAATTCAGCGCAATAGGTACCGAATTTTAATCGAAGAGGTAAAAAAACTTGCATAAAACACGTGCTCTTCAAGCTCGAAAATTCAAAAAAAAAAAATCGCAATAAATTCTCGAAATTGTTCCTGGACTCGCGCATATCGCATGCACCTGCGTCATTATGAACGTCGTACACACTCATTAATTTGTTATCTCGTGAATTTTCAGAGCGCTTTTTCGTCATTAACCGCAATGAAGTAATTGCCATATCGAGCCGCCAGTACTCTGGAATATTTATGAGTTACGATTGAAAATTTATACAAAACGTTATCGTTAAAACAACAGTTTCATCGGCGTCAATGAAACAATTGAAAAACATGCGGCGCGACTCTTTTTCCCGTAAACACTAATATAACAAACGTGTATAGCATTAGCGAAGCTGCTAATGAATAGAATCCTCTTGTAACCTGGATTTCGCCAGTGGCTTTTAAAAATCGGCGAAAAGGTTTCCGTTTGAAATGTAGATCGTTTGCCGCTGCTGCTCTGCTGCTGCTGCCTGTGCGTGTTGGCTCGGGGGCGAGATTTGGGATTTAACCCAACCACCGCGGTGCATCTGCCAAAACACGTGCTTCGGATGAAAGAGAGAGAGTCTCGCCTTGACCCATTGTTCAGGCCGATTACTACTCCGAACCCATGCGCGCACAGACCAAAAACCCCCGCGCTCACGTTTATTATCCACAGCAGCAGCAGCAGCAGTAAGCATTCAAACGTTTGTCAACTCGATATCGTTATACACTTATTGTGCATAAAGTCGAGCTTGCCCCCTTCAATAGGCCTTTTATTCCTTTTTTCACGCTTGTTCGGACCACTCTAGATCACTTTTTTTTTTCTGCTCGTGGAAAAAAGGTGTGTGGGGGACAAAAGAAGAGACATTATTTTTTATTTTATTTTTTTTTTGATCGATAATATATTTATTTTTTTTTGTTTGTTGAACATTTCATTTCCTAATATATGCATGTTTACGTCGACGAATATTACAATAATAATAACGCTCATCACCTCGGAAATTTTTCGACAAATTCCGAGCTTCATATAATATATTTATTCATATCCGTCTATTTCTTGCTTTCTATTCAATAATAATATTAATAATAATAATATTTATAATATTCAATCGTGCTATATATTCGCTATACAATGCTCTCTATTAATAGATGGTATATACCTATTTGCAGTTTTTTTTTATTCCATTCGCTGACGTTTTATTTATTTGTTTTTTATTTCTTCGTATATAATATACACACAGAGATCTAACTACTTTCGAGACTGAACGAGAGATAGAGAAAAAAAAAGAGAAGCAGAACCGTACATAACACTTTTGACTAAACGCGATGACATTACGCTTTCGATTCATACACGCCGATCATTTTTCGTTATATCAAAAGCGATCGGACGTTCTTCTTCGCCCCCTCGACGTCCTATACTCGACAACTCAATGTGCACCGGAATATAAATGTCCGAATGAAAAATTGACGCATTCTTTTATTTTGTTGTGACGTGTTTCTCTCGTGATTCATCTTCTCTTTTTTTTTTGAACGAATTCCAAACTATTTTATCAGCCCATTTCAATGTTGTATTTTTTTGCTTATTGTCATTATTAAGTATACGGATAAAGAATAAAAGAGGGGGACGGAAACGATTGTTTCGTTGTCGACCCGAAAAACTCATCATCCTCCAAGCAAATTCCCTCGTATCATTCGTCATTCATCTATATTCCACACACTTGTCTCCCCTATTATGTGTCTCGCAACTCTTCCCCTATATCCGCAAACGCATTCAATCAAAGATATCCAACTTCTTTTCTCTCTCTCTCTCTCTCTCTCTCTCTCTCTCTCTCTCCAGGACTCGATGCAGTATCACATACACAACGCAGCGCTGAAAAACAACGATCATGAGCCTGCGCGGTTAATTGATATTTTATTTATGTATACATATATTCAGCCTACATCCTCCTTATCTATTCACAATATTGTATTTTTGTTTTTAAATTCGTTCGTCAATTATTTTTGTTTTATCGCGCTACAATATCAATAAATAAATAAATAAATATATGTATTTATTTATTTATTTGTTTATATATCTCAGCTCTTTTCGTTTATATAAATGCACGTGATTCTTCGAGTTATACACACTATTATCTATTCATTTTGATTCTCATTTATATAATAGTTTACAATTATATTATACACAGTTTTGCGATGACACTTTCGTCTAATGAACTACGTAACAATTCAGTGTCACAATTAATTTACAATTCTTTCGCGAAAGAAAAAGAAAAAAAAAATACTCATTCGCACAGCACTCCCAAGTTCAAGTATATTGTATATGATGGTATAATCGAAAGGTGCTTGTTATCGCGTGAAGTCGATTATTCAAATGCACTCTGTCAAAGGTAGAAAAACATTAAAAGTTCAATAACCCGCGCCTTACTTTTTTTTTGTTATTTCTAGCTCTGTCTCTCTCCCTCAGTTGCCGGCTTATCACGAACGGCTAAAAGGATAAAAATATGTTGTGAAAATATAACGATAAACGAAGAGAGAAAAAGAGCGGAAAACTATTTGCGCGCGCGTGTGTGTGTGTGTGTGTGTGTGTGTGTGTGTATGTGTGTGTGTGTGTAATAGAATGTGACTTTAATTCGTCCTCAGCGTTGCGCAGACGAATGGCAAACAGCCGATTTCTTTCGAGTCAAACGCACACCGTTCACATATGCGTATAAGTTTGTGCAGATGCGTCTCGGGAAAAATTTTGGTCAATTAATGAGTTCATTTTTCACCTTGGCCTAAGTCATGGCCACGACTTCTTTTGTATTTTTCTTCGGAATCTTCTCAAGGTGCTTCTTTTGTCATTAATTTCTCCGCGAGTGAATTTTTTTTTTTACAACGTACGTGATTGTACCGAATCACACTTGAATAATTTTTCTTTACACGCCTTTTTATTGTGAAAATGAGATTTTTGTTGTTGAAAAACAATTTTTACTTTCTCAACCCACGATTGCAAGTTCAGTTCTCTTTTCTGCTTTATTCATTCAAAATGAAGACAAAAAGAATATTAAGTAGAAATCATTGATTGGGAAATCGATAAAGTAAAAATTGAAAAATCAAAAGATCATTTCGATATCGATCGGAACTTTATTACACAAGAGCGAGAAAACAATCTATGGAATCGATGACTTATTTATACATATAAAAGTTTTTAAGCATTACTGGCCGCAGTTTGCAAAAAATACGGTATATTCCAACCCACATTAAAAGATAAACATTGCATCTTCGAATTATACAGAAACATGTCTTCTTTATTTCCACTTTTGCCGACTAATATATAACGCATCACTTACGCACAAGCTATATAACCCTAATATTTACAAAAGCTTACAGTATACGACGTATTATTTACAAGAAAAAACGCGCTGCCAATTGTCGCGAGTAAAAAACAAAAAGAAAGAAAGAAAGAAAGAAAGGAGATAAGAAAGTATAGCACAAAAGTCTCTCACAGTCGAGTGAAAAAAAAATGGTCGAATTCAGTTCCAGTCCTTGGCGAAGTCGTCGGCGGCAGGTATCCACTCTTGCTTGATGTAAACGAGATTCGGATCGTAACTCGTCGCCGCGACGGCGCTCTGTTGCTGTTGTTCAAGGTCCCGTTGCTGCTGATGCTGAGACCTTGAATTTCGGTACTCTCAGTACTTGTGCAACGTTATCGGTAAATTGCCGCTCGTGTTCACCGCGTTGCAGTCCTGATAGTAGCGATGGTACAGCGGCGGCGACGGCGCTGCTCCCGACGATAGTGGCGTCGGTGGACTCGATCTGCAATCATCCCGAATTTTTCACGTTTTAGTTTGATAATACTTAATTTGTTTTTTTTTTATTTTCGTTGAGCGAGTTCTCATCGTGTATAAACTTTCCGAAAAAAAAAGCATCGACAATTTTCAATTAATGAACCTTCCCGAAAATGAGAATGAAATTCATGCCTCGATATTATTGTTGGTATAAGTATACGTGAAAATTTCCATCGCTAAACAGATTGAAAAATTGAAATATCAGCAGGTGCACGCATTTACACACACTATACATGTATCAGCGCGAACACATCAACAGCAGCAGCAGCAGTAAAACAAATAATATACACATGCACGAAACGTCCGTAATATTATCGCAAACAGGCTGTTTTAATATTTGTCTTTATCATAGACGCACGAATTTACATTGAAAAGTACTCGTGAACGGTGTATCAATCGAAACCGATATTACCGCTTTTATTGCTCTAATGATTTTTAATTTGTGATTACTGAAACAACGGGTCGCGCTGCTCGGAAAATGATGCAAGCAAAACAAGGGAAGAAAAGAGCTCGCGAAATTTCGATTATGTACAGCCGCGCGCGGAATACGTTATCCGTAAAAGTGTAACGATAATAAGAGCTGCGCGCCGAAAGAATTTAATTACCACCGCTGAAATTACGGACATTTCGTCGATCGATGTTGTGCTGTATATATATATATATGACGAGGACGACACTGAAAAATCATCGACTCGCGCGCGCGTAACGCGTCAAAAGGGGAACATGCCGAGGCAAAAAATTATTGCCACCACATGATTCTGCCGCAAGCTTACTGCTACTCTTCTGTGTGTTTCCGCCGGCGGCGAAATGTAAAAAAAAATCTGCGTGTATTTTCTCACCTCGTTCGAAATTGTACACTTAATTCATGCGTGCCAACGCGATTGCTGAAATTTATCGAGCTTGCTGTTCGCTTCGATGAGTCGATCGGAACAAATCATTCAATTGACGCAGTTTGATAATTTTCCAACGATACTTTTTTTTTTCGCTTGTAATTACAATCGACTTTAATGCCAGTCACGAAATCGTCTGATGGATGAGCGTATACAAACTATTTAGCACCTCGCAACAAATAATTAATTGATAAATTATACGAGCCTTGCCGTTTCGTATGACGCGCTTGTAAATTTCGGAGATAATGAAATCGATTGACAATTTAATCGATATATACATACTATGACAAATGTGTGTACACAAAGATTCATAATACGCGATTGAGCTTGGAATTAAAGTACCGATTATATATTAACAGACTTTGTTCGAAAGCGAATTATTGTTGTTTTTGAACTTACGAATAAAATTATCATAAACCGAGTGCTTTTAATTATTTTATCAACTTCGCGATAAAAAGTAAGAAAACAACTCACCTATATAACTGACAACTCGGCGACTGTGTATCCTGATACATAGCAGCAGTATCCGGACTAGCAGCCTCCTGATACCACTGTGCGTGATGTCCAACATTGTTATGCGTCCTCGCGGTCGTATTGTACTCGGTGTGATCCATAATGTAACCCGACGGACAGTAAGCCGGATACATATTGGAAGTTGGCGAAGGATTCGTCCTCGCGATACTACTGGTGGTCACGTGGCCGTAACCAGTGGACGCCATCATCGCAGCGACGGCAGCAGTGGTGGCGGTACTGACGGCCGTGGTATTGCCGACGGCGACGCTTCCTATCGCCGGTTCGGCTCTCGACGTCATGATACCGTGTTGCTGAATCGAGTGTTGATGCTGCTGATGATGCTGTTGCGGTGGCGGCGGCGGTGGTGGTTGACTGTTCATCAAGTGAGGATTGTTCGATTGATCGCCGCGGTTACTCGTCATCAGAGCGTCGACGCTGAAAGCCGCTGGATCGAGCACCGTCATGTCTTGCATCGACGACTGCAGCGAGTTCTGAATGACGCTATTGTTGGGGGCGTTCGACGAGGTCGTTTTGTCCGCGTGTATCGGACTGTACTTGCTCGCGACCATGCAGTGCGAAGCGACTGCCGTGGGGTCGTTCATCGGTTCGCGTTTTGGTTTGCACAGCGAACTCTGCTCCAAGTGCAATTTCTTGCTGGTTATGTCGTTGTTGTTGGCGAGATGGGAGGAAGATTTGTCGACGTCGAGGCGCGATGATTTCTGTGTTGGAATCAAACCTTGTCGTTTCATCGCTTCCTCTTTCTCCTTCAAAGCGTCTTGTTTCTTGAAACGCCTCCTGCGTCTCAGATAAGAACCATTGTCGAACATGTTGTAACTGTCGGGATCGAGCGACCAGTAACTACCCTTACCGGGCTTCTTGTCGTCCCTCGGCACTTTCACGAAACACTCGTTCAAGCTGAGATTGTGTCTGATGGAATTCTGCCAGCCTTGTTTGTTCTCGCGATAATAGGGAAATCTTTCCATGATGAACTGATAAATCCCGTTGAGCGTGATCTTCTTGTCGGGCGCGTTCTGTATCGCCATCGTGATCAAAGCGATATAGGAGTACGGTGGTTTCACCATATCCTTGCCCGGATGATGCATGTGCTGCTGTCCGATTCCCGCAACCGGATAACCAGCCGCTGTAGCATAACCACCGTAACGGAATTGCGCCTCGTAGTATCCCGGTGCCGCTCCGACACTCGGATACGTCGGCGTACCCATACCCATTGGCACTGCGCTCGTGTGTCTGTAATAGGCGTTCTGCTCGCTGAACAACGTGTGCATTATTGCGACGAAACTTATACTTTCAGTTTTATTTTACTTCCAACACACAACAACGATCGTTGCACTCTAAGCACACCACATTACCTTGATTTTATTACATATAAGACCGAACGAATATAGAGAAAGAAACTCGCTCGTATTATATATACACGGAGAGCTCTCGGCCCCACGTGTGTCTTGTGTGTATATCGCACCGCGCTCAGCTCAGAGCCGACACTAAACTGACGTTCTCTGGCAGCACGCGGCTGAAGCGGCTGCGGCAGGGCCCTTCCGAAACGAGAAAAATGTTTTTTTTTTCTTTTTCGTGCGACGACGCGCCACCTTTTCTCTCGGCTCGGCCGAGTCGAGAGTGGGGAGTACGAACTTGCCATTGGCGTTGCCGTGACTTGCTTGCCGGCCAATTGCGTTGCGTGGACACACCCCCGCAGTGTGTAGAGAGCGCGTGGGAGAGAGTGTGTAGCTCTATCTATATGACTCTTGATGCTAATGTATAACGGGGAAGAGGATGATGGTTTCCTTCTTATACTACGCTTTCTCGTTTTTTTTTTATTATATCTTTTTTTTTACTTTTTTTTGAAGAGTGAAGCGAGGTGTTGGCCTCCCGAGAGTGAGTGCACGCGCGGATTTGGAACGGAAGATATATATATTTTGAGGTTTTGGATTTTTGAACGGGGAATGGAATTGGAATCGCGGTGCGCGTTTGCGAGATCGAAATTGAATTGGAAAGGGATTTTAGCGATTATCTTATGAAGAGTTATAAACTTGCAATAATTAGTATGAGAGTGTTAATCTTTTACGTTTGACGATGTGTACACGACAAATATTTGCTCTTCGAATGTTTATTCAGCGATGACTCTCCGCGACGATGCGCAGTGCAAGTTATACCTGCTGCGCGAGAACGCGATGCACTGTGCGTGCAGGAGACATTTAACATACAAAAATTCATGTATATAAAGACGATCTTTTCACTCAATTAAAATCTGTCACTTTCGAATATACATATAATATACGACAAAAGCATCGCGACGACAATGGCTTGTAAAAATAACGTTTGGAATTCGATAGAAATATCTTCGGAGAGTGAGCGCGAAAAAAAAAAGAAGAAGGAATTGGACACAGCCCTCATAGAATTGCGGAAAGAGAGAGAGAGAGAGAGAGAGAGAGAGAGAAAAGGTCAAAGGAGAGTGAGAGAAGCTTTTTGAGAGACGGAAAAAGTAGGGAGAGGGGGGGGGGGAGGCAAGAAGGGGATTCAATTTGGCGTCTGTTTTTCCAAGGGTCCGACTCCCGCCTTGCGAAAACACTCGAGGACACCTCCATCTTGCTTCATAGCGGCAGGCAGGCAGGCAGGCAGCGGCAGTGGCAGCAACCGTCGGAAAGCTCACTGGCACTTCACTAGAGACAGACTTTGGGAATTCCGTAAGGCTTTTGTTTGGATAGATCGCCCATCGCTGGACAAAGTAATCGTCTAATCATCCTCTCTTATATATATCCCGTGACAGTCGCATCACTTCACGGGGCAGCAGCACAGGCCAATCAATTCTCACCCATATATATGTGTGTGTATACTTATTATGCGCTCGAGATGATGATGATGATGAATTCCAATCGATGTGTATATATATATGGTTGCTTCTCTCTCTCTCTCTCTCTCTCTCTCTCTCTCTCTCTCTCTTTCTTTTTTTCCGTTATGTACGTTTTGATAACCTTGATTCTTTTCTTTCTTCGTGAAATTGTTTTTACTGTTTCGGGATTGAGTGCATGATTTCACTTCGTGCTTGGCCACTTGATTGCGTTTATTACGATTGAAAGTTTCTCTTTTATTGCTGTACATTGAGTTTTCGGATGTATTAATATTGGCATATCCGTACCGTCAATTTTAGTTGAGAAAAAATAATATGAACTTGTTGTGAAAAATTGCTTTTAATCTAATACATTTTCTTTTATTGCGCTTCAAAGTGCCTGCGGTCATTTATTTATAATTATTGCATTTTGTAATGCTCATTATACAGTAAAACCTTGAAGCACAAATGAGTATACAGTATAAGAATATATACAAAACAAGGCACGTTCATTTCATAAACTTACATTATTTATTACTATATATACAACTGTCTATAAACTTATCTAAATGAGAGTAATAACTTTGATTACGATTGACGGCTCCATCTATTGACGAGATCTTTTTACTGCAAACCTTATTCGTCAATTTACAAATACAATATAGGGTGGGTGTACCTATTACCGGCCCCCACCCACTCCCCGGCCCCTTTTATTTAATTTGATTAACTAACTTTGG
>JAWWMK010000001.1:9792645-9817967 GCA_035047105.1 Galeopsomyia nigrocyanea | reverse complement strand
GGTGTACTATCCTTGACAATATTCTAGAGATTCAGATTTTTTGACATTGTCTTTCATGAAAAAACCCCAAGGGTGCCAGTTTGCCCCCGGGTTCCATTTTGCCCCACCCTCCCCTATTAATTTATCTGGACGATGGAGGTACATAAAGGAGCAACTGCCGTCAAATCGGTATTCCATTGAGAACCGCAGCGACAATGAAGCTCTTTTTGTTTCTTGTATTTCTCTTTATTACTGCATTGACAGTGTAGGTCGAAGGACAGGGTGAGTAGACAATAATTATACTGAACAATAGTTACTCGATTCCGTTTCTAAAATATGTAAATTATTATACACGTCAGTTGTATAACGAGCAATGCATATTTTTTATTGATATGTAAAGAGGAGTTGCTATTCAAATAAATCGCTCGACGTAAATTTCGTAGCCTAGCCTACTTGAACCCGCATATAGTAATTCGCTACAATCTTTTCGCCAGAAAAAAAAAAGAATGAAGAATGAAACCTTAAAGTCCTCACTAAATGCAACTGAAATTAGCCATAAATTCATGATAGTTTTCTCGGAAAACTCATCAAACCTCGAGGAATAATCGTCGCATCAGATCAAAAGTAAAAATGCCATATAACTTTCGTTACAGTACCGTCGTATTGCTATGATATTGTTAGCATGGATCACTGCGTGCAAAATTGTCCAAATCGCAGTTGCGTGAGAATTACAGAACCAGGTAATGGTATATTCCAACAATGGGTCTGCCTCGATTCAACTTGCAATAAAAGTCCAGGTCTTCCATTCCCCTTTCCCGGATAGCCGTGTATAATGAATGAATCTGCCACTGTCACTTCAAACGATCTATGGCTATACTGACTATTAATATCATACTTATATGTCAACAATATATTAGCAAAATAAATGTACAACAGTTGTTTAATACCTAATTATTCAAATATATCTATTATTTGTGCATTAAAAGATTCTACAATTCAATTTATAAGAGAATCGGCGACTCAATGATTATGAAACTTTCCTTGTCAGTTATTTCGTCCGCACTGCACCACATATAAAGAAGCACATAATTCACCTCCGTAATTCCTACTTCCCATACACTCATCTAACTATCAGGAGCGGCAATCTATAAAGTCTTACAACGCACGTCGCATCGCAGCTCCATAGATATATACATATATTCCGTGGAAATGAACGTGACTTTTTTTCACCCCGAGAATATTGCCGCCGCTTGCGCGCGCTGCTCGACACGTGTCGAAAGTATTTTAAAAATCCGACGGGAGCTTAAGCGCGCGCAAAGACACGTCGATGACGTCGTGCCGAAGATTGATGAGGTGAGAGGCTTGCCTCATATATATATATATATATATATAGGGATGTATACCGTTAAAACGCCTACTACCAATCTCCTTGGATTATGATGGCTTCGTGCCGACAGGCATCAACTAATTACACGCCGCCAGCCTGACGAGAGGAAATCTATGTGCTCTTCCTCTCGTCGTTTGTCAAATTAGCGATTATCGCTTGGATTAATTTTTTTTTTCTCCCGAGCTGAGGATTATTCAGATTTACAAATATGATTGTTATTGTACGAGTTGCAGTGTGATTTGTGCACTCAAAGGGTTAGATTTATGATTCGACTATGGTTGATAGCAGATCATAAATCATTCTATCTCTCTTTTCTAAAGAGAAACGCAATTCGTCATATATAATGATGGAGACACAGTGTCACAATTCAATTAAATTGGAGTAAACATAACGTAAATTGTAAAATAGTTGTAATTGATAATTATTTCACGACAATCACTTGACTATTCAATGTGAGATCTAGCAATCACAGCTGAGGTAAATTATATACTTATATTATTTGTGTGTTATATATCAACGCAATGGCTGAGAATATGTGTTGACATGTTTTACAATGAGATGGCGTTATTGATGAAATTCGATGTTTCATGTAAAAAGTAGAATTTACTTCTTTAAATCACCTATGAATTATGGCCAGATATGAAGATTACTCTATGAATTTTCTACCGTTTCTATTTGAGAGGTCGATCCTCTTTGATGCTGTCGACCAGATTGATAAATGATTTTTTCAACATTCTAAATCTAATTTCATAAATTTAATAATCTCCGCTATTCTACAATCAAAATTTATATCAGTTATAATTAATTTACTACAGTCTGCGAAGTAGTATTTAAAAAAAAATTCATATTCTTTCAGTTATAGATGTATTAAAATATGTGTAACAGTCGATCCTTATCTCTTCGAGAAGTGTTCACCGAACATTACTAATTGCTACAAGCTTTTTTTTTCTAATTTCCTTTTCATAGTTTTCATTCAAAGTCAGACACGATAATTAGTCAGCGGCTGTCACTTTTGTCGTCGTAAAATTGACGTCGGAACCGACAAGCCGCACGGTGCTAAAGGACATTAGATAGAAATGAAAAAAAAATGGTTGTGCTTCGTTAAGAGCGCGAATTACCACGAGGCCGATAATTTAACTCGACTATTTCAGTATTTCCTGTCATTTGGCTTTTGATTAACGACCTTAACTAAAGTCATTGCCGATGGACGCACGCAATATTCATTTAGTTTACACGTTGTTTTCTGCTCGTGTCTCGTTTACTCCATGAAAACTATCGTATAATAAAATCCTTTAATTCAATCACAAGATTTTATATCATCAAACACATTCCATCTGCTAATTCCTTCACTCGCTGCAATTCCAAAAACACGAAAGCTTCTCTTCAGATGGAAAAGTTCTAATTTCAAAACGAATTCATCGATTTCGCGCGAAGTCACTATATACGACGAAAGCATCCTCCTCTTTTTCTCTCTCTTTCGACGGGCCGATGAAGAAACTAGGGCCGCTTTACTCTCTCTCTCTCGCGGCCGCCGTCGAGGTTATTCCTGGTTGAACAAACACTAGAATGGGTCGCGTGCGCCACCCACATATTTATAGATTTTATCTCTCTCTCTCTTCTTCGTTTTCGACTTCCCTTTTTACCTCTGTCACTTGAATTCAAGACCTCGCGCACTTTTTACGAAAAATTTCGAAGTTTAAATTTATACTCCATCTTCTCATATTCATCTTTTGTAAATCAAAGTACGATATTACACGAAAATCTGGATCAGCAAAACCAAGACTAAAAAAAAAAAGAAGAATAATTATGAAAATGCTGGGTAAGCAAAATTTAACTTATTATACAATCTTACGGAATTATAAAACTATCTGCATCAACCAGAACTTACTTATTGCTAGTATCAACTCCTCGAGCCGCGCACAATATTTACGCGCGCAAATTAAGCTCATCTGCTATTCGGCCGCGAGCGCTAATTAGAGCAAATTTCTTTCCGCGCGCAAAATAGCTCGAGTTGTTAAATTGTTTTATCAAGCCGCGCGCATAGCGGCTCTACTGGCTTACATATATAACGAATATACACATCGTGCAAAACCCGCTGTATGTTGTTTCACATCCCTTATACATTCTATCGGCCGAGAGATGTGCCAGCTGCGTGCTCCAGTTTTTCCAGTTTCGTTTATATGTTTGTCTGTTTGTCGTTTCTACGGCACGTTAAATAAATGATAAAATTTTTAAAGGAGTTTCTCTCTCGAAAGAGGGGCCTTATACACTCGGTTGTAGTCTCTGGTTATTATGAAAATTCTAGGGAAGTGTAATGCGTGTGTGTGTTTTGCTTGACCCGATGCGGCTGCTTATGTTTTATTTTCTTGCGAGAGTATCAAGGGGGAGCCCTCCTCGATGATGAGATTGGTTAATCGTGCGAGATTGTATATATGTATGTCAGCTTGTTGCCTTAAGAATTCGGGAGATGCTTTTATAAAGATGGATTAACGTTGATTTGCTTTTGGATGAATTTTTTCTTAGAGCTTTCATGACAGTTATCAATATACTTTTCCATATACGTCGATATATTTGATTTTTCAATTCGATATAGTATATAGATCGACTTGTAAAAAGACAGAGTATAGCGTGCACGAAGCGTATGAATTTCCAATTAAGCTGTTCTCCTTGGAATTCATTAAGCGACGCTGCAGGCGACGATATCCGCATCAGCGTTAAACTACGGGGAAAACGAGCGACGATTCAACCGACGTCAGAGAGTAGTGAGATAGAATAGCTTTGGGCTTGACAATGCGACATTCGCTCGAATGTTATTCCAAAGCGAGAGAGAGAGAGAGAGAGAGAGAGTTGGTTCTCGCTCCCATTATCTGCGACGCTTTATCTCGCAACCCCCGTCTCTCTCTCTCACTCGAGGATCCGTGAATTTCGTCGCCCGCTAAAGAAAACACACCCCGCGCGCGTTCTCTCTCCCTCTCTCTCTCTCTCTTTTAGCTGCCAACCCTGTCAGACTCTTTGTCTCTTTTCGCGCGCGCGGTTATTCGGTATTCCCGCAAATCGTTATTGCCTTTACAGATTTCTTTCGGCTTTTATATACCCTTATATATGTGTGTGTACTCGTCGTCTTCGTTTGAGTGTATATTGCATTATATTATAGTGTGTAAGTGTAAGATGAATTGCTTGTGCTTCAGGGTTATTGATTTACTTTTGCAATCAGATTGGTTGTACAGAAAGTACTTATATCATGCACTTATTAATCATCTGCTGTATTTATTTATTTGAAGATTTTACGAACCTTACGGTCCTTTACAAAAATTAGCATAATATCTGGCTTAGAGAAGAATACAAAATATTCGAAAAGTTTGTGTTATCATTGCCAATGAAAATACAGATCAACCGAACGATTGGTAAATTAGCTGCGGTATATATAATATGTTTCAAAATCATTAATTTTGAAACATACGTAAACCCAGCAAATTTTCGATATCGTTGAAATTGAGTCAATCTGATATATTTAAATGGCCATTAAATTTTAGTGAATAATATTTCGTTTCTCATTGTAGCTTTAGTTGTACTTTGTCTCGCCAGATCTACCAAGTATGTAATATAGTTACAAGCTTTCAGAAAAACAATGAAGCAAGCATATAATAATCAGTAAACTATCAATTTGGAAAGATATAAATAAAAATTGTATATTTATAAAATACTGTATTGTTGGTTTGCTGTTGATTGTACTAAAAATGAAGCCGACTCAACAGAAACCAACCAATACTCAATCCATAACATCTTAACAACATAAGTTTCGAGATATACACAAAATCCAGAAGGGCGTGAGATATACTTAATTCCATCGTGCCATACGAACGCGGAGACGTACAGACGGAAGGATTTTTCGGGAGCACACCGCATGAGGGAAAAATCATCTTCCGGATTGCCGTCGAAAATGCTCGGGACCTTTCTCTCTCTCTCTCGCTTTGTGCCTGAAATACATAGCGAACGAAGCGCGCGCGCGCTCGCTACACCACTATAACCGCGGCATCTGTAATAACAATCGCGCCTCCTCTCTCTCTCTCTCTCTCTTGCTGTCGGATGAGCTGCTGCTGTTGCTGCCCTGATGTGCACGAGAAACGCGCAGGGAAAATGTGCAATGTCGTACAAGAGTGATATAGACGCATAAGGGAAATGTTACAAATTGGGTTGTTGAGAAAAAAAAGGTTTTTATCTTGTTGTATTGTGATAAGCGGATTGTGATAATTGATTTCGAAAATGACAAGTTTTTTCTTCATATTTGTAAAAAAAAACAATTTTTTTATCGTGTATTCGATTAATTATTAATGTAGAAAAAGCTTAAGTACCTGAATAGGTCTTACGTAAAGGTTGTCTCTATCCAACTTTACCGATGCATATCTATTTGTTACGTTATCGAAACACAACATATTTATAGCAACTCTACAAATATTTGTTCTCTTTTCTTTAAAAAAGCACTCATAATTACGAATATCGGGCCTCGCGTCAAACACTTGTTGAGCAAAGTGGCGCGCGCGCGCGCACAGGGAGAAGAGCAGAGAGAAGAGAAGAAGAAAAAAAAAACGCCGACAAGTTGGTTTTTCCTCAGACTATTATCCTATTTTTTTAGAACGGAAGATCAATATTTTTTCTATAAACGTTTTACTTTCAGTTTATTTTCGCAACTTACCGCGGCGTTTAACCACACACATACACAATCATTCGCTCTCCGAATGAAAAATTTTTCACTCTCGAAAAGTTTTTGTTTACCTGGCGAAAGAAACTACGCTTAATTAACTCGCCGAGATATCGCTTTAATTACATGCATAATCTAATCAAAATTTGGCCTGAATGTATAATAAGAAAGCTCGGTAACTTATATTATGCATACAGCGCATCAACGCGAGAGTAAAAACACCATATTTTTAAACCAAGCAACAAAATAAAATTAACATATTTAAGCTCGATAAAATTACTCGAAGCTACGGCGAGTAATTTTATCATAAAATATCAAAAGCCAGCTCTAACGTAACGCTTCAAAAATTGCATTAAAAAGTCGCGTACGTTATACATATTTGCACGCGTCTATAACGAGAGAACGAGATTACATAGCTAATTGAGCAAACCGCACGGGGAAACACGCGGGGGTATTTGTAAGCTGACGATTTGCCGGGCAAACGTGATGACAAGAAGCTCGAAGGCTCCCCGTATATATAAAATTGTAAGCCAATAGTATAACCAAGGCGTAAGCACTTTTAAAGCCCCTCCCGCCCCTTCCGAAATGTTCTAATCTGTTTACCCGCGGCGAATCATATACGCAGCATATATAGCTCTTATATGGCACATCACAAAAGCCTTATGTGCAAGCTACCGCGAGTGCAAGAAAAATAACCATGTACACACATCTAAATCTCTCCGAGAGTGAATGTCATGGGACGAGAGAGTCGAGCGAATGAATGGAGCATGGCACGCGTATAGCGGTTGGCATTGTTTTGGTTATTTTGGCAAACCTAACATAACACCGCTTGTTGTTTAACAAAATACGATGATTTTTGTCACCTCTCTCTCGTTCTGCCCTCTTTTCTTTCTCTTTCTTTCATTTATAATGCCCCTTACTTCTTTTCCTCTCGCGCTCAATAGTTGTCATACACTTTTTTTTTTTGACGCGTCGCGCATCATCATCTCTTTCGCGCTTCCTGTTTATCTTTCGGCCGCGGGAAATTTATTGGGAAAATTCTTCTTTTTTTTTCTTTTCGGGATCAGGGATTTTCTCGTGCAGCGGGGGATCTTATATATGTATATGCGTCGTGATGGTGATGTGAATAGGTTTTGTTTATCTATGCGAGTTTTTGAAAAAAAAATTGTTTATTGAATGGTGTACAGTTATAATTGATTTTATTTTCACAAAATGTACAATAAAATTGTTCCCATTTCACCGACATTCTTTAATAAAAATTGATGTCGGATCAATTTTTTTCATAACATTTCGAACTAAAAGTTGCAATCCAATATATATCAATACACGAGATATACAACTAACGTACGCTTTCAAAGTTATATAGTTTGGTGCGGCAGTGCACGTGATGGCAAGCTACGCCGCGGCTACTTAGCCCGCCGGTACGAAAACAAATTACTCGAGGCGGGATTTGTTTGTTCGCCGAGGCCGAGAAGATCTTAATCGCGAGCGCTCGCGTTTGCTTCCCCTTGGGGCTTGTGACGTGCCAAAAAAAAAAAAATTGTTTCGATACTAGCGGAACGTCACTTCTATATGTGTATATTATCGGCTGATCAAAGCTTGGTTTTATCTACTTAACGTGTGCCTAATTAGTTATTTTAGACGTGGCTGGTTGCAAGTTCGACGAAATCAAGTCAAATACGACTCATGATCGAATAAAAATTAAAAAAAAAATAAAAATTCCGAGATATATTTGTTGGCGACATACAAACTACCTGTCAAGTATACGATCGCCGAAAGATTTCTCAAGGATTGCTCGATGGCGCGTCGCGCGCTGAATGACAGCGTTCACCACTTATACATATGCCACGTCACTCGCATCGCTGGCTGATTCCACATATTTTATATATATATATCGCAATGTGACATATACAGCAACAGCTCTAATTTTTCATTTCACGTTTGTGGCTTCTTGCCTCGCGCTTGTGCAAACATTCGAGTTTTCGTTCGGAGTCGTTATTGATTATTAATTATTTAGTGGTTTCATCGAAGGAGCTGAAAATTTTTTTTTATTCGATATAAATGTTAAATTGATTGTTACTTATTCCAACCACTTCAACTTCAATTTCAAAAAAAAAAGGTGTGTATATGTATATAGAAAAGACACCCGACATCGCTCGCCGAAATAAAGCCATCAGAATGGAAACTCGATTGTCGCCGCTATATAGCAAACCAATTACACACTCGAGTCACACAGAGCAATTCTCCCCCCATCGGAGTACATAACACACACGCACACACACACACACACACACACACACCCCTCGAAAACGTCGACCAACCCCTAGCGGCCCCTTGACGACGAAAAAAAAAATTTTTTTTTAATAAAAAGGAAGGCTGTCGTTTTTTTCGGGTATATATCATGCTATACTGCTTCGGAAATATATAGACTGTGGCTGCAAAAAGGGAGAGAGAGAGAGAGAGAGAGTGCGCTCGCGCTATATCCATTAGAGTAGGACGCCCGTGGCTGACACGCCCTGACGCTATCAAAACACGCCTTAAAACTTATATTCCAGAGCTGCCTGCCTGGCTGCTACTGGAAAAAGGCCGTGCGCGTACGTGAGATAGAATAACAGAGTGTAGTTAACAGGCTCGCCATCGAGGTAAAAATATTCTACTCTCGCGCTATCTCGTCTTTCTTTCTTTCTTTCCTTCCTTTTTTTTTGTCTTCTTCTTCGAGCTTTTTGCGCGCGCCCGCTCGCGGAGAGCTTTTTTGGAGCTTGTTTGTCTATATGTTTGGAAATGCTTTGTGTCGTTGATGTGTGTGGCCGAGCTTTGAGAGAAACTAATTGTGGAGGGATATGATTAGCTGTTATTGTTTGATATGTTTGAATCTCAAATATCTTAAGGGATGAGTTCGAAATGGCCGTGAATATTATTTTGGGAAAGGTCAAATTGGATATCATTTGAAATTAAATAAATAAAATTTGATTCGGATATTAGATCTAAATGAAGGAATTATAAAAGTAGATGAAATTCTCTTGTTGTAAAATTATGTATCTTCGTTTGCGGTTAAACTGTATGCGATGCAGTACGTCAGGATTACAGAACTAATTATTACAGTACTTTGATAAAAAAAAATCACCTTGTGAGATTATTCTATTGTATTAAATTGAAATATAATAGAAACATATTGCTATTATATTTAAACCATTTTTGAATAGCCCAAGTAAGGAACTAAGAAATTTATAACTATTTGGTTAGTGTTTTCAATTTTAAATGATTATAAAAGTTCATCCTAATGAGGGACCGTGAATTACCCCATTTTTCAATTGTAATACATAGTAAGTATCATATTTGAATCACTCTTCAATGACCCGAACCACAATTTTCATTAATTATTACATCTATATAACTATTTGGTTTGTGCACTTTTTGAATAATCATAAAAGCTCATTCATGAATTACTCCATTTTTCAAATGTTATACCGATTGAAAATTCTAAATTAAATTACCGACTTACAGTAATACCCCTTACCATTCTCAGGTGGCGTGTTGTCGATTGCACTCTTTACCGTAAGTTGCTGCAAGTTTTTTCAACATTGCGAAAAATGGAGTATAGCGAGATCCCAGCAAGTTTTCTTCTGCTCCAGATTAATATTATCTAATTTTAATAAATATCCGTGTTTGTGAAAAATGCTAAAGCTGAAGTGTTGCTATCGTTTATAAATTTAAATTAAATAGTACGTACCGCACTGTGTTGCATAGAAAATGGAGTGTTGATCTATATGTCGCTTCTAACCTTCAAAACATTTTGTTATGTATTGCAGTTGAGGAAACGGGGATTGCAACAGAAAAGCACATCTCGTTGAATTTTCAAAAATGCAGAATGTTTTTGTGAACTCGAATCGAAACATGTTTCGAACGAAAACCAATCAACTAACTTGTTTACAACGACACATATTACGAAACAGCGAGATCTTTGAAAGATGTGTCAATCAAAATCAAATCCACAGATTGATTGGATCTTTGTCCCACAATGTACGTTATTCTATTGTTTTGTTATATCATCAAGATTATACTCATTACTGTAGCATCTTGTATATTTCAGACTTTGCGCCAAATAAAAACGGAATGCAAAGCAGTGCAGGCAGTGTTCCTACGCAGTGGATTCAACACAAGCAATATGCCAAAAATTTACCACAGGTTTCTGAGCACATCTTCAACTAGATTCAATCAAAATGCTTCTTCCAACGATCCAAACCCAGATAAAGATAAGAAAAAGCAGGATCAAGAGAAAATGAAAACTTACTTTATAAAACTAAGTGTAATGACAATGATCACCTACGTGATTACAATTTATTTACTCAGCATCTATTTCGCTCAATCTAAGAATGAAGATATGGATGGTGTAAGTGTGACTTGCTTGATAACTTTATCCAGATATCATAATCTGGTGGTTTGTTTTGGAATATATGGCTATTACTTGATATGAAAGCTCGTATAATCTTTTTTCCAGGCCTCTAGATTTGTAGCATGGAGCGAATTTGTACATCACATGTTAGCCAAAGGAGAAGTCAAAGAATTGATTGTAAGGCCAGACTTGGAAATGGTCACTATTATATTGCACGATGGCGCTATAATTAAAGGCAGAAAAAGTGCACGTAGAGTGTATCATATTAAATTACCTAATGTCGCGAATTTGGAAGAAAAAGTACGAGAAGCAGAAAATTCCTTGGGCATAAAGCCAGGTCTGTAAAAATTAATTGAAATTCACTCGTCTACTCTCAAAGTAATCATACTGAATTCAAAACCTTTTTTCTTTGTCTTGCAGAATTGGGTATTCCAATTATCTATGAAAGATCGGACGCGTCGTTAGCGCAGCTGTTATTGACAGGAATAATTATAGTAGGATTTTTCACACTGCTTTATAAAGCATCAGGCTTCAAAGGAATGACTGCCAACATGTTCTCTCAAATGACGCGAGCCAGATTCACGTTAGTCGACCCTCTGACAGGAATTGGCAAGGGAGTTCGATTTTCGGACGTAGCTGGCCTACACGAGGCTAAAACTGAAGTAATGGAGTTTGTAGATTACCTCAAGAACCCTGATAGGTACAAAGTATTGGGAGCTAAAGTTCCAAGAGGTATATTTTCACTCATATTTATTAAAAATCAATCACTTGAATGCCATTTTTCATAAAGTAACTATTACATTTTCAATATAGGTGCCTTACTATTGGGTCCACCAGGATGTGGAAAAACTCTTCTTGCTAAGGCTGTTGCAACAGAAGCAAACGTCCCATTCTTATCGATGAATGGTTCGGAGTTCATTGAAATGATTGGTGGACTTGGCGCCGCTCGTGTTCGCGATCTCTTCAAAGAAGGGAAAAAACGGTAATACTAAAATACATACATTTTCAATCTCATACTTAAAATAACCGGCCATTCCTTCACAGAGCTCCAAGTATAATATACATCGACGAGATCGATGCCATTGGTAAGAAGCGTTCGGAGTCGAGCAGCGGAACTAACACAAACAGCGAAGGCGAACAAACGTTGAATCAACTTCTCACTGAAATGGACGGTATGGTATCCAACCACGAAGTCATTGTTTTGGCCTCGACCAACAGAGCTGAAGTTTTGGACAAAGCTCTCTTGCGACCTGGTAGATTCGACAGACACATTCTGATCGACCTTCCAAATTTGATCGAGAGAAAGCAAATCTTTGAGACACATCTCAAGGGAATCGTTTTGGAGAACAAGCCAACTTTCTACTCCCATAGGCTGGCTTACTTGACTCCTGGTTTCAGTGGTACATTAATATCTCGACGCCTTTTAATCATCAGCTAGTTTTTTTTACTTTCTTATGAAACCTATAAATTTTTAGGAGCTGACATCGCAAACGTGTGCAACGAGGCAGCATTGCACGCAGCTCGAGTGAAAAAGAAGCAGGTCGATGGAACCGATTTGCTGTACGCAGTCGACAGAGTGATCGCAGGTATAGAAAAACGCGACAATACGATCGCCCCATCGGAGAAGCGAGTAGTAGCCTATCACGAAGCTGGCCACGCACTTGTTGGTTGGTTACTGGAACACACAGATGCGTTACTCAAAGTAACGATTGTGCCTCGAACGAATCGAGCACTTGGTTTTTCGCAGTTCACCACGAGTGACCAGAAACTGTATACCAAGGAACAATTGTTCGAAAGGATGTGCATGACTTTGGGTGGAAGAGTTGCTGAAAGTATTACGTTTAATAAGATCACTACTGGAGCGCAAAACGATCTGGAGAAGATCACAAAAATCGCCTACGCTCAGGTGCAACAATATGGTATGGATGAAGTCATCGGACCTTTGTCTTTCCAGCCGGATCAAGTCGATACGGTAAGACTTTTTTTTTTTTTTTTTTTGCCAATATCAATATTATATTGTACGACATTGAATTTTAATCACGCGTAAAAATTAATTGAATCATTTCTAAATTCAGAAAACCAAAAAACCGTACAGCAAGAAATTAGGTAACTTGATGGATGGAGAAGCTAGACGAATCATTGTAAACGTGTACAAAAGAACTGAACAATTGCTACTTGAGAACCAAGAAAAATTAAAACTGGTATGTTACTTTCGCTTCGATTCGGGTTGCAATTGAACCGATTCATCCCTGTAGATATTGCAGTGAACTTATTGATTTTAAAAATTTTAGATCGCAGAGGCACTCTTGAAAAAAGAAACGCTCACGTACGAAGAAATAGAGCAACTTATTGGACCACCGCCGTTTGGTAAAAAGAACCTAATCGAGTCTGCCGATTTTGAAAATTTATCACCGGTACCCGAACGACAAGAAGCAGGAACGCCTCCACCTCAGCCAGCACCAACGTAAAACTATTGGAAAACCATTAGTTGTTACTATTTCCTTTTTTTTGCGATTGTACTCTCATTTATATGATCGATTGTATCGACGTTTTATATAGTATATTATATAAAACGTTTTATATAGTATATATGATACATACTGAGAACACGTAAGGCTTTTTGTAATATAGAAGAACGTTTTATTGTACAAATGAATTAAAGACCATTGATTTGAAAAATGGAAGGAAGTTTTTATTTGTTTAGTTGTTAGATTATATTCGATACCGAATACATTTGTTTCTAGTTATTCTCTTATACCTCATGCTAGAAAAATCATATAAACTTTTTTTAGATTAAAATCAAAATCTATAATAAATTCGTGATCACAAATAGAAAGCTTGCATTTACCGACAACTATCAATTCGCTATTTTGATTCTACTGCTAAAAACAGCCATATAAAAAAAATCAAAAGGTTGAGTGTTAAAAATGTGCTGGATAAAATCGACGATCAACAAATAATTACTCAAACATGGTACTTGAGATGTTCATTTTAAGTGACTGTTTTCATTAATTTTCTAAATATTGTTTTTAAAGATTACATTTGTCTATTTTTTTTTTATTATTCGTTTCATCCTACTTGCGTAACTAAAATATATTTCATGTTGTTATGTATAATAATGTATATAAACATAAATAATTGTTATCTTGTACTATAATGTCAGGTCACATTCCCTCTAAAAATCATTATGTAGTGAACGGACCGACCTTAAATGACTAAATAACAAACTTATTTGAAATATAGCGAGTAACCCTGTATACATAGAACTTTTAATCTTACCATTTTCTTAAAGTACTAAGAACCGTTGCATTCGTTTTTTTTATGACTCTTCGACAGGAACACATGAAAATATATTAGCTAGCTATTGTTCGATTACAACAGTAAAGCAGTATCACGAGTGTTAACTTTAACTACTTATAACATGAACTCATTTGTTTTGGCAGTAACACAGTTTTACGAACGTTACCAACACTTTGATTTTGTAAACCGATTCGACAAATTATGAAAATACTGATTCTTCTATATAAAAAGAAAATCTTTTTTTTTTTGAAAGCATACATAACTTTCAATAAGCGCAACGTTATTTTATAATGTCTTGAGAAATATACTTTTAAATATCACGAATGCTTATGGAAATTAATTATGTAATTGTAAAATCCTGGAGTATAGTACCAATACTTGTCGCTATCTACTAAAAATTGAACTTGCATACAATGCTATATTTTGATAAAAGAATTTTGATGATTACTACTTGCAATAAAGAAGCGTGTATGTTTTTGTAGAGTAAAGGACATTCAATCCGCTGTTTCATGAACACAGTTTTCCAGTGAAACAAGAGTGAGTTCTCAACAACAAAAATCCCAATGTATAAGCTTGTATAAATAAAAATCGAAGACAAATTGAATTTGATTTGATTAAAAACGAATAACAATTAAATTCTATACAGATATTGCACAATATTAATTCGTTAAAAATAAATTTGCCCTCAACTCAACTTTCCGCTACAATCTATCGATCAGGGTTTTGCAAAATCACTTATTGAAAAAAATGAACGAACATCTACGGTTAAAACTCGCTTTTGTTTCTCTACGTATATAAAATCACCTCGGTTCGAGCGAAGAAAAAGTAGCCTTAAGCTAAAATATCTTTCAATTCTCCATTGAGAGCGTTGTTGATATGAGAACCAAACCAGTAAACCTTTCCGCAACCGTCGCAAATGTAAAATTTCTTCTCGTGTTGCAAAATGCTCGCCGGAACTTGATCTATTTGTACTTTTGCATTGTACTTTGTTGTACATTTCACCATGTTCAAGGTACCATAAAACATTCGCCATGAGCGGCGACTAAATTGCTTATCGTTATCGCACGTTTGTGTACCTCTTTCGATCGTGTCCCAAGTGTTAAATTGATCATTTGCCGATGAGCCGGGTTGTGATTGAAAGCTGCTGCTTAAACGATATTCAAATCGTAAAATACGGTTTACCTTCAACTCATAAAAAAATATTGATATTGTACTAACCGTTGAAATAATTGATTAACAGTGTCTTTCGAAGCATATGTAAATTCGTTTGAATTGCACATTTGACATCGACTGAAAATATCCGGCTCAGTTATTTTGATGTTGAAGTGATCAAGGATTTCTTTCAGTTGAATTTCAGCTTTGCGTTTCCTCACGTTAAAACAGTAACCCATAGGAAAATACTGAACGAACTGAAATAAATTATTCATTTTTTATCCGTTCGTATTTTTTTTTGTAATAAACGTGAAATACTTACACGTTCGTAATGTCTGTCACTTGTCAAGAAAATTCTTCCCTGCTCGAAAGCAGCTCTGCAGGATTGTTCGCCACCCTTATCGCCAGAGAAGAAGAGACAATCAAGACCACATTTGCGTAGTTGCCGAGCGAGTCCGATTAGCATTGTATCACAGACGAAACCGACTGTTTGAACTGTCAAACTCTGCCCAGGTGTGTTACTCACAGAATAATTATTTGAACTATTTGGTTGATCGTTTCTGGGTCTCAGATGATTTTGTGTGCCTTTGTGACCGCAAACGTTTGCATCCGAATTTCGCTCCGAATTCTGTTGAAACGATAGAGAGGTAAAATATTCCAAGCATTAAAAACTTTAAAAACACAATTTACCAAGTTGAATGATTTCCTTGGCGCGTTTCCGCTGGTAGACGGCTTGAAATTTTCACCGTTCGTCAAGCTTTGATTTTTGTGATTTTGCTGAATGTTTTGCGATGACCATTGAGAATGATGTTGGTGCACGTGTTTTGGCACAGTGTACTTGAAGTGGGTATCTTGATACTGCGTATTTAAAGAGTATTACGAATAATCTCATACAAACATATCAGAAATATCAACGTTACGTCAATTCATTCACCATGGCAAGAGGGCATTTTTTTAAAATTAATTTGAAAGGAAAAACTAAAAAATTCTAGTCTATCAACGTATGTATCTATATTTTATCAACATTTTGATTATTCACAATATCACATAAATATAGATCTGTAATTAGTACATTATAAAAAAAATTATAATCTTCTTAGTTAATCTTGTTATAAAAAAATTAAACTTAAAGTGATTTTAAGTGAGCATTATACTTTTCTATTTAAAGCTCTAAAAAAAATGAAAAAAGATTGTTTTTATAGTAATCAGTTGAACATGAAAAATCTATAATTTGCTGCCGCCGTCATCTTCATCCTGTGGTAATAAAAAAAATCATTAAGAAATGAAAAATTGAAAATAATACAAATTTGAACGATTGGCAATGCCCCATTGCTGGTCAAGTCATTGTTAAACTTTTTTTCAGGGAGTTCCATTATTTAAAACTAAAAGTAACATTTACTTAACAATCAACAAACTATGATGAGTTTTAATTATTGACTATGCTATCAAAACAAAAAAAAAGTTTACAAAAATATCAATTCACTCAAGTTTTATAATAAATAATCATACCTTATGGTGTGATCTTTTTGATTTTCCCTTTGAAGGCTTGGAAGTTTCTGAGCCTGCTGCAGTTTTGTGAGTAGGATGATGCATCTGATAACATAAGTCTTGAAAAGGAATACCTAATTTATCACACTGTGTCGACAACACATTGTAAATTTCCACTAAGCAATATGCATCTAAAGCTGCATATATGATTTGGCTCTCTCTCAATGGTCTATTCTGCCAATTAGAAAATTGATCTGATTTGTTCAATTTATGTCCAAGGCACAATTCTACCAATTTGCTCAAATTTTCATTTGTAAAGTGCTCATCTCCAGCAAAAGGGAACACAAAATTCTCCTCTTTCAATAGTCTTTTCCATAAATGGGCCAAATCTAAGTACCCTTCACCACACGCACGAACATTTGCAAGAGCTGGCAAATTTTCTCTTATCACAGTCATGTCATGAGCAATACCAAAGCCTAGAAAGAAATCCGTTTTATTACTAATAGTTAAAGTCGATATTATTTAAAAATTCACAAACTTACCCAATTTCGTCACTTTTTTATTATTAAATAATGCTGTTCCTAATTCTGCCCAAAGATGTTTGTGATCTTCTCCAAATTTTGCAACATCTAGAATATACACTTTGTCATGTGTTGCAATCTGAATTAGAGCTAGTTCAGGTTTTTTAATACCTATAAATCAATAAAATGTATTTGTACTGACTATTGGCATAATTTCACAAACTTTGAAAATTAAAAACTAATGTTTACTTACTAAAACTTGGTTTCCACTCTGAATCCATTCCGACAAGATTGACATCCTTCAATCCATGGTCTAAGAATTCTTCAAAAGATTTTGATGAGTCTATCATATAAATTTTATCTCTAGGTAATTTTAATGTATGATATACTGTATTATCATCTTCGTCCCAATCATCTCCATCTTTCAAAACATTTGATTGATCATTGTCAGCAGCTGCAAAATAAACAAGCAAAAATAAATTTATTGAAAAAAATAATTAAGAACTGGAAAGGTGAAAAAAAGCATAACTACAGTCAGTGTACTCAGTAGTCCAATTCTGTAAGTGCCAAGGCCACTGCTCTTTAGGTACATTGTACAATCTTGCAAAATAGAAAGCTTCAGGTGCATCATTTGTGTTTATCAATAATTTTAAAATTTCTACTTGAAGCCTTGGATCAGATGAAACTGCTTCCTTTGCCATTTCTCTCCAACTTTGTACACCTGATTTATAAAATATACGTAATATTTTAAAATGTCAGACTAAACTAATGTATTACTTTTTAATACAAATATAACTTACTCAAACTTCCATCAACGTAACGTTTATAAACTAAGAACTGTAGGGCACCTTCGCCTCTTTTTTTGTGCAAAAATGGGCAGGCTTCAGGTGGAAGATTATAAAGTTTAGCCAAGCGAGCTACCAATTTAGCAAATGGCTTGTGTTGAAGAGTTGATATTTTTACATCAGAAATGTAATTGTCTCTGAAAAAAAAATTATTGATATTTTTTTGAAGATCTTTGCTTAAATCTGCAATAAAGCTTTTTCATTTGTTTTACTTACGATGCAAAGTTGTCTAGAAACACCATTAAATTTTTGTCTGGAGACAATAATTCATCTAAATAAGTAACAAATTTACGTTGGAGTTCAGGTTCATTTCGCAAAATATCTTCTGCAATCGACACTTTATTTTGCAATATTAAAGGAAGTAGCAATACTTCTGGATCAGGAAATGAACTTTGAAGTTTCAACAGCTCTACCATCTGACCAGCTTCTTTGAATTTTTTATCATCAAGTAATTCCTGTGTATGAAAATTCAATTAGCTGGTATACTCTTGGATAACAAAAAATCATACTAAAGCATACTCATTTGTATATGTTACCTTGACGAAAGGTACAAAAATATCTTTACTAGCTTGCAATTCAAAAACTTCAAACACCATCTTTATTAGTTGCATATTCTTTTGTTTAGTGATAATTTTGAAAGCAGCAATTTTCAAGGGCGTGGCTAGACATGCTTTGAAGTTTTCTTTTCTTGTCTTTATCCAATTATTGAACTCTTCAATTACTGAACATAAAATAATAATACTAAAGTTAGAAAACCTGTTAAACAATGATTTGACTGAATAGAATTGAAAATCAAACCTGTAAATGCTAAAGAAGACTTTGTTTTGACATAATGAAAATCATTTGTGTTGAAACAGATTCTCAAAGCGCTGTAATAAGGATTGGGTGCCGTATCAAAGTATTCATGTAAAGTTTGCGTAACGGCAACACTTTTTTTCCCTGGAAAATGCAAAAAGTTGTTTAAAAAATTACCTACTATGTAATTGATTCCCCCAAATTTTGAGAACTTACATAAACTCCAAATATGATGCAAAGAATTCAGCCAAGATTTGGTTGGCTGATCAATGTCTGTATAGTAATGTAAATCATCGTCAAGTTGATTCTTTGTCCTAACTGGTGGATCTCCCTCAAAATTCACATTGCCATCTAGTAATTTTGCCATTACTGAAACTACTTTACAAAATCCTGCAAAATAATAGAAAAATATTCAGCCCAAATGTTTCAATGTGAAAGTCAGAGCAAACATCATGTGCCCAAAGATTTTGGAGCAGTCAATCTCATAAATCTCGATTTGAATTACTTGTTAACAAAAGCGAAAATCAATAAAACGTACAAAAGACGAGAGTCACTTCGTAAATAATGAAATATAATGAAAGAGAAGCTCGCGAATAAAAAACCTTCTCTATGGGCTGCGGCTCTGAATGGGTGTACGAGTGTTCTAACCTCAAAATTCTGCTGAATTATCCTGTCGCAAGCGCGAATCGCCGAAGAATAGCAAGTTTTCGAGCGTTCCTGCGGCTTTTCGCTGACAAAGCCACGAGGAACGCGACGTTTACCGGACAAATGGCCACGACGATACTGGGAAACGAGCGATTCCGTCGACTGCGAGGCACCGACTTTCTTTGTTAAGTGGCCATTGTTTTTCAGGCACTGTCCACATCGTCTGCACGTCTGCAATTTTTCTCTCTCTTTGCCGCAGTGTGTCGGGACTGTCGGGTACGTGTGTATTATGCATATATATAATATATATCGCATTCGCACGCGCTGCGACGATTATTGTGAGCGTACTGAATTTTTTATGCAAATTGAGCTTGTTAACGAGAACCACAATCGCTACGATTAGATCTGATTGAGTAAATTAACGTGCACCTAAATTGGGTAAAAAAGAAATTGAAATCACATTTTGGAGTACTTTGAAAAATCTATTTTCAAAAATTATTTCTTTCATTTTCAACTAATCATTCGTTTGTTTCAGTTTTCCTATTGTACAAAAAATTAAATTGTAAATTTTTAAATCAATACTCATTTCTACACCTGATTGCCATTACATACACATATCGCAATTAATGCGATCGCCGTCGTAACTATAGACGGCATACAGTAGTTCGATCAACAATTTGATAAGCCACGCTCTTTTTCTTTGAACGGTGATCGCGAAATATGTTATTGCGTTTCTACCGAGGTTTCTACGAAAGTGAACAGCTTTCAAAACAAATAACATATGTACTGATAAGAATCGCTCTCTAGGCAGACGAGTAACTTGCTTATTAATTAGCGAGAGCACCGAAATAGTCGTTGGCTGAATTATTAGTCATGCGAAGTAGCGTATGTATGTACAGTAACATACAGCGTATGTATGTACAGTATTGTACATACGTTGTACGTTTAGACTTCAATACTGAGGTCACTTGACTTTGAAGTATAATTGCGGAATTTGTTGCAGAAAAAGAGAGGAAAAACTTTTTTAAAGTGTAATGTCTCCAATAAAAGGATTTGTTTACAAAAATTGATACTCTATCATTGTAATATTTTGACTTTTTCTCTTCTTTTTGTGAAAGTTGAGTTTTTCTCTGCCCACTAGTGGGCCCCTTCAAGATTTAGCCCCAGACCCCGAAGAATCTTAATCCGGCACTGAACATTGGGTATATAAACAGCGTCTTTGCTATTGATAAAGTATTCAATTTTGAGTTACTTCGAAGCTAGCTGCATGAACGGATATTTCCAAGCGTAAGTTTAAACAATAAAATTTTAAAAATACTTATTTTATTGCATAGTGCAAAACCACATATTTATTTGAAATGACATTTATCACATATAAAAATCCGTCATTTTACAAATTTTGAATTTTCGGAAACAATATTTTTTACGCGCGTATTATTTTCACACAAGAGACCGTAAAATATCCCGTACTACCATTTAAGGAGGCTCGATGGTTTTTAATAAAATTGTAGATTTCCTTCAAACTTTAGCAAAACATACTTCAACTATTGAACTTTTCATTGGCATAAAAAATGGGGGGTTGACGAAGAAAGTAACACGTTATCGTCATCCCAAACTGTAAACTTTTAACACGTGTCTTATGGGAACGATCGCGTAAGTAGACATTCAAATCAATTTTTTGTTGCAATAAAATTATAGATTTTGTCACTGAAAACTAGTTACGTGTAGATAATGTAACGGCGAACATTTTAACGTAAAAAAATTCCCTGGTTGTCGACTGAAATAAAGAGATATTTGCTCGAATACATTGTGAGTACATGCGCCCAGTGCCGTGAGCGGCCGGCCGTGGAGGCGAAATGTTATCGCTGCCATATCTAATTAGTAACTCAAAAATTTTTATACTTGAGTTTGTGGAAGTTAATTTGGGCACTATACACAAAATTTTAAACACTAAAACCACCAATATCTTAGAGTTAATATTGGAACCCCCAACTTGCTACGGTACCAAACCATCGAGACTCCTTAATAAGCATGGGAAACCTGCAAAATCAGTGACAAAGCGTTGAATAGGGTATCTTATCTAAGTTTACGTGTAAACTAAATAATAATACAGAATGTTTTATGGCTCATTTCGTCAGAATCATACGATATAATACCTAAGCGTATTTCAGCATTGCATTTTGGGGCATAAAAAAATCAATAATCGCGTTGTACTACAAAAACGATATGCTAAAGAATATTCATTCAATTCCTTCCGTCATAATGTCGCTAGCAACAAATGAAGTATAAATAGCTATCATTCGTATCGTTAATAGATCTCCACAACATTTTCTTTTTACTGTAAAATGCGTAGCTTTAAGTCATAGAGTCGTAGAAGATATTATCGAACAAAATATTATCGAAGACCACAACAAAATATATAAAAATCTTTTTTCAGCTCCCAGCATGAAATTCCTATTATTTATATCACTTATAACTAAACGTGACTAACGTGGGCTTGACAAAGAGTGCTAAAAAAAATCTATTTACATGCAAGTTTTGTACATAAACAACTATAAAATAATTTTTCATTAGTGTTGATTTCATTTTAATTCTGTAGGTTCTATGCTGTGATGTGTTCCATTTAAATCTAATGTGTTTTCTTGTGAATTTCAACAGATAATCAACTTTTTTGTTCACTTTGCCTCTATAAATCTTTGGTACCAAATCGTGTTTTAGAAAAGTCGGCTTGTTTTTATCGACCCATAATTTATTTTTGGAAGAGATTTTAGTTTATTTTTTGCGATTTTTTGCAATTAACTTGATGAGCTTTGATTTTTGCCCTGATGATAATTTTGTTGATTTATTTATTTTTTGTTCAAACCCTTCATTTGAGAGAAAAAACGTTAGATCGACGAAATCTGCAGTAGCTTTATTTGCCCTTCCATGTAATGATTTATATATGGTCACTATCTCCATCATTACAAGTTTTAGGAAACAATGAATTAAGGTCACTACCGCTATCATTATTTTCCATTTTAGAATATTAAATTATGATCAATATCGCCATTGATATCGATAAAAAAAAATATATAAAGCTTTTTTTCAGTTCCCAGTATGAAATTCCTTCATCTGAGTCTGGTTCTACTTACAATCTGCTTGTTTGACAACGTTCGAAGTCAGTGTTGTTTTAGCACGCGCATTAATTATAACGTACGGAGAGAAAAAAAATGCGAAGACATCCCAGGTGGACATAGTGCAAGATGGAGTCTATTTTCATCGAAACCCAGGTGCTATGTTCATGTTTGCGACGACGGCAAAGCGGTTGTAGGTACTTACTGCGGCAGACAATCCTGTGATTATTCCGGCTGTGGATGCGGTGGTGGATGCATTATAAACATAACCCACGGTGGTGCTTCAGGTGATTTTAAGAATCATTATGCAGATATTATAACTAATGCATCTTTATAAGGTGATAGCAACATTTGTATAATGCAATCCAACCATATAAAAGTGTGGAATCTCTAAAAGCCAAAATGTGCTCGAAAATGCGCACTTGTTATAACACACTAAGCTACTATATTGAATATTGTACCAAATAAAAAAAAATATTTCTGGATCAAAAATGTTTTCAAGTTAACCATGATGAGGTGGATCAATTCTCCGAAAACAATAGTATAGTTTGAAAAATATCGGTCTAATAGTTACGAATTTCAGGTAAGAATCTATTATTTCTGTTCAAAAAAACAAGTTTTGTAACGTTTTAAGTTGGAATTATTTTTAACTTTATGCATTTGGAACGTCAAATCGTAAGAAAATTTAATGTGAACTCAACGAATAGCAATGAACTATATATTTTTATTTAGCAAAAGTTTTAGGAGACTGATAAAGAAAAACTTTCCATGACCGTCCGAATGTTTGTGTTCATGTGAGGAGCAGGAATTAAATTTATACAGCTTCGCAAAAACTCCGAAAACACCCCGACTTACATCTAAAAATCATGCGTTTCGTCCTGGGTCTGTCCGACGGACTGCCATTTCAGACAGACCCGTACCATCGATGCCGACATCGCAATTCAATCTAAAACTTTCGCGATACGCGTCGATAAATGATAAGCGACTCAACTCGTAAAATTCGCTGCTTCTTCCGTTGCTTCCGCCGTTACTCGAAAGAAAGAGTGCCGCGCTGAATTTTCCGTTTCCCGCGAGCTATCCCTTATTCGCAAGGTCCATTATTCGCGTTTCTTTAATGGCCGGCAATTGGTACTAAGAAAAAATTGAATGTATCACTGTCCGGCCACTTTTATAACCTTCTCAAATAAATATATAAATATTTTTAAGTAACGGAACAAGTTTTATTGCATTCATCAGGTTCAATAGATTAAAAATAAACTAATTCTTTTGCGTATACATTAGCCAAAGTTAGTTAATCAAATTAAACAAAAGAGGCCGAGGAGTGGGTGGGGGCCGGTAATACTCGCCGACGTTTCTAAGTGACGGAACGTTTTTGAAAAATCAAATGGCGACGAGCAAATAAATTGAAACGGAGTTGCGCTTCTCGATAAAAATAGTCTATGCTTACTTACACCTCCTTGCAATACCGTCGGTCGATAAAAATAAATTATTTTTTTAATAAATAATGGAGATGGAGCTTGACGTTATTTCTGCCGATAACTATTTGTGGTAACGGGATGCATCAACGGTTGCCATTTCGCAGGCGCTGATTTTTTTGGAAATCAAATTACGATGGCTGAGCGTCAGTAAATTTGAAATAACGGAGTGAGAGATAGATAGATAGATAGATAGGATCTTTATTTAACCTTAGGGTAGAACCCTGTATGGTTTGGAGCAATAATACATAGCAATTACAATTTCATTACATAAATAAATGAATAAATGAGCCTAATAAATAAAAGCGTTCGGTGGTGCATTTATGTGTACAATAACTATGAGTCGCAATAAATAATGACAAAACTGAGCTGTTGACGAGAGAAAATTCATACATAGAATATACATTGAATTACACTTATCATTATGTACAGACAGTACGCGAAGATGTGGATAAGCAATATACATTGACGTAAGCAGCTATAGATGCTCAGATATCTCATCAGCGAAAGCAGTACGCACAGCGATAACAATGACTCGTGAAGCGGTTAATAGTGATTCGTAAAGCATTTTCTTAGCGACTTATAACGCAAGCAGCTATAGTTGCTCGGATATCGGAATCGACGAGTCAATCTTGGAGCAATTTGCTTAACATTAATGACTAGAAATACGCGAAAAAATACGCGAAAAACCGCAGATGCGTGATATTGGCGCAAGCACACTTCCTAGCAAGAATATGCAAATTTTACAAGCTGCCACTTGGAGCAGTTTTGGCATGTTTAGCGAGTTGCCGCTGGAGCAAAGCGAGAGCGATTGGGCGAAAATCAGGCTTTCGCGTGGAGTGCGCAAGGCGCAGTCTCGGCATATTAATCAGCTGCCGCTGGAGCGAAGAAGGAGCGATTTTTATGCGCAAAGCAAGTTTTCGCGTGGAGTACGCAAGTCGCAGTCTAGGCATATTTAACCAGCTGCCGCTGGAGCGAAAAAGAGCAATTTCTGTGCGAAAAACAAGTTTTCGCGTGGAGTGCGCAAGGCGTAGTCTCGGCATGTTTAACCAGCTGCCGCTGGAGCAGAGAGGTAGCGATTCTTATGCGAAAAGCCAGTTTTCGCGTGGAGTGCACAAGGCGCAGTCCCGGCATGTTTAACCAGCTGCCGCTGGAGCAGAGAAGGAGCAATTCTTATGCGAAAAGCCAGTTTTCGCGTGGAGTGCGCAAAGTCCAGTCTCGGTATGTTTAACCAGCTGCCGCTGGAGCGGAGAAGGAGCAATTTCTATGCGAAACAGTTATCGCGTGGAGTGCGCAAGGCGCAGTCTCGGCATATTTAACCAGCTACCGCTGGAGCGGAGAAGAAGCGATTTTGTATACGAAAACAGGTTTTCGCGTGGAGAGCGCAAAGCGCAGCTTTGGCATATTTAACCAGCTGCCGCTGGGGCGAAAAAGAGCGATTTGATTATTGTGAGAAAATACGCTACCAAGTTTCGCAAAACTTCGCTAATTAAACGGTCGCACGGCGGTATACATTCAATGCGCAAGCTT
>JAWWMK010000001.1:9777821-9792545 GCA_035047105.1 Galeopsomyia nigrocyanea | reverse complement strand
TTTTTTATTAAAATAACGCCGAACGTCGAAAAAGTCGATTTATTCACGGTATTTTCCCGTCAATTTTCTACCAGGGTTCGCTCTTCTCATCTTGACATGCCTAATACATAATATATAACGTTTGGTTTTTAGGCGCAGATCGAGTGAACAGGTATCACGTGGTCGAGGAGAACAACACGGGTACGACGGGCAGATGGAAGGTGTCGGCGAAGATTCAGCAGCTGTTGAACACCCTGAAGCGACCGAAGCGCAGGCCACTGCCCGAATTCTACGAGGACGACGATATCGAGCTGGAGATCGCGGCGAATCCAAAAGATCCCAATGCTCCGAAACCCGAGGGTGGAACTATGACATCGGCCATCGGTGAATCGCTGTCTGTGCCTTCTGGATTGCCGAGATCCGTCGAAGCTGCCATTCAAAGGTCAGGCCAATTTATTAATTATAATACTGCCCCGTGTGCTAACAAATGAGTAGTGCGATCAATTTTCGTATAATTACTGTTATCGAGGTTTTAATTTTGCGCGAGAGAACGAAATTGCACGCGAAAACCGGTTTCCACTGCCAATTTATCGAGTCGATTCGAGTGCCTTATTGCCCGATAATATAAACAATATAACATTGATCAAGAATATTTTTTTTTTGTACGCGTATATAAAATAGCCAGTCGGCAATGCAATTTAAATAACCACAACCAGTAAAGAAAAAAAAAAAGAAAAAAGAAGGAGAGCAAGCGAGCGAGTGTTATATATGAGAAAATGAAATTGCAGGTACGGCACGTCGTCGTACAAGGCGCCAGCGGCAACGGTACTGGACCCGAACGGCAAGCTGTGCGTGACGCTGACCTACGGCAAGCTGCTGAGTCGCTCCTACAAGATAGCCTACACGCTGCTGAACAAAGCACTGAGTCGCATTGTCGGCGAGTGTTGCCTCAAGCCCGGCGATCGAATCGCTCTGGTCTATCCCAACGACGACCCGATAAACTTCATTTGCGCGTTCTACGGCTGCCTGCAGGCCGGCATCGTGCCTGTGCCCATCGAGGTGCCGCTCACGCGACGAGACGCCGGCTCCCAACAGATTGGCTTCCTTCTCGGTAGCTGCGGCATACAGGTAAATTACAGGACGCTATATGTATTGTATATATACCTCCTTTGCCGCGTGTGTTGCACTTGACTACTTGATCGCGTATATATCTGAGCTGATGCTGCTGACTCGTAGTTTTTGTCAGAATATGCTGCACCTCGTTTTTTTTTTTTCGAAAGGATATTTATCTCTCAAGGTATGGTTGCCTTGTTGAAGTGGTAATTTGAGTCGTAATTTGAAAATGAACTTAACACAGCAGTAATTGAGGAATAAAAAATATCTTTATTCTAGCTTAGTAGTTTAAGATCTTTAATTATAATTGTTACATTCAGTCGGTATTATAACAAAAGAACTCATAGTCATGCTTGCAAGTGCAAATCAGAACACACAAATAGGATAAATGTATCATCGAAAGAAAGTAAAGTGTGCTTATCGACTCAGTCGTATCTTCTTTTTTTTATTACCAAAGCACGAAAAACTTCGCAAGAGATATCAGGATGTAACTTGCCAAATTCCTTGTAAGCTGAAGAATCAATTATTTCATCACTATTCTCTGCAATAAATTCTATGGCACTATCTTTCAATTTTTCTGCATTAAGCTTGTCTGCCAAATTAAGACTTTCAAACACATTGTCAACATCCAGGTGGTTGACTAATCTTTGCTCACATTCCATTTTCAAATTTTCTATGCCATATTTATCTGAGGCTATCATTAAATTCTTGTAATT
This sequence comes from Galeopsomyia nigrocyanea, assembly GCA_035047105.1. Lineage (NCBI taxonomy): Eukaryota > Metazoa > Arthropoda > Insecta > Hymenoptera > Eulophidae > Galeopsomyia > Galeopsomyia nigrocyanea. The sequence goes on along the minus strand of JAWWMK010000001.1, from coordinate 9,790,737 downwards.
ATTGAACTGTTCCTGCCAGTGTGATGCTACTTTGCCAGAATAAATGAATTGAAGTAAATCGTGCATAGCAGTATAAGATATGTCTGTTATAAAGATAGTATTATCTTTTGTCTCTTTCATATCGTGCTTAAACATTGCTTCAAAAACTGGACTTCTGTTTGCTATTATACTTTTGTGTGCATGAATTTTTTTCCCTTCTACATGGAATACAACATCACTGAAAGTTCGTTTAAGAAAAAGTTCGTTTAGTTTCTCTGATTCTTCAAGTCTCAATAATTGTAATGTTTCATCTCTATCTTTACATCTTTCCACTTCAACATATTTATTAGTTGTAATAGTACAGACTATTGTAAGTTTATTGCCGATAGTAAGATTCCAAATGGACTGGCTAAATAGATCATCTTTCTTTATAAATTCTGAAAATCCACATTCTTCGTCAAACAAAGAATCAGCTTTATGTTGGTAAACTTCTCTATCAAAAAGGTCCAATATAGAAAATTCTAAATTTAATTCCAAAACACGATTATTTTGAGATTCTAAGTAAATACCAATGTATTCTTTGCCATCTTTGCTTTTTTCATCAAAAGTCATATTTATTGCCCATCTTGTTTTATAACCATTGATCATCGTAATAAAAACTGGGGATCTTATATTTTTAAGAATACTAGCCTTCTTTTCAAATTCTTTAATCACCCATAGGAATCTTGATTGTGTCAAAGTTACTTTTCCATTATTCTTATTCATTTTGCAACCTTGTTTCCTGAAATTAAAACAAAGCATAATTTTAATGATATGAGTTTATCTAAATGTTTTCATAGTAAATCATAATTACTACAACATTATCATTTACTCAAGGCAACTTATTTCTAATTTTGACAATAATTACTGAAACTACATTTTTCAAATTAAAAACATTAATAAAATGAGGTTATGGGTAACTTCAAAATCCCATAAATTTACTAGATACGCGAAATCTTATACTTTCATAAGTTCGATTGATTATTAAATACTTGTTATTAGATACCAATGCTTCTTTGTTACATACATACCTATAATATTAACGACGAATCAATCTCACTTCTGAAATCTCTCTTTCTGTGTGTATACTTTCGAAATTCTGACAGACCAAAAAGTCACATGTTATGATTTTTACTATAAGAAAATAGTATAGAGCCCGGGATTGCAAGCGTCGAGTGATTTAATTATTTAACTTCTTATAATTATTAGCTCTATCGCAATGAACAATGAACAACAATGAACTCGCAGAGCAGCATCCAATACCAAGCAGATACGCTAAGTATATATATTTCGCGTAAACTCTGCACAAGTTGCAACTTGCAAAGAGAAAGGAAGAAGGGGCGGGGGAGGGGGGAGGGTAATTATGCCGGTAGCCAAGGCGGGAAAAAGAGCAAAATTTAAAAAAAATTAATTGTTAATTCACAAATAATATAAATAAACACATAATAACACTTCAAATGTTTTTCAGGTTGCGCTAACGAGCGAAGCGTGTCTGAAAAATCTGCCAAAGACAAGCGCGGGCGAGGTGGTAGCGTTCAAGGGTTGGCCAAAGCTCCACTGGTTCGTAACCGAGCATCTTGGCAAAACACCCAAAGACTGGATGCCACCGTCGAGGTTGACGGACGACACACCGGCCTACATCGAGTATACCACCGACAAGGATGGCTCGGTTATGGGTGTCACCGTCACGCGGGCTGCCATGCTTGCTCACTGTCGTGCACTCACTCAGGTGTGTATACATACTTTACTTTTTTTTCTGTATGAGGGCAATATCAACAGTTTTTTTTTTTTGCGACTCATTTGAGGATAATGTTTTGCCGGTTTGCGGAAGTGATAACAGCTTTTAGGATATGATATATTTTTGCACTTGAAACACATACCCAGTTTTTCTTGGTATGTACTGATAGGCTTGTAAGATAGCTAATCGTTTGTTTGCTTGTGATGTAAGAAACTTCCTCAAAAAATTTTGATAAATTCAATATTGACACACTCGATCGTCATCCAAGTTTATCTACTGATTCCCTATGTCAATATCAATCACGAAAAATATGGACTTTATTTGGCAAAGTTTAAAAATTACGAAAAATTTCTTTAATCCCACAGGCCTGCGGCTACACCGAGGGCGAGAACGCGGTATGCGTGTTGGACTTCAAGCGCGAGGTCGGCCTGTGGCACAGCACGCTGTCGGCGATCCTCAACGGCATGCACGTGATCTTCATCCCGTACGCCTTGATGAAGGTGAATCCAGCGAGCTGGATGCAAATGATAACCAAGCACAGAGCCAGCGTGGCGGTGGTGAAATCGCGAGATCTGCACTGGGGTTTGCTGGCGACGAAGGATCACAAAGACATATCGCTGTCGACGTTGCGATTGTTGCTCGTAGCCGACGGAGCGAATCCATGGTCGTTGTCGTCGTGCGACCAATTCCTCTCGGTCTTCCAGTCGAAAGGTTTGCGACCCGACGCCGTGTGTCCGTGTGCTTCGTCGAGCGAAGCTCTCACTGTCTCGGTTAGAAGGCCAGGTAGAGCTGGTGTTAACGCCACTGGTAGAGGTGTACTCAGTATGTCCGGACTGAGCTTTGGAGTTGTCAGAGTCGATCAGGAGAATTCCCTGACGTCGCTCACGCTGCAAGACTGCGGACAGGTCATGCCTGGAAGTAAGTTGTTTTTTTTTTTAACTCGAACCTGTTGTTAATTCGTTGTAATCGTGAAACGATAAACTGATCATGCAACTTTTCTTTCCAGGTATCGTCGTCGTGATAAAAATGGAAGGCCCACCACTAGTCTGCAAAACCGACGAAGTCGGCGAGATCTGCGTGCACAGCTCGTGTACTGCCACGCAGTATTGGGGTCTGCAGGGTCTCACCAACAATAACTTCAAGGTAGTACCGCTACAAGCCGAGGGCCAACCACTCGGGGATGTCGAGTACGTCCGTTCTGGATTGCTCGGTTTCCTCGGCCCGGGTAATCTCGTCTTCGTGTGCGGTTCGCGAGATGGCCTCATGACTGTCACCGGGCGAAAACACAACGCAGACGACATCATCGCCACGGTCTTGGCTGTCGAGCCTATGAAGTTCATCTATCGAGGAAGAATCGCGGTGTTCAGCGTGAGGGTGCTAAGAGACGAGCGAATATGCGTTGTTGCCGAGCAACGTCCTGATTGTAGTGAAGAAGAGGTGCGTACTTTTGAAAAAACTTGTAGAATTCATCTTTAATTTTGATTAACATTTGCAGAGTTTCCAATGGATGTCGCGAGTATTGCAAGCGGTCGACTCGATTCACGCAGTGGGTATCTATTGCCTGGCCTTGGTACCGCCCAACTACCTCCCAAAGACTCCGCTCGGTGGTATTCACTTGTCCGAGACGAAGAGACGTTTCCTCGAGGGTACACTTCACCCGGCCAATGTGTTGCTCTGCCCGCACACCTGCGTCACCAATCTGCCAAAGCCACGTGAGATTCATTCGGGTAAGTCAACCAACGCTAAAGCTCAAATCGGAGTGAATGGGCATTGTCGAGCGAATGTCGCATAGCACTTCTTCAGTTGTTTAGCTTAGTTAGTATCTTGTATCTGAAAGTGATTGTCATTTTTGGTGTTTCGAGTTCATTGAATCCTATCACTTTTTGGACTTACATATAGCTGTGTTTTATGTTAGCGGCTGATGGTGTTTTTTATGCATTTGACAGTTGTGAGCAATCGTAGTGCTGGAAAGTCGTAGATTTAGAAGGCTATGTGTGATATAGTGCCTTTATATGCTCACGGCTGAAGTTCGCCTATATATGTGTGGTTTTGAAAAGAATGGCTTGCGATTATTACGCACTCTTACATCATTTACTTCGAATACGGCAAGAATCATTCTTTTGAAGACTAACGCAATGCTTTACGAATGAACATGGCTCATATGATTCTTATCATTTTGTAAATTGAAACGCTTTGTCATATAGCAATTTTCAACACGTAAAGCATCTGCATCATGCGCTCATCTTGTGTACGGCAATCATTCATCTGTTCGATGTACAATACGTTACATGAAAACATTATAAATCATCGATGTCTCGATACACATAATTTCATTAGCGTCATTGGTTTGTTTAGACTTGTCCTATTCGAAAAGTGTTATGGATTCAATCGATTCGACGTGACAATCTTAAGATTCGGATACTAAAGCTTAATTTTCTGAGTGTTATGAGAGCGAATGGAATTTAGAGAGCAGACTTGCTGGTTTTATTTGAGTAGAACAAAATTAATTTGAACAACGAAGAATCAAAATTCTTTTGGCCCTGGTGATCGAATCCAATACGATGGCTCTTAGTAGAAGCGATCGTGGGCGATGACGCAGGATTATTGTTTGGAAATACTTCAACAGCTATTACAGTTTTACACTCATATATACTTTGTTCATTTGTTGATTGACCTTTCCTCCTTGCTCGTTTACACCTGTAACCCTCACACTATACTCTTTCAAAATTTAGTCGATGATTGTTGAAATTTCTATGTATTTCTATTTGTTTTTTCTTTTTTTTTTAGTTTTCTTTTCTCCTTCACATCTATTTCGGTTGCCTCTTTCTTTTGGCTGAGTTCGTAATAAACCCCGAGTCTTTACAAATTGTGCATCAAAAGTTATTCTCACAGTATATCATTTCAAGCACTTCTTCGTCGCGTCGATGAGTCGGAAGATAAAAACCATCTTGAAACAATCGACTTGAATTTCTTCAACTCTTCGATGCGACCAAAAGAGTACACAAATGAAATATACGCGAGTTTCCGCACGATCACAGAATATCGCACCTCATAATTCGACATATAACGACATTAACGCAAATACAAACCTGTGAGCAACGGCTGGTCACCAATTAAAAAAAAAAGTGGCTCCAAGTCATGGTCGCCGTGAAGATGATGGTTCAAAAAAAAAGTAAAAGTTATAAGTCCACGGTTTCTCCGGCCTCAGTCAGAGGAGAGTCAAGTGCAGCTGCTCTTCTAAAAAAAAGAGAATTTTTGAGCGTTTGCGTTGGTTTACTAACGTCATGGTCGCGGGGCGTGTAGCGGGGGATTCTGTTTCAGACGTTGGCCCGGCAAGTGTCATGGTGGGTAACATCGTACAAGGCAATCGACTCGCTTCCGCACAGGGCAGAGACATGGGTGTCCTCGATGAAGACAGTGATAACGCCAAGAAGGTAAGACACAACATTTCAATTATCATACAAGCATTTTCATCTAATAAACCTCATATTAACAAAAAAAAACTTTTTCAGTATCAATTCATCTCAGAGATCCTGCGATGGCGAGCAGTAGGCACCTCGGACCACGTGATATTCACCTCGCTGAACTCGAAAGGCGCGGTGGCATCCTCGCTATCGTGCTCGCAGTTGCACAAGAAAGCCGAGCGCATCGGTAACTTGCTGCTCGATCGCGGTAGAATCAATACCGGTGATCACGTGGCTCTGCTCTTCCCACCCGGCACCGATCTCATTTGCGCCTTCTACGGTTGCCTCTACGTCGGCGCCGTACCCGTCACCATTCGTCCTCCTCATCCGCAAAACCTACAAACCACACTGCCTACCGTGCGCATGATCGCCGATGTCAGCAAGTCCGTGCTCATTCTCACCAATCAGAATATTCTGAAGCTGCTCAAATCCAAGGTAATTCGTCTTTTTTTTTCTCTTCTCAAGTACAAATTATTACTTCAAAGCGCACTGACGAATGATTTTCATTCATAGGAGGCCAACAATGTTGTCGAAGTGAAGAGCTGGCCGACGATCCTTGACATGGACGACATGCCAAAGAAGAAACTTCCAGTTTTGTACCGCGCGCCGACCGCGGAGATGCTTGCCTATTTAGATTTTAGCGTATCGACCACCGGAATGCTAGCCGGCATAAAAATGTCCCACGCAGCCGTGACTTCCCTCTGTCGCTCGATGAAGCTCGCTTGCGAGCTTTATCCATCGCGTCACATAGCGCTCTGCTTGGATCCCTACTCGGGATTGGGTTTCGCTCTGTGGTGTTTGAGCAGCATCTACAGCGGACACCATTCCATTCTCATACCTCCTTCAGAAGTGAGTACCTTTTACTTTGTAATCTACGAGAGAGACAGTCGACTCGATACGATAACGAAATTTTTGCTTTGCTCGTAGGTCGAAGCCAATCCAGCGCTTTGGCTGTCGGCAGTGAGTCACTCGAGGGTTCGCGATACCTTCTGTTCTTACGGCGTAATGGAACTTTGTACAAAGGGTCTTGGGTCCTCGGTTCATGCCTTAAAAGCACGTGGCGTGAGTCTCGCTTGCGTGAGAACTTGCGTCGTCGTGGCCGAAGAGAGGCCAAGAATAGCGCTGACCACTAGTTTCAGCAAACTTTTCTCGGCTCTCGGTCTGAGTCCTCGTGCAGTGTCTACATCGTTTGGTTGCAGAGTCAATACGGCCATATGTTTGCAGGTTCGTACACGATTAATCGCGTATTCATACGTTACTTTTATTTGATGATTTGTTAACGTGCGATAAAATAAATTTCCAGGGTGCCTCAAGTCCAGAACCATCGACGGTATACGTAGACCTTCGAGCGTTGCGCAACGATCGCGTGTCGCTCGTCGAGCGAGGCTCGCCACACTCGCTGTGCCTAATGGAATCGGGTAAACTGCTGCCGGGTGTCAAAGTGATAATAGCCAATCCGGAAACCAAAGGTCAGTGCGGCGACTCGCACTTGGGCGAAATCTGGGTACAGTCGCCTCACAACGCCAGTGGCTATTTCACCATCTACGGCGACGAGAGCGATTACGCGGATCACTTCAACGCGCGGCTCGTTACCGGCAACACCGGCGAAGTTTACGCGCGTACCGGTTATCTCGGTTTCCTCAGACGAACCGAGTGCGTGCAGCAAATCGCGGGACCCGATGTGCCTGGGGACAACATCTCGGCGTCGGAAGTCGACGTAACTCCCGGAGACTCGGAACTACACGACGCGGTGTTCGTTGTTGGGGCTCTCGACGAAGCAATATTACTGAGAGGCATGAGGTATCATCCTATTGATATCGAGAACAGCGTTATGAGGTGTCACAAGAAGATTGCCGAGTGGTAAGTTCTTACATTATTAATTTCACATGCAACTTCAATTTATGAATAGAAGTAGTATATAACATCGAATTTTGATTTTAATAAAAGCATCATTTGATAACTTGATGGGATTTTCTTCGTTACAGCGCTGTATTTACATGGACAAATCTTCTGGTGGTGGTAGTAGAGCTAGACGGCAGCGAAACCGAAGCACTCGACCTTGTCGCACTGGTGACGAGCGCAGTGCTGGAGGAGCACCACCTAGTTGTTGGCGTGGTCGTGGTCGTCGACCCAGGTGTCGTGCCAATAAACTCGCGCGGCGAGAAACAACGAATGCATCTGCGCGACGGCTTTCTCGCCGATCAACTTGACCCCATCTACGTGGCATACAATATGTAAACGAGCTTTATCGCGACGAATATGGCAGCAATTGAGAAAAATAGTCTCGCACAAGCTTATGTTCTCGAACTTGCTTCGTTCATTTACCCGTTCGTATTATTTATTTCGTTGAGTTACGTAGTGAGTGTACGTAATGAATAATGTCTTTCTGTTTAATTTTTTTTTGTTTTGTTTTGTTCGTTCTCCGTGAAGATAATGTCGCGCACAGTCTTTTACATCTCGTGATGTTTTTTTTTATTCATGACACTGCACATTATTGATTGTTTCTTTGGAAAATCTATTCAATAACAATTTTCAAATAACAGAATGGCGATAAATTTTACACTTTTTTTCAAGTAATTGTATAGAAATTTGCATTTTCTTATCATAGGTAATTATGACAATTAGTGATATAGTACTAAGAGCTTATACAGCTGTCGTTATTTATATCGAATTTTAATAATCAGTCTATTTCACGCTAATCATAATTTTACTATTCAAATTGTACTGATGAATCAAATTGTTTCTTTAACGGTGCTCAAAGTATAAGCTTTTTTGTTCAAATCAATTTCGACTGTTTAAAATTACGTATCACGTACATCGACTCGCACATTATAACTATCTCTGCTTTGAGAAGAGCCAGTGACAATCCTGTATCTTGTCATTACAAACTAATTTACATACTCTGCTTTTACACTGAATATCAATTATAATGACGAATGGCGCAAGAATTTTTTTTGTGACAATTTATACGCGCCATTTTGTTTTCAGCTGATTGTAAAAGTATTTCAACATAATTACTGTTTTTAAATGGCATGTACATTTGTTAATAGGATAATTTAATAAGTTTTATTTAGTAAAAAAAACATGACTTGAACACACTTCAAAGGCTTTACAACGATGAGAGAATTCTCATGACATTTTTATATTCTTTTTCACAGTGCAATCACCGTACGAAAACTTTAGATTTGTTCATTATATGAAAATGCGTAATCGCGATTAAATACTTTGTATATAATTAAGTCGTGTCTAAGACGAATTAGAATGTTTATTTTGTTGTGTAATTTAGGACCGTGCCATTATGTAATTTTTCTTTGTATATTCGGCGTCAGATTTTACTTTTCATTTCTGTTATTCAGTACAGGTATTTTCTTATAGAAACGTTGATTCTGTATGTGTAGGTTTGTGCAACTGCTAATGAAAACGTCCTGATCAAGCGAAAACACTTAAAAATACAAAAAAAAATCGAGTAACTATCAGATCGTGCACAGATACATCGTGCTTCTCAATTTTCGCGCAAAAAAAAAAGAAATTCCAAATGAAATTATTTTAAATACTAAATGATGAAAAAAATAATGTACAACTTTGAAAGAGATGAGAGAAACTTTTTGGAAAAGTATACTGAAAGTGAATTGATCTTTCTAAAGTGCTTACTTCACGGTAACTTAATCAACATATACTATTTATATAAAAGCACAATAAAATTTTTATATCTTATTATATAATGCAGTCGAGTCTCGTTGGAATTACTAAAAAAAATTGATATGATTACTCGAGATGTGTTAGTTACCCCATCGGAAAATGAAAAACAATTTTTAAACCTTACATAGTCGCTCCCATTTTCAAGATCGCCTTGATCTCATAACTCGTATCGATAGATTTCACTTCTGACTTAAACGAGGAAGCGAATTTAATCCGACATCCGTTAGATTTTGTAACGATTGGCGTTTTATACATCGGAGTCAGTATATTTCTATAATAGGGTACATTTGTGGAGCACTCGGCCAATTCGAAGATCGGATTTCATTGCACAATCCTACCTCCGCCAGAGCCGAGTATGCCTGAGAGTCGTTTTGTGTTAAATCTGATGAAATTTGCTATACCATAATCATTTTAGGAGTTGTAAAATTGAGTGCACAAGTAGATGGTAATTATTTATGCTAGTGAATCGTGCTATTTATTGATAAAAATTGATTGTTGAAGTCTTGTAGAGGAAAAATAACGTTTTTAAACATTGAGCTGAAAATGATGTTGCAAACGTGCGATCGATTTAACGCAGAATGACTCGCGAATGAATCATCGAAGCGCGTCTGTCAATGTTTTATCATGGCATTGCCAGACGCGCCGGTATTTGGTTGTAAAATGTATAAATGTTGATACTCTAGTAGTAGTGATAATGTGGAATACTTGTCATTCTGATTACGTTATATAACTTAGGTCCAGGTATCTGTTGCATGTCGCAGGCCGAAGGACATTTTTTTAGTTTCTTCGCGGTGGTTTGATTTGACGAGAGACAGCAGTGAGAAAAATAAAAAAAAAACAAGAAAGAGGAAGATGAGGTGAATGAGCCAAGTGCCGTGTATATATTATTAAGATTATTCGAGTCGTAGAGGTTTATTGTTTTAAAGTATAAGATACGATCATAGATTGTATTCCGAGCGTAAGCTAAATATAATATTGCGAATGAATTATGTACTATTAATTAATTGTCACTTATCGCATAGCGTTTAAAAAGCCGTGAAACTAATATGTTACTTGATTCAGAAGCGCGCAATGTATTATTATTACTCTTCTTGTCAACGTTATTTGTTGAATAATCAAAGAAAACGATGTGGAAAATAAAAAGTAGACAATTTTCTCGAGTAGTACGTCGATGAACAATGAACGGAATTTACATCATATTGTCAGCAATTTTTAATAATACAGAGGCGTTCGGCAATATTTTATATATTCCTGCGACGGAAAAAATTCACAAACACATCAGTTTAAAAAAAAAAAGAAGTACTGTCTTGTATACCCCGAGCCCGTAAAAATATCCGATTTGTATGGTTATTAAGAACTTTTCGAGATTTTATCTTTTTATTCTAGTATTAACCAAAAGAAAAGTGCAGTTGGCAAGACTGTCGCAGCTGTTTTTCATAGCGCTTTTTTCTAATTAACAAACCGATCACTTTGCGATCGCCATACCCTTTTCACACATTTACACAATCATACACTGACTGCGTTATAATATACATAAGAAGAAAAAAAAAACAAGAGTCGTACGTACGCATACGTGCGCATCGAACTCAATTTGTAATCCACTTGATATTTACAAGAAACGTCGCATGGACCGAGACACAATTATTAATAAACGTAATGTACATTTTCTATTACTTGTTACTATCATTTCATAATATCCCGTTCAGTTCCTCTTCTTTACGACAAAAAATACTGGTAGAGTATACTATTACATTGTTATACAAATATTACTACTTTTCTTTTGTTACCGAACAATGGGAAAAACTTATTGCGGCCCCCTTCTAATGGTTTGTCTAAATTAAAGTTATTCATGTATCTTAAAGTTCACTTGTTTATTTAATACAGCATTAGGATTTATTACAAGCATATTAAAAAATGTAAATTCAATTATCAAGACTTGACAGAGTTCCAATTTACCAGGATACTGCTATAGGCATTGTGATTATCAGTTGTGCAGTCATTTCATAATATGCAATTGGAATATCTTTTCAAAAATGAGACTTCACTCGGATGTCCAATGAAGGAGCTGCAATATTCCACTATGTATATGACGTAATTTCTTGAATTTCATGAAACTTCATTTTGAAGAAATTAAGAATTCGTAAAATTAAAATATATATAGACCAGCAGTGAATTTGTTTAATTTATTTGAAAATCATTCAACTTGTTACGAGAAAAAATAATGAATAATTTAATTTTCTTGGGACCGGTGTCTCACAAAATTTAGAAGTAATACAGATCAATTATGTTTGAAATTTACTATAAATGTCAGTTCGTCATGGAATCAGATACTAAATTGATTGAGATTAAAGTTATTAACAATAAATAAGGTAATTATTAAATAATATATTTGATATATTTTTGTACAAATTTATACATTAGTTTGTCTCTAAACATACATACATACGTCATATCAATGATGTTTTTGTAATTCTTTACAAAATAAAACATAAATAAACTAAACAAAAATAAAAATAACAAAAAACTTAAATACCTATTTTGTTACACTTTCTATAAATCTGCATTTTATAAATGCGTCAATGTCCTTTTGTTTTGAATATTTGGCAATCTTCCTTATGGCAAGATGATCGAAATCAATAATATTTCCAGTTCTTTCCGAAATAATGTCAGCCATATCACATTGAAAACGATACCGATTCAAAGTCTTCACCAGTTTTGTCGTCAACGTAGAGTAGTAAAGCGAATGCAATTCGTACTGATTTCTATGCTGTTCAAGTAGAGAACTGATATCTAGATTCCGCACGAATCGACAAAGTGTCTCAATTTTTTCTGTGAAAACAGTAAACAATTATATATGGTTTATAATTTCGCATGTTTCTGAGATTTTCAAAGTTACCGGTCTTGCAATTTCACAGGTCTTCAAGATTTAGAGCTGCTGGCAACATGTCCCGTAAATTTCTTTATATTCTTCATTGGCCGTAATTATAAACTGAATCGATTGCTTGACTGGTAAACCCTGAACACCAGTAATTGCGAGCTGTGCAATTATCAATTCCATCAGAGAAGAACTTCGCTCGTGAGCAAATTCAAATACCGTCAAGCCATTGTTATCAAATGATTTGAACGTCAGCGCCATGTTCTAACAGCAACTGTCCAGTATTTATACGATGCAGACGCACAGCATGCATACATTGGGAAAGAAGAACCGTACATTTTCTATAACGTCGTTCCCCGCAGCAAAATGCAAGGCGGTCTTTAGGGATACCCCTAAAGAATTTACTTTGAAATCCAGATTTTTCAAAAGCTCCAGTGCATCAACCTTCCGATTTCCAAATATAGACGCCCGCAAATCTATTCCAAGTTTTTCTCTTACTTGTGTACATCAATTTTAGAATCTAGCAATATTTGAAAACATTCATGGTGAAACCGTGGTTGGGGAGGGCAGAGAGTTGTCTCTCGTATAAGAGAGAAACGAATAGAATGCCGGGATGCTAGCAGTGGGAGAGTGCACGAGCGTATTTTGCCTTTTACCCCACTAATTCGAAGTTCGAATAATATTTTATAATAAATTCTAGATGAAAATTTAAAAAAATATACATTGCTTTTTTTTTTGCTTGTGCGTATTAATAAATACTACACATTTTCAATTTGATTATCGTAAAATCCTGTTTAATAAAGAAAGATACATAATTAGAAAAGAATTTTATTTGTTTCTCTTGTATAGCCTTCTCGGCCTTTTACATAAATATATAACCATACAAAATTTACTTAAGGCTAATTGATACAGAGTTCAGTTCCTGAACATATAATAAAAACCTTACGCTTAAAGTTTTTCGCTCGCATTCTAAGTTTAACGCTCTGGTTCCCCATTCCTTAACCTGGCTATATGTTCAAATAAACAGATATAGTCACATATTGCTTTTATTGGTTCCCCTTTCGTTATCGCGATTATTTTATCTTTCGCACTCAGACCCCCACCGGTAGCCAGCACTTCGTC
>JAWWMK010000001.1:9762990-9777811 GCA_035047105.1 Galeopsomyia nigrocyanea | reverse complement strand
ATTTCCATCCATTTCCCTTCTTGCTTCTGTGCACTCCAAGCTTTCCTCTGTTTCCTGGCATACTCTGCATTGTGTGTTATTGAAACCTTTCCCAATCGCCCTCCCTACATTCCCACATCTGATTCTAGCCCACTGCACTTTGAGCCAGCTTGAGTACGCTATGCTTTCCCAATATTTTTCCCTCCCTACTTCCAATTTTCATAGCCTGTAATCGCTACAGTACTTAGAGTTACGCATTTTATCCCAGTAATTTTCCAATTACGTACAGATTTTACCACAAGAGCAGATAAAAAAATAAATTGTGACAAATTTTTCTGTGTTTATTCGTCAAAATAATTCATTCGTTTCAGTTACCTTGGTCAGATTTCCATTTGAATATTCATTAGAAATAGGTATAGGGTGATGTATAAGTGAAAAATTCATTAAATGGAAATTTTCCTTTGGTTCATGAAACGCCAAACATAATCTTCTGAAACCAGTCTTTGCCTATCGTTACAATAAAATATTATTGATAAAAACAATTTTAGCTGTGTACTCGTTTAAAATTCAAACTTTAAATTCAGTTGGCAAGACTGTCGCAGATGTTTTTCATAGCGCTTTTTCTAATTAACAAACCGATTACTTTGCAATCGCCATACCCCTTTAAATACATCTACGCAATTATACACTGACGGCGTTATAACATACATTATATTATATTAAAACAAAAGTCGTAGGTAGTACACGTACGCGTACAGGCGCATCAAGCTCAATTTGTAATCCACTTGATATTTACAAGAAACGTCGCATGGACCGAGACACAATTATTGATAAACATAATGCACATTTTTGGAATGCTCGTTGTTATCATTTACACAATATCCTGTTTCCATCCACAAATTCTTTCATTTTAACTTCAAGCAACGCGAAAGTGAAAATAATCTAAGTTGTCGATAACAGTAACAAATGACTTAAAATAAAAGAAAAATAACAATTGACATAAATCTGTTCAGCTTTCTCCATATTTACATTTTATAAATTCATCTATGTCCTTTTGACAAGAATATTCGAAAATTTTACGGCAAGATCATGGAAATTTACAAAAGGAAACAAAAGCATTTAGACCACCACCAAGCTAAGCTATTCCACCTCCAACGAAATCTACATTTGTGAATTCACTGATGCGTAATTGAAAAATTTGAATTACAAAGTGATAAAGGAACGCAATAAAAATAGGTATGCTCTTAAATGATTAGAATTTTCATAGTTATAGGAAAGGTGGGATCTGTAGCTTTATGACTTTATTTATATGGAAAATATAAGCAAATTATATAAAAAAAGGCTACTGCTGACTTTAAATAATGGGAATAATGTCAAAACAGTTAAATCATCATGCTTAAAATAAATTGTCAATCAATTTCTCGATCTTTTGAATCCATAGGGATACGATTCATATGATTCGTATAAATTTGGAAACTTGCGCATCAAGAAACTCGTCTTATCGGTTTTTGATTTTTCGCTGGTAACAACGTCGTGACATTTTGATTTAAACGAGTGTTTAATTTTCTCTTTCTTACCAAGAGCCAAGGCTTTTATATTTTCATGGCTGTAGTTTTTGTTGCTTTGGTCAATTCCACCTTCGATAGGCACACCTTTTGTGACAATCTTCTCGGTACCATCGGACTGCACGACAATCATCGAGTACAAACTCGAACTGCATGACACGAATTCTCGGATGTAAGCGCCCTTTCCATACTTCTTCACCAGCGCGTTAGACATGTCTCCCAAAAAATCACCAGTTTCTATCTCATTGTATCCTTTATTGGGCGAACTCACGTATATACACGAATCCGTGTGACAATACAATACTCTATCGCCGAGATGCTCCAAGTACTCGTACAACTTCAATCGCGCTTGAGCTGTTGTATACACTGCGATGACGACATTTCTATCTTCTGACGGCTTGATGTATTCATCTTTGTACATCCACTTGCAGTAACCAATTGGTTTATTCTCTACGAACCGTACACTCTTCAATATCTTGTCCGGACAACTCACTATGTCGAGCAAATCATCCGGACTTCGCATCACTTTGTCAGTGCCATAATATTTTTGTCCAAATTTGCCCCACAAACAATTCAGGGCCCTTTTGCCAATGAATCGCAACCCCGGATTTTCCACGACATCTTCATGTATCAATCGGATTCCCTCGCGTCTCTCATATTCGTCGATATATTCCTGTTGATCCTTGGTGGTCAAACAATCAGCAGGCCAACCGCTTGCCGATTGCTTCCATTTAAAAAATTCATCCACGTAGTCTGTAAATATTCCACCCTTCCTCGTCACTTTATTATATTGTTCCACTTCGTACTGCCAAATTTCGTAGATACGAGTGATACGGTAACCCATTTCTATGGCTTTCTTCAGCTCGTCGGACACCCATGTCCCAGTGAATTCTCGATCCTCAATTCTATCGTGAGGACAATCATCTTTCACAGAATTCTCGCAGCACAGCCGACACAATGAAAACGTCGTTTGGCCATTTATACGCACAGGTAGAACAGGATGATACAGATTATTTGGTGCTAATATACTGCACTTGATCAATCCTTCGACAGATGATATATCATTGTTCGAACCAGTAATCTTTTCACAATCGTCCCCGAAATAGATGTCTGGATGTTTTATTGGCACTTTACCATATTTATTGACCCACGGGTACAGCGAGCATACATCGATGTAATTAATTTTTTCGTCGCCGCTGATTTCTCGATGTGCCGTGTACGTCTCCATACGTCCGCCGTAGAAAGCATCGCGAGGATTCAGAGCGTCGCTCGTTCTTTGATTTTGCTTTCGATAGCCTCCGTTCGGGATGATACCTATGATGTTATCAGACGTCAATTTTGTTCTGAAGACTTTCATGCAGATGCCTGGCATTGTAACTCCCGCCACGAAAGGATCAATACCGGTGCGTTCGATAAACATATCCCTGAAGAGGGAGCAAGCTTTTCGCAGTATGTTGACGTCGCTGAGACAATAATCAACGATTTCCTTTTTAAAGTCAAAGGTACAATTTTTCTTTTGCATTTCTTTATACCACTTTCTAAATTCCGACCAATCTTTGTCCTTCATATCGGCCACATCGTAGTAACTTTCTGCAGGCAGAGGGCCCTTGTAATTTTGATTCTCTTTGGTATTGAACAGATATGGAAAATAGCCTTTTTTATACATATCTTCAAATCCAAAGGTTTTTGGCAAATCGGCCAACTTCATGTCGAAATAGTTGATGCTATCTATAAATTTGACTTCTAAATCAAATTTATTTTTGAAGCTCATAAATATAATGGATCTACCTTTGAGGATGATATCAGGATTAATTTTCGTATTCTCTACGACATGTTTAAGTATAAATTGCGCGTCGTAATTTCTAGAATTATGTGCAATACAAATTAGTCGCTTTACGCTTGTAGGCAGTTCGATTTCAAAAATTAAAGATAGTAACTTTTCAACGGGTTTGTCATTTTCATTAACATTTTGAAATATGTATGTTCTTCCCGTTTTGCAAACAGTACACTTCTCTTTCAAATCAGAATCAAAACAACTGCGACATACTGCAAGTTGTGCGACGCATAAATTGACCTCGGGTAATTTATTATCGGCTGAATAATTCTTTTCCTGCATAGCTTCGAAGTCGTAAAACAGAAATGCAGACTCGTCATATCCGTCATAACGCTTATCTATTGGGACACTATCGAGTTTCCGCATGTAACACTTATGATCGCCATTAATTTCGGAATTACAAATTCGACACTTACAATCGTGTTCATTCAATGCCGAGTTATAAGTTGTTTTGCATACAGGGCATCGTCTATTTGTTTGGCAACGAGTCCACGTTGATGAACCTGAAGTTTTTAAATGATTGTTGAAACACTCTTGTCCGTTAAAATCAAATAAGCAAACAGGACATCTAATCTCATTTAGAGTGTCTGTGCACATAGGCTGCTGTTGACATCTGTCACATTTGGAATTTCGACCAATTATTTTTATATGCGTAGCGCGAATTTCAAAACTGTCGCCAGCGTCAAAAAATTTTCTATCAACCATATCTTGAATCAAATTCTCTAATTGCTTATGACTGAGTTTACCAATAGGCTTGAAAGCTTTATCAGGCGACTCGAATTCTAAATCTGTTGCAATTTCGAACAACATTAGATCTTTCCGGTCGCACCCATCAGTTAATGTTTCAAATATTCTTTTCATGGGATATTTTAAATTTGTTAAAAAATGCTCACTCGGAGGAAGCGCGACAATGTCTACTTTAATAGTCCTAATTCTTGAGCCGAATGCTGGAAAGTCCTTGTCTTGAGGGTCATGAATTTGGAAGAAGCGACTTTCGCTGTAATTTTCTTCGACAGTTTCATTCTGCTGTGTCGATGAGTCAAGTGGTATCAGTCCATTGTCCGTCATTGCTTGTGGTAGTTTGTTTTTCTAGTTTATATATTCACCTAAAAAAAGTAACATGAAAAATTAAATATTATAAACATTCAACTAATAATTTATTTGCGCCGTTAAACTTATAATAAAAACTATTTAAAAAATTAGTGATGAATGTGAGATGAAATCTGAGGTCTCTCTAAAAATTATTGTGCCATACTTAGTGTAAGCAACACTTATTGTTAGTTAAAGCAAAGTCACGGATCTTAGAATAATTATCGATGTAAATATTTTACAAACCGGTTTATTAACGTTGAAAAACACTAGGTGAAAAACAAGTGCAATAATTTCAAGGTTTATTAGAAATCCAGCTAGTATTTGCCAATCAGATATCAAACGGACTCGGTATACCTGTAAAAATCACTTAGAAAATTGATAAATTAGAAGACACTTGTGCGAGTACTTAACACTGACCAAAAAATGACAAAGATAGATAGTCTTGACGAAAAATGCAACTACGTACCGAACGTAATTAACACACGCTATGTATTGTAAAAAAATTACAAATTGTAAAAATGAGTAAAATAATGATGATTATTATAATTACTTGCGTGCCGAGTGCACCAACTCTGATACAGTAAGACAATCTGAAGTGCAATAAATGAATTTGTCATAGAACATACGATTACAATGAGAAATGTAATGGCATATGGCTAATTTTACAACAAAAAAACTGCATTTATTTGGTTGGGTTTTTGGCAAATTTAAAACTTGAGGGTACGCTCGTAATTATTTTATCAATCTTTAACACTAATAGAACCTAAAAATACTAGTGTCCCTCACCGCGAAACCTTGTTACACTCCTTTTTTTGTGCTTAGAAGTCCTGAATTCGGTCGATAAATAATACATTTAATATTTTTTTGTTTTGGAATTTTACGACTCAAAATACGTTGAAAATCATATTTGGTTTTTTCTCTAAACGAAAGTCCCCTTGTAGAGCTTTTCAAAGTATCACAGTGCATAAAAAACTAATGAAACTGCAAATCTGGCGCGTTCAATGAATTTGGCGTATTTTCAGAGCTCTACAAGGGTCGGAATTTCGAGTAGAAAAAAAAACAAAATTTGGTTTCCGACGTATTTTCAGTCATAGAATTCGATTCTGAAGTCAGTTTAAGGCTATAATTTTGCGTTTCTTATTATATTCCAAAAAAACCTTAAGGAACTGCAAAAAATTAGAATATCGTTTTTATCGATGTCAGAGTTTTCACAGGAAAAAGGGGTGTAACAAGAAAGAAGAGGACGAGCCACAGCATTACGAATCTTGTGATGCCCCGTAGAACCACGTACCCTAAAATTGAGAGACTGCACACTGCACACAGTTTGAATATTTGAAAAAACGCTGCCGAATTAATGCACTTTCTTCGTGGAATTGGTCATGAACGCTCAAGAAACTAATTATCGTCGTATATATAATACAATATGAAATAATTAGAAAGAGAGTGTTAGTGCAGAAAGTACTCACTGTTTCACGTCTATAAACACCACGTTCGATGTTTTTGCTCGTTCTCGAATAGTCAAGACTTATAAATATTATGAATTGAACAATTACAATTGAACAAAATGATTCTTTCACTGCAGAACAGGCGTATAAGTGCTTAAAAGAATGATGCAAGCAAATAGCAAAATGCATGCTGACTAGAGGTTTATATAGGCACCTCTCTCTATTTCTGTTAAGTGGGGATTATCGTTCGTTATAAACTTCGACTCCTGGGAAGTGCAAAATGACGTCACTTCGACTATTTTTAAGGCTCATTCCAGACTAGTACGGACAGGCTGGACGATGTAGGTGACCAATTTTTTTAAAACTTTGTGGGATTGTTATCTACATGGTAAGGAACTTTGGTATTAAGTTTCAAGTAGTTATAATAATTATATCAAAAGTTATGGACAGTTAAAAAATTTTGATAAATTTTTTTTTTAAATTCATATCGTAGTAACCCTGTAAGCTATCGATGCCATGTTTGTTTTAAAATACTCGTGAAATCATGAACTTTCAAAGGATTGTTGCAAAAATATCATTTATTTATTATTCGAAAAGTTATTAATTTTTTTGTAAACAAATGGCTATATCTCAAAAAGTATAGTTTTGATTGTGAAAATATGTAAGAGGCAGCAAACATTCGGCCTAATATTCCTTTTTTAGTCACTTATCAAATTTCAAGACTATTTTATAATGAAATTAGCTTTTCAACTAAGTAATCAGAAGTTTTCACACAGCTATCAAATGAAAGCCGAGGTCAAATCCTTTCAATGAAAAAAAATAATAGCCTTCGTCGCAAACGCCAATTGGATTTGCCTGATCGCTACTGAAGATAAATTTCATAGAACATTTGAAATTGAAAATCTCCGACGTTCAGCTGTCAATTCTATATATCTCAAATCTCAAATTATCCTAATTTTTGATTGTGATCATTCAGTATCAAACGAAAATAGTAGGGAATACTTGATTTTGAAGATCTTATTGTTTATGCATCATGAACAAATAAAAAAAAACAATTTTTAAATAATACAGCATAAGTATATAATAAGTATATAATCTAACAAAAATTATTTCGCCGCAATATAATTATCATGAAATAATAAATTTATGTATTATGTAAGAGCATTTATTCAAATTTTTTTTGGTCAAACTTTATACAAAATTTTGAAATTTCATTCTACGTTATACATTAATTTGTCAATAATTTGTTATATTACTTCACAAAGAAGAAACAAACGCCAATACCAAGTTAATCTGTTCACTTTCAACAAATTTAATACTATTATTTTTAAAATTCATCGATGTCCTTTTGGTTTGAATATTCGGTAATCTTCTTTACAACTCGATGATCAAAATCAATAATATTTCCAGTGCTTTCAGAAATCATATCAGCGATGTTACATTTGAAACGATGGCAGTTTCGAATTCTTGATCAGTTTTGTCTTCAAAGTAGAATAATAAAGTGAATGCAACTCATGTTGATTTCTATGCTGTTCGAGTAGAGAAATTATATCTCGATTAGGCACAAATCGGCAGAGTGTCTCGATTTTGTCAGTGAGAACGGTAAACAACGACAACCGTTTTATAATTTTACATGTTTCCGAAATTTTCAAAGTTATAGGTCTTGCAATTTCGCAGGATTTTAAGATTTGAAGTTGCTGACGACATCACTGAAAAATTTTTTAGCAATCTTCATTGGAGTTAATTTGATCTAGAATCGATTTTTCGATTGGTGCACCTTGAACATAGCTAATTGCGAGCTGTGCGAGGAGCCAAGGTAGCAGAAGAGAATTATTTTTCATTGCACGTTCAAACACTGTCATTTCATAGTCGTCAACAAGCACATCAGCGCTATGTTCTAACAGCAGCTTCCCGCTCTCAACATCGTTTACATATATAGATTCGCAAAGAGCTGTTCCTCCATTACGATCTTTAACGTTTACATCGGTACCCGCATCCAGTAGGAAACGTACGTTTTTTAATAATCTACTCTTAACAGCAAAATGCAAAGCATTCGGTAGCCTCACCCTTGGTGCATTTACATTGAAGTTTTGGTCTTTCAGGAGCTCTGTCGCATCGACCTTCTTGTTTCCAAATATGGACGCTCGCAAATCTTTCCCAAACTTTTTTCTTACTTGTACATCGATTTTATAATTTAACAATATTTGCAGATATTCCATTGACGCTATTGTAAACGAATTCTCCAAAGCTTCAAGACCCACTTCGCTGACAATATCCCAATCGGATAAGTGCATTTAATAAAAACTTTCCACTGTTCCCGGTATTCGCCCGCACTTACCATTATGAGGTGCCAATGTAATCTTCTGTAAAAAATTAGCTTTCCAATCTCATTCCCATAACGCAGAATCAATTCAATGCTTTCGAGATCACATTTTTTCATGACAAACTTTATTCCTAAGCTATAATGATTGCCTGAGGGGTTGCATTCCAAAAACTGCCGGGTGACTTGCGCGTTATTCGTAGACAAAACATATTCGAAGGGACAGTCAGCTGCGACAAGTAATTCTACTAGCTCTTGAGCGTCTAAATTGCTTCTTTTCAAATTGCTCATCAAAATCGGTGCAAAATAGTCGACAACCCTTTTCGACTTCGCCATCAAAATCTCCAAAGCAGTTTTGCCGGTCGACGCGTCGATATAACACGGACGTCTGCATCTCTGCATCCAACAGAACCTTAACTGCCTCGAATTTATCCAACTTTAAAGCTATGAGCAGTACTGTATCTCCAAATGAAATTTCGGCGTTGACGTCCATACCAGTTCTTAACAAATCCTTGATCATAGTTTTGTTATTCTGAACGACTGCTCTGTAAAGCAATGTCGCCTCACTACCACAAATCGAACTAACTGGTTGCGGATATTGTAGTAGTTGTTCATTTCTCAAGTACTCGTTAGGATGTTTCAATTCACCAGTGACTATTAGTTTCTGCTCTTCCTAGAATAAAAATCTAATAATTTTAGCCATTACAACCGTTCAATCAAAGACGAGAGGCGTAGAATAAACATAATAAATTTGGTAAATTGCAAATTAATACATTAATTTAAAATAAGGTGCAACTTACGTACCATTGTTACTCAGTGATATAGAAAAATTCACAAACAACTCAGAAACGAATATATATCTGGATGAATAAGCGTGCAAGTGGGTTCGCAGGATTCTCTATGTCCTTAAATATGATGCTGTAATTTGCTGGCCTTTGTATACTAGCAATCTCAGCGCATCAAAGAGTATCAAAGTTTGGCAATTAACACAATTGTTGATAATTTTGAAAGTCACGAATTTAAACTTATTACTCTATCACAAACCAAACGTAAGTAAGTATACGTACTGTAACGACATACAGCCGTTTTCCCTTCAGCACTCTTCAATACCCTTCAGACTGACTTAAGAGCCGATTGAGGCCTGATCTCTCTTTTCAGAGTCGAATCCTCAAAATGGAGACTGTACTATTAGCTTTCTCTTCTATAATCCTTACGCTCTCTCTATCTACCTATCTATCTCTCTCTCCATCCCTCTCTTTTTCTCTCACGCATACCATAACTATAGATGAGTAGGGATATTGCCAATACAGGCCGTACTGTAGGATTAACGGAGGGCTGCTGATGACAATCCTAGCGAACAACGCCGGGCCATGTGCATTTGGAGGGAAAGTAGAGGATTTAGAGATGAAGGAGAGATACTTGTAGAGAGATGAGTGGTGAGAATATTTCAGGAAACCTATTTTCCAAATGAACTGCGAGTTATACTTCTTTTTGGTTCGAGATATACGGCGCAGGTTCAATATGAATGAGCGAAGAATTGATTTACGCGAGAGAATGATTTTTGTTGTTTATTTATGTATTTTTATGTGGAGTGCATAGTTTTACGAATGTATTTAATTTCGATTATTGCTTCGATAAATATTCAAAACGAACAATAAACTTCTTATGATGTAGATCGTGCAAAAAATTGAAGATTAAATAAATATATATTCGTTTGACGCTTTTGGCAGTTATAGAAACGTGAAAAACCTAGTTAGTAAATAAATATCATCATATTTCATGCTGACAGAAAAGTGAGACAAAGAAACAAAAACAAAAATGCAGTTAGATACGAAAATAAGATTGCTTGTTGCGGAGACTTCATTCGACATACTTTTGGAACGAGTCAGCGACCGCGTTGTAATTTGTCGACTTGAAGAAACTTGTCCACGCATGATTAATGTGGATTGCGATTACTGATATGCCGATCTGTCTAATTCTCTGAATTTAGCGGAATCTAATGTCATAAGATGTATATTGTAATATGCAACGGATAAATCCGCCAACGACAAATTGAATAGAATATTTGAATCCTATAAAATATACTGTATGTAATTTAAAATTATTCAATGATTGGAAGCCAAAGATACAAAAAGTACTGGACCTAAGGCCGTAGCTAAACGATAATTTGACCTCGAAAAAAGTTTATATTATACTTGCGGGGTTTTGAAGAAAGCATTAATTTTGATAAATTATTATAACATGATTTAATAAAGTCACCCACGTACTCATATTAATTTATCACCAAGTCATTCAGTTTATATAGGCTCAAAGCAATCTTTATTTAGTACTTAATGTCTACAGACATTAAAAATTTAATTATTTATAAAACAAACTTTGACCAAACCGTAACAGCTTGCAGTTTATTTTTGGCTGTTTGCTATTATGTGTTTGGCTTTCAGATAAATTTGTACTATAGAAAAGACACAAGTATTGATTTGATTGGGGTCGTGCCCTCGGTCGTGCCACCTTAATTAAATGGCTCTTTAGTCCAGCGGAAAGTTTACTGTTTGGAGCTATGAGATACTTTGCTTCTAACAAAAATTTAGCTTTTATAAATCTCAAAAAAAAAAAAATTAGTTTACTGTTTGGAGCTATGAGATACTTTGCTTCTAACAAAAATTTAGCTTTTATAAATCTCAAAAAAAAATATTAATTGAGGCTCAAAAAAAAATATTAATTGAGGTCATTATTAAAAATACTCACATAAGTATGTATAAGATCAGTCGCAGCCGGAAGCAGAGATAAAAAAATAGTGCATCAAAATTTCCCCTCCATGCGTTGGCGTGAAAAATGATTTGAACAAACGAGGAAAAGCTGACGCGTGACTTGGTAATTTCGAACGCAGATTAAATAATACTGCCCGGCATTTTTCTGCGTGAGAGAAAGAGAAAGAGAGTGTGCGAGCGGTAAGTACGCACGTGCGAAGCCACGCACACACACAGAAAGTTAGAAACCCCTCTCTCCCCTCTCGGTTTTGTATAATGGAGGCTCTCGGCAGTATACGGAACGCCGGCAAAACACGTAGAGCACGCAAGAAGGCGCCCCGAGCGCCGCGGCTGCCACAAGGGGTAATGCACGAGCCAGACAAAGACGGACAGAGTGCGCGAGTCAGTTCGTGTTCTCTCGCGGCCTATACGACGACGAGCGTCCAGCAGTCTAGACGCGGCGCCGGCCGATACAACATATATATATATATGTGTGTAATAGTCAGCGGCACACAATCATTCTTTCGCGTGTTCATCGGTAATTTACCTGCGCGCACGGGTTTAGTTTATATTACCTTTCGCTAGCTCGGGCACAGCCAGCGAGTACTTATTTGCGTGAACGTGTCGTTGGAAAAACAGAACGAGTGAAACAAAATACGAGTGCGTTACAAAGTTTCTTTGTTCGCGATATACACGTACATACGTTGTATGTACATGAACCCCTCGTGTATATGTACTACATGCAGACACTTATTCCAGAAAATCCTGTCATGACTCGCACGACGAGAGATCAACAGTTGCGACGATTTCGGCAGGTCTAAGGACGCTGGTAGTAGTAGTGCACGAGTAACCTTTGCTGTCTAATTGTTGACGTTTCGCACGAGGACAAACGGACACAGTGAGTATCCTACGATTATGTTGCCGTCCTGCCTTATCGCATTCTGATAGTGCCTTTTGTCAATGCGAG
Organism: Galeopsomyia nigrocyanea; assembly: GCA_035047105.1. Lineage (NCBI taxonomy): Eukaryota > Metazoa > Arthropoda > Insecta > Hymenoptera > Eulophidae > Galeopsomyia > Galeopsomyia nigrocyanea. Next base: position 9,765,862 of record JAWWMK010000001.1, on the reverse strand, counting down.
AAAATGGCAGAATTCCATGTGATGGGGTTTGACGATTGATTTTCGCTAACGAGAATTTAGAATTTGCATTTGCAATCAAAACGGATTGATTATGCTGAGGCCGATGAGTAAACTAATTTTAATTTCAACGTTGCGATTGTTACTGTATTGACATTTCAAATTTTGACAATATTAATTATTGCGTACATCGGCTTCTGTAAATTTCAATTGAAACAGCTGTAAAAGTGCTGGTGAAAATTTGCATTCAAGTAAAAAAAAAATGATAACACTTCTGTTGAATGCTTCGACTGGGAGAATTTATTGTTTGATTGGGAGCAAGTTCAAACTATTTTTGAACTCCGCGAGTCATCGTTTTTCCACACCTGAATGTGTTGATCTTTCGATTCCGGTATTTTTTTTTAGAATTCTATTATTTCCAGCGACGATATTTTAAGACGTTTACGATCAAGTTTATTGCGTTGAAAAAGTTGTTACTATATACATACCGATAATAATATTGATAACAACTCGCTCAGAAGAAACTTTTAATAAATACGTAATACATAATTAGTAGCTTTGAAATGAGATATCTTATTTTTAGCATCGTTTCCGGACAGGATATACCGTTCGGATATCTATCAGTTTTCATGTTTTTTCTGTAGCTGATGTCAAGAAACTCGAAAAACAATGAAAAAATCCAAACTAAATAACTGTATACGAAACAAAGATCGTTTTGTTATATTTTATATTTACAATCAATAGAAATTAATAATTTTTTCTATTTATATTTATCAATTCGTTTCCTAATCAGATGACTTTTTTCAAATAATAATTGTACTTGTACAATTTCAAAAACGTCCCACATTCTTGTCATTCCATACTTTTAGACGCCATTTTAATGGCAAGCTGTAAAAAAGCAATTTTGAACCAAATTGTCAGTTGGTTCGTTGAAAAAAAAAATTCGATAAACGCTCTACCTAACTGCTTCCGATGTATATAGAAATGCTAACATTTTAAAATTCTGCACACATTGTGTTTCTATATCTTTGCAGTCTCTGCGGTATATTTAAATGCTTATGCGCAGCTGATACGAAAACGCACACGTAGCATTTTCCAGCATCGTGATCTTGAAAATGAAATAATGTGCTGTACTCTTTTTAACCACTACACTTTTTTTTTCAAGTAATGCATGAACTTAACACTATATTTTGAAAAGTCACCATTCACACCTTTGTAACCAACACAATATTATATGTGAATCAATCTCAGAATATCAAACCGACTCATATATAACAACATACAACCACTTTTCTATGCCGTTATTTACTAAACGTTTATCTATCCTTGGAAAGCTGAAGTTATATACATGCAGGGTCACTGACACGCGGGTATACCACTATATACTCTTCCCATATGTAAGTACTGAATATCGATTTGGCGTATCGCTCACGTCGTCGACGTCTCGAGCAGATCATTTCTTTGATTATTCGAAAAAGCCGTATTATACGAATTTCTAGTCGTCTTATCGAGATCAAGAAATAAACATCATTTTCCCTTTTTATTTACCTGGTTAGGGTAGAAAAAAAAGTTATTGAGAGGGATCACGCACGTCGTCGTCGTCCCTCTCTTTAACTAAATTTTTGCCCCGAAATTGTTTTTCTCGTGAAACTTCCTAATTTCTTTTGCTAGTCTGCCGAACTTTGAGTGCTTCGAGTTTAGCGTGGTATAGTTGATTTGCTAACAGGCGGTAGTTTGATATTTATTGAATTGATTAGTATTAATTTCCTTCTCATATCAACAAGTAACATTACTATTGGAAAAATTCAGTAAACCATTAGTATTTTTGATGGTGTATAAGATGGTTAATTCTGAATTCTTGATTTGTAATTTCTTTGAAGCAATATTTTTTTCAATAAGCAAATTCAGCTCTATTTTGCATGATTTATACGTAACATGCAAACTCAAAACTTCAGGCATACTTTAACGGAATATTATAATCTTAAATTTTGAAAATTGCCCAAAAACGACTCAATCCAAATTGGAACCAATCTCATATTTTAAGTCCAATTTATAAATTCATGCCAATGACGTAATTCTTAAAAGTGATATTGTATAACATCAACTTGTTAATCAAAGAGTCAAATGACCCGTAAAAAAACAAACTTCAAAAAAAAAAAAAAAAAAAAAAGAAAAAGAAAGAAACTCGACTCCGAGATGTATAAATCAAAAAACCGGTCTGTCCAAAAAGATCATCGACTATATACCACTCGCGCGCGGGCGAATGATTGACGCTCGGATTGACGCGTTGAGAAGATGATTTGTAACGAACACAAAAATTTGTTCGTCAAATTCTCCGAGGAAAAAAGAAAACCACGTTATATACCTGCCTACACACGCTCACAAACACACACACACACACACAAAATGTGAGTTAGCAGCGTGGCAACAGCACGTGCGACTATTTTAAAAAGCCACACGCCGAACAAAACTCCAGGAGAGTTTTCCCGTCAGTTCCGAAGTTTAACTCGCCTTAAGACGGCCTCCGTGTGCTTTTTTGTGTAATTGCTTCGGAAGCTTTTTTTTCACTCTGTCTCTCTCTCTCGCGCGCGTTTGGAATGTATGTTTAGACTGCGTGTGACTATTTGGATGCTCTCGTTCTCGACCTTGACTCGCTATTCAATTCTCTTGGGTATATTATTAGGGAATTTGTGGTTTTATTGCCGCTCTTGGCACACACATACAACTGGAACATTAAACGCGAGAGAGTGTCATTTGTTACTATACCAATCCTCATTGATTTGGATGATTGCGTGTTGCTGCCAAGCGATGGCAATGAAACACTTAAACATTGTGCTTCAATAAACACGCGAATTGAGAGCTGTCAAGATATATA
>JAWWMK010000001.1:9746015-9757822 GCA_035047105.1 Galeopsomyia nigrocyanea | reverse complement strand
CAGGTTTACCGTGATGCAATGTAATTTTTACGGTGATGATCACCATAATATTTCAGAGAAATTTCTTTCCGTGTATATAGCGACAATAATGACTGAAGAATTGACGTAAAATGAGAAATTTTTGATCAAACAAAAATACTTATTTGAATTACTAATTACATTACCAGTGTGCTTTCTTTGGAGAGAGCAACAATATTCATCTAAGCTAATTGAAGCATGTAATAACAAAAAACCACACACTTTGTCCGAATAATACTACATATACATATCTGAAAAAGGACAGTTGCTTTAAAATTAGATAATTTTTGCTAGATATTAGCAAATTCATCGTGCGACAACTCGTTTTGAAGCTACTTTCATAAGCTTTAAAATGAGCCCCCACGCGTTATCAAATTCATTCTAAAAACAAAGTTATAGCATTTTGCACATAACAATAACTTATATACCTTACACCAAAAAAGGGTTATTTTGGAGTGAAATAATTTGTGCAACATATTACCGAATTCATCGTACGACATCTCATTTTAAAGCTGCTTTCATAAGCTTTAAAAAGAACCCCAAAGCATTAAAAAATTCATTATTAAAAAAAATGTTACAGAATTTTACGCATAATAGTGATTTACAAACTTTACACTTGAAATAGAAGAGTTGCTTTAAAATGAGATAATTCAGACTACATATAACCGAATTTATTGTGTAACAACTCATTTTAAAGCTGCTTTCGAAAGCTTTAAAATGATTCCTCGCACACTAATAAATGCATTCTAGATACAAAGTTATAGCAGTTTATGCACAACAATTCCATATGAAAACCTACGTTTTTGCTTCCTTTTTTTATTAATTGAAAATAAGCTATAAAAATTTTTCTAGTCAATAGATTTACTTGAAAATTATTTTCTAGTAAAAGCTCTTTCGAAAAATATTGAAGCATGAAATATCAAAATCAAAAAACTGTAGCGATAGATCGAAAATGTTCAAAAAAAAGCGAAAACAAAGCTTCCTCTCCAAGGAAGCGAAAAAGAAGAGAGAGAAATGTTATTTTTCAATGTCAATTGTATATTTTCAGGTATCCCGATACCCGCGATCACCGAGGTAACAATCCCGGTACGATTCCTCTTCACTCTACTGGGTCCGCGCAATTCTGAACTCGACTATCACGAGATAGGTCGTTCGATCTCCACGCTAATGTCGAACAGATCGTTCCATCAAATAGCCTACAAGGCGAACGAGCGTCGCGAGTTGCTATCGGCGATCAATGAGTTTTTGGACGACTCGATCGTATTGCCGCCGGGCGATTGGGAGCGTCAAGCATTGCTACCCTTCGACGAGCTCAAGGCCAAGAGCGAGCACATCAGGAAACGCAAGGCCAAGGCCATCGAGGAGAAGAAGCAGCAGCAGGTGCAGATACAGAGCGGTGCTGCGGCTGCCAAGAAAGGTTTGTTATTACTTTTGCGTCTTTTTATGGAAGCAGCTGCAGCTGCTCGACGATCGATACGTGCGCCCGTTCCGTGTGCTATTATCATACTCTGCATCGTCGCCGACGCCGCCGGCACCGCACAGTTTGCGCGAGCTAATTGAGAAATTAAATGACTTTATTAAGAGTACTACATTGCTCCGCTAGATTAAACGCTCTCTCGATTAGAATTACCTTCTTGCTTGCGAATGTGATTTCGTCGTTTCTTTTTATTTTCATTTGTTTTTTTTTTTAAAGACGGTGTAACAGTCGTGTATTGATTTTTGCGCAAAGTTCATTGGCGAAAGGCAATCTATTTTAAATTGCAACGTAAAGCAGTTTAATCAAGGTTTCAATTCAAGGCTCTCGCATTTTTATGCTTAAAACCGTCACTTAAATTTCTCGCAAATTGATTAACAACGTAATGTCATTAGTTTCTTAGTCGATTCGATAATGTTGCTTATCGACAAAAAAATTAGATTAAATACGCACGTTTGTTTCACGATGAATCGAAGTAAAATACCTAAACGACAGCCATTAGTAAACGCAACGGCTTTGAATAATTGATGAATAACCGTTGGAACATTGAAATTGTCCATGAAACGTTAGCTAATTCCGCTAAAGAGCCCACGGGCAAACACACACACACACACACACACACACACACACACACACACATAGCGTTCAAAGCGCGCACAGCATCGCATCTCTCTCTCTATAATCATGCAAATTGGTGTACCGCCCACACGTAGCATTGCTTGCGGCTGAGGACGAGAAGAAGCCACCCGACGACAGCGATCCATTGCGTCGTACCAAACGGCCCTTCGGCGGTCTCATCAACGATATCAAACGACGCTACCCCCACTACCTGTCGGATTTCACCGATGGCTTCAATTCGTCCTGCCTCGCTGCCGCGATTTTCATGTACTTCGCCGCCTTGTGCACGGCAATCACGTTCGGCGGTCTGCTCAGCGACAAAACGCACAACACCATCGGCATCTCCGAGACTCTCTTCTCGTGCTGCCTGACCGGTATCATCATGGCGTTGTTCGCGACGCAGCCTCTCGTCATCATTGGTACCACTGGACCACTGCTGCTCTTCGACGAGAGTTTGTATCACTTTTGCCAGGCCAACGATCTCGAGTTCCTCACTCTGAGGGTCTACGTTGGCGCTTGGATGGCTATCATTGCTCTGGCTATCGCATGCGTCGAGGGCTCGGTACTGGTGAGTGTATCAATTCTTTGTCACGTGATGAAGTGATTTTTTTTTCTCAACAACGAAATTTTTTTTTTTACAGGTAAGACTCTTCACTCGTTTCTCCGAAGAGATCTTCACCGGACTGATCTCGATTCTCTACATCGTGGAGACCTTTCAGAAGCTCATCAATTACTTCAACCTGAATCCCCTGCTACTCGAGTATTGCTTTGGCCCGTACAATTCCGACAACGAGACGGCCTATCAGCAAGATCAGATAGCACCGCCGGTCTCCAATTCTTCGGAATTCGCGCGTCTGAGCTTATTAGCCATCGCCGCCGCGTCCGAGAACAGCAGCCAAGCGAACTACAGTATCTTCATCCCGAGTCGCAATCCCAAAAGTGGATCTCTGATCAATCAGCCCAACACCGCGCTCATGTGTACGATTCTCTGTCTGGGCACTTTCCTCGGCGCTTACTATCTGCGAATTTTCCGTAACAGCCATTACCTCGGACGAAGCGCGCGCCGAGCTTTCGGCGACTTCGGCGTGCCCATCAGTATCGTGATTTTCGTGCTCATCGACTTTCTGGCGAGCGTCAAGACGGAGAAGTTACTCGTGCCCGAGGGTTTGACGCCTACACAACCGGACAGAAGTTGGCTGGTTATTCCTACGAACAATATACCCGCTTGGATGATGCTGGCTTGCTGCGTGCCCGCCCTTTTGGCTTATATTCTCGTTTTCATGGAGACGCAGATTTCCGAGTAAGTTTCCTTATTTAACAGACCTTTTCCTTCACTTTAACTGCCATATATTTTTTTCGATAGTCAACACCGATGTACATTATCCATAAAAATGAAATTTCATAATATCAACATTAATTCTATAAATACATTTTAAAAGATGAATGTGTCGTTCTCAACAGATTAATCATCGATAAGAAAGAGCGTAAACTGCGCAAAGGCAACGGCTACCACATGGACATAGTCGTGGTGTGCCTGATGAACTTTGGATGTGGTCTGATCGGTGCGCCATGGTGTTGCGCCGCCTCGGTGCGCTCGCTCACCCACGTGAACGCGGTGACGGTGATGTCGCGCACTCACGCGCCCGGCGACAAGCCGCACATCGTCGAGGTGAAAGAACAACGTGTATCCTCGCTCCTCGTAGCCATTCTCATCGGAGTGAGCATACTAATGGCGCCGTTACTGCGCCGAGTTCCAATGTCAGTGCTCCTCGGGGTTTTCCTCTACATGGGCGTGTCGTCGACCAATGCCGTGCAGATGTTCGACCGCGTCAAGCTGTTCTTCATGCCGGTAAAACATCACGGCACCGCCAACTACGTGCGACGAGTGCAGACCTACAAGATGCATTTGTTCACCCTCATCCAGATCAGCTGCTTGGCCATTCTGTGGACTGTCAAGAGTACGCAAGCCGCCCTCGCTCTACCATTTTTCCTCATACTCATGATACCGCTCAGGGCACAAATGAGACATTTCTTCAGCCCTGCCGAATTGAGGGCTCTTGACAGTAAGAATCCCGATAACGAGGACGAACCCGATTTTTACGAAGAGGCTCCTCTACCTGGTTAAAGCCAGTGCCCAAACCTTTCGATTTTTGTGTCTCTATTTCTCTCTCTTTCTCTCTATTTCCGTCACCTATGATTTTCGAGAGGCTGACCAGCCGAAGTTTACGACAATTATTCTAAAAAATTTCAAATGCGCTCAGGTCAATTTGTAACTTTTAATCCTTCGTCATTCAATTTGTCATTTGAATTCTAAATGATATCATTGAATAGTGCCGTGTAAATGTATGTTAGTTTTAATGGAATATCAAGGTGCTATCTCTAATTTATTCTAATTTACTGTAAGTTATAATAACAGAAGCTTTGCACGATGACGTACTGTATAAAAATTGAAAAAAAAAAAGATTCTTAGAATATTTGTATTGATACGTAGCATATTCTTTATGAATTTTATTCTCACGAGTAATTAGTCTTATACTTTTTAAGCGAATCTCCATTGCATATAATTCTTGTTCATCCTGTTATTCATCTTGATCTATGAAAGAGATCCTCTTTTCAATATATTAACTTAATTCACCCTGTGGTTTCTATATTTTTCTCATGAAAGGTTGGAAATCAATGCATCAGGCACGTGTACGTTAAGTTTTTAATTATGATAATCGAATACTAATTTTTTTTCCAACAATATTTTCTTTTTTTTTAGTAGTATATATCTATTGCATATCATATATGAACATATTTTAATAGTCGAAATGCTATACATGAATTTATTTTCATATGAATCTTTGTATAAATGCACTCAAATCCGAAGTGATAAATCGTATACGCAGATTTTATTTTTTCAACGTACTAGGTAAATGAAACGGGATTTCGGATAATTGACATGTAGACAACTATTTCCGCTACTTAACGTACGTACGGATGCTATGTCACATTATTTTGAAAGATTTGTCAAGAATGTATAAGAGCTTTTTAAAATTTATGTTTTGCTAAAGTGTTTTATCGAACCCAATTTGTATATAATTCAATTACATGCACACAAATATTTTGTATGGGAGCAAAGCGGTATTATTTCATTGTTGTTTTGAAATTAAAAACAACACTTTTAATCCTTTTTAAGTATTTCATTCTGTAAATATCGAAAGCATGTACGAATCTCTAAAGCATTGAAAATTTTACATGATAATAAATTATAAATACGCAAATGTCTAAAGTAATTAATTATTTTTATGTAAAATCATTTTTGTGGCAGAGAAAGTGTGATGTTTCCTAAGTATTTTTATAACTTGTACAATTAAAGATACCATATACAACTACGAATTGAATGTGCTCATTTCTGATTGAAACCTCCATTAGTATCGGATATGGAGCGATAATGGACGTCCATTGGTGGATGAGAACTTGTAAATAATTGTAACATTATATTCTGTTAGCCTGGCAGAAAAGTTTCTCTGTAAAGCTGTCGTTTTTTCGTCTTAATTTTGACTAAAAATTTCACAAATCAAACTTGAAAACCAAGATAATTCAACATGTTTATTGCAAAGAAACTTTCGAAGATGTGACACCTAAGTGTGATGTGACATTGAAATAGAATTTGAAAACATTTTTTCTATACTTCGCAAATTTTATAGATAAAATGTCATGCGTTACAGTGAAACATAAGCGAATCCAATTTTCTGCTATGGTAAGCGTTGTGCGTTGCGGGTTCGCCGAAGTTGATCGAAAGCAGATTAGTGCCTAAGATGTTAAAAAGGAATTAAAAGAGGAGAGTGCCAAAGTTAATTATAACAAATTGTCTCGACTTCTATCGTCATACCTCATGTACTTTTCAACTTTATGGTAACATTTACTTTTAGGTTCTTCATTTGAATGCTACGTTGGGAAAATTGAAAGTTTACTTAGAGTAACAAAATAATCTGCCAGCTTACTTTACATTAATAATAAAACTGCCTATTTTGATGGAAATGTTGTTTTCAAACTTCATACGTAATCTAAAAAACGGGATACAATGAAATTTCGCAATAAATTATACCAGTCAATATTTCATATCAATTAGTGTTGACACGAAAAATAAATTATTTTTTGTAACATTGATTTATCATTCTTCTAGTATTAGAATGTACATTTTTCAAGTGTAAATTTGTTTATAGAATCTCATAATTTAACAGCACATAACATGTGTACCTTGATCAATACTACCTCTTAAGTCGAGAGCATTATAGTTATATAACGTAAAAAGCTTAAGGACTTTTTGAACGTGTTTAAAGCTGTCCATTGCATAGTGATCAAACTTGTATGAGGAGCGAAGTATAGAGAAACAAATGTAAGAAAACAGTATAAAGGTCAGAAAATATAATTTTTGAATTTCTCATGTCAAACTTATAAAAATTTGCTACAACAAAAAAATATTACTGTATGATATGAGCGTTCTTTTAAGACTTGTAAGCATTTTATAAAATTAACATGCAAAAAAAAGGTTTTTGTGTAACGTTATTTTAAGTTAAAAAACACATAGAATTCTGAAACAAAACTTGTATGATCGTATACATTTTTTTTCCTTCTGTCTGAATACTTTTCATTCTTTCTCAATGATAATCTTGTTTTAGTTGAAAACTTGTACAAAAATTATGTTTGTAGGAAAATGAGAAGAGTATTTAGATAAAATGAAACTTTCGATATTGAGAAGCCTTAGATTTTTCTAAAGTAATTACACTCAAAACTATTTTTCACGATGATCTGGATTGCCTAAAATATGCTACAAAGGATTTGAAATAAAGTTGGGGATTTTCAATCATAATCAAAGTTACAATACTATTCTAATCGTAAATGTAAATGTATATCCATTTTATCTTAAAATATCAAAGAAAAAAAGTCGTGGGTATGTAATAAATGACGTTTATGAACATTTGAAGTACCGATGGTTACATGTTGTGGACAAGGACCAAGTGATAATGAATTGTATGTGTGGTATTGTAGTGAGGAAGCTTAAAACTATTTTAGGATGCAACATACATGTATAAACATAAATTAAGAAAAAAAGCAGAAAATGTGAACTGAAAAAGCCATATTTTCATTCTGTAGGAAATTTTGCTCAATAGGAATATTTCTTGTTAAATAAAGGCAGAAAAATTAATCATCAAGTTTGCAAATATTTTAAAAAGTATGCAACAAAAAAAAGAAAAAAAATTGACTGTACTAAAAAAAACTCGTAGTACAACCATTCAACTGATTATTGTTAAAAAAAATACGAATACAGATGTATGTTCTGATAATTAGTTACTAACAAAGATGAAGGTTGCTATTAGCTGATTGTGATAGTTATCAAAGTGGCTAAGAAAACTTAACTTTAAACAAACGCACTTGTTTTATCATTCTTTTTTATTATGTGCAGAGAAATAAAAAATTTATATCTTAATTAAAAGCTTAAAGAAATTATTTTTGAAAGAAAAAAGCAAGAATGCGTGTATGTATATTGCAATGATGGATTGTATTGAGGTTTATCGCGAAATAATTTTCATTCACCGCAAAAGATATGTATCTTGAAATTTTTTGAATATTATTCCTCTATTATTATTTGTATTCTTGCGATAAAATGTTATTACTATTATTGTAAGTATTATATTATGAATTTCTTGTAACAAGAGATTATGATGAACTCTATTGTTATTAAATGATATAAAAATATTGTAAATAATCTAGTTAACTTGACAGTATTATGAGTAATAAAATAAAATATGAACCTCTTAATGAAATTGTTTCGGTTTTTTATTAGATAAAAACAAATATTTTAACTGCTGCTTTTGTATTTGTTCAGATACACCTGTCATTATTAAATTTACACATTTATTTTATTTTAATTTCAACAAAAATAGTTTCAATTAACAACTAATTTTCAATTTCAAAAGTAATTCTGTTGCACAGCAAAAATGTGAAAGTTTAATTTAAATGGACTGCCTCTTGACCTTTAGTGTCCTCTGAATTCTGGCTTAGAGTGATATGTAAATATTTCTAGTTGGAAGTGATAGATAGCACGTTTAATTTACTCCACAAAAAATCAAGCAACACAACAATTTAATTTCAAATGGAAGCAAATATTTCAACATAATGTGTATTTATTGTTAGTATTTAATTTATTAAACATTAATAGATATAAATGGCTTCTCCAAGAGTAGCTGTCAGAGTTATCAAAAATCTCTCACCACAAAGAGTTCAAAATGTTTTAAGTGTCAGGTATAACATTCAAATACTAATGGACAATCTTTTATTTTTATAACATCTGTTTGATCATAACTTTAATAGGCAGGCTCTTAGTCCAAAAACACCTGGAAAAAGTAGTCTAACAGTTGAGAGTATTTTAGAAAGGCAAGAAGCATCACCAGTTTTTAATCTTGATACCCCACATAGAAGAAAAATTATTAATGAAGGATTTCTAGGTAAATGTCGCAAAATACTTGGAAATGGAGCATTTGGAACTGTTTATAAAGCAAGTTACAAAGGTTATAACTAAACCAAATAGAAAAATAAGATCTGGAAAAATATTCCAGAATTAATAATTAATAGTTATCTCTCATAAAGGTGAACCTGTTGCTGCCAAAATAATCAAGCACAATTACAATAAAGAAAATTTATTGGAAACTGAAAAACAAGCTGCTTATTTAAGCCATCCAAATGTAGTAAAAGTTTTCAAAGTAGATAAAGGGCCTGCTTTGACACTCATAACAATGGAATTATGTGGCGATTCGTTACAAACAATTCTTGACAAGAATGAACTTTCAAAAAAAGAACAAATTCATTTTTGGAAATCAATGGCAAAAGCTTTGAAATACTGTCATGAAATGGGTATTGTGCATGCTGATGTGAAACCTAAGAATGTATTGATGGGAATGGATAATCAACCAAAATTAGCAGATTTTGGTAGCGCTGTATTTATGAATGCAACATATAATCCATCAAATTTCCATGTATGATTCTTTTACTTTTTTAGTTTTGAAAAACACGGACTGTAACAAATTTAAATTTTAAAATCAAAGTGACATTTTTCATATTTTAATAACTTGGACAAACAAAATTTGAAAAAGGTAGTATTAATAAAGTATTCATTAATAATTTAATATTCATTTTTAGGGAACTCCTGGTTATGCAGCTCCAGAAGTTGTGTCTGGTAATAAACCAACACCTTTGTCAGATATTTATGCGTTAGGTGTTTCTGCCTGGCAAATGCTTACAAGAAAAAGACCTTTTGCAGGCTTACACGTACACACAATTTTGTACCTTACAGGAAAAGGAAAAATACCATCGGATAGCAAATTAGATGATGGTTTTGGAGGAAAATACAGGGATTTGTATGAAAAAAGTTGGAGTAAACTAAGTAAAGATAGACCTAGTCTCATTAAAATTATTAAAAGTTTAAGTAAAATGGAAAGAGAGGTTTGCTAGGTTTCTCAATGAACAATATAGAATTTTGAACCTTATTTTACATTTTATTGATTCTTTAAATTACCTTATATCCTATTAGTATAAAAATATTTAAGGATAAGTTTTTTCAGTTCTCAAACTTCCGGCATTTCTCCACCAGGAACAAGCTGTAAAACAGTATTCAATAATTCATATAGTGAATAAGTTACCGTATGATAAATTCATCAAGTAGACAAATATTTGAAAATTACCATGGTAATGTTGTTTCCATTGAGTAATATTTGATCTAACTTTGTGACTCGCCTTCCTTCAGGAGTGGCTTCACTTTCTGTCACATCGTCCAGCAGCATATTGACAAAATCATCAAAACCTTTCAGTGTTCCCACAATTTCTTTATCGTTCTTCATGATGATGTGAATTCTCGAACCAATACATTTGTCTACCAGTTCTAAAATGAATATTGATAATAAGTTAGTACTTTAACAGTTAAAAATAAGGAAACACAAACAATCATTTCAAAGTATTAAATCATTTCATTTGTTTAGTTTAATTAAAAACAATGATCAAATCATTCTCGGTTAGGTTATAACAGCAAAACTTATAAAAAAACTTACCAAGAGGCAGCAAAGTGGAAGGATTGGTAGTTACACTACTAGTGCTCGACATTTTTCGCTAAAACTAAAAGTTTCGTTTGAACTTCAGAATCAAATTATTTCTTTCAAAATTAACTACTTTGCTATTTGACAATGTAGTTTTTGTTTTCGTTCTCTCTTTATGCGTGAACATCGCGAGAGTTGTCATGCCGGGCGATCTTGTATCGTGAACTCGAAACTCGAAAAATTTTGAATTTGGATAATTTAATGGCTTTTGTAAAATTTTTACTTGATTGAAAAAATATGATAGATCAAATTTTTTATTGTATTCACTTATAAAAATTACTTGAGTGTTTCTTTTTTCGAACGTTCTTATCTCGCTAAAGCGGTTAACTTCAAGGCGAATAAAATACTGTATAATATCCCCGCCTACTATCGGTTTGAAAAAGATAGGCACATTAATTGCTTCCCAAGCGTATATCTTTTTGAAAAAAAAAATCGCATGAAAATGAGACTTACATAGTGACAAAGCTTGAGATTTTGCGCGTCGATTGGTTCATCAGCGGTCCGTCTACAGCAATTAGCAAAGCTTTGGCAGCAATCGAAAGGACAAAAAACACGGAATTTCGCGCGGTTTTTGACACGAGCAACTTCTCACAGCTGGCGTTTCGTCAAAAATGCTTGAAACACTGGAAAAAAAAATTCAGCATGTAGTTGAAAGTCTTCCTAAAGAAACTGCGGTGGAATTTTTTGAAAAAGTCAATTAGTTTATTTGTAAACTGCAATCTCCGGAAAAAATTATCTCTCCAATGGCTTGTCCGATTGGTTTGGGACTTAATGCAAATTAATGAAAATCATTTGAATATTCTAATTTTCCATCATTTTATAAATATATTATTTAAATTTTCCAATGGCAAAGTCACAAAGTTAAGAGTAAATATCAATCGGAGCCGAACTTTTTTTTTAAAGAGTGCAGCGACATACAGACAATAGTTTTATTGCTTTCAGTAGCTGGAGCTGTCATTGTTTCCACTTAATGGCTCAAAAAAAAAAATTCGGCTCCGATTGATATAAGTCCCAAATCAATCAGACAAGCCATTGGAGCGATAATTTTTTTTCGGAGATTGCAGTTTACAAATAAACTAATTGACTTTTTCAAAAAATTCCACTGCAGTTTCATCAGGAACACTTTCAACTACATGCTGAATTTTTTTGCCAGTGTTTCAAGCATTTCTGACAAAACGCCAGTTGTGAGAATCAAGTTGCTCGCGTCAAATACAGAGCGAAAATCCGTATTTTTTATCCTTTCGATTGCTGCCAAAGCTTTGATAATTGCTATAGACGGACCGCTGACGAACCAATCGACGCGCAAAATCTCAAGCTTTGTCACTATGTAAGTCTCATTTTCATGCGATTTTTTTTTCAAAAAGTTATACGCTTAGGAAGCAATGTGCCCATCTTTTTCAAACCGATTACTGGTGTAGGGGCGCGTGCCGAGCGTATTTTCAAATTTAGATAAAAACACAAATCGATATAAAAGGTTTGGTAGCGTGGACAATAATTTAAATAAAATGAATTCACAAATAAATTAAATGAAGAGGTAACGTGAAATAATAATTCAGTTGATTCAA
>JAWWMK010000001.1:9722607-9745915 GCA_035047105.1 Galeopsomyia nigrocyanea | reverse complement strand
TCTCTCTCTCTCTCTCTCTCTCTCTCTCTCTCTCTCTCTCTCTCTCTCTCTCTCTCTCTCTCTCTCTCTCTCTCGCCGCGACTGCAGAGAATCGTTCGTTCATCTCCCACTCCGCGCGCTGGTCAATTTCGCAAACCCGCTATCGCTATCGCGCGCCTATGTATAGACCCGGCGAAAAGTGTTGCCGGCGCAGCATTCGCGCGAGAGTCTCTCACATCGTCGCACATTATTATACACAGGTCGCAATAGAATTCCATCGAGTTTTAAAAACCTATATATACGGATACTTTAAGGAATTTCGTAATATAAGAATAATGAACGTTGAGCGCGTGTCTGCGAGCTTGCAAGTTTGAATTTTGGCGCGCTTTGAAAGTTGCGCAGAAAGAGAGCGAGAGAGAAAGAGAGCAAGAGAGAGAGAGAGATAGCGAGTCATAGCGGAAAGGATCGATGCGGCTGATGTGCGAGGAGGACGTAGCGGTTGCAGCGCCGCCACCGCAGCAGCAGCAGCAGCAGCACGAGCTCAACGAGCTGGTCGTCGAGCTAGTTGGTGTCGTCGAGGACGGCAGGACCAAGTCGTCGTTTCAACTTCCCGGTGATCACGATGACACTTTGAGCCACGACGAGATGCCCGACATGGAGCTTTGCACCGACAAGGTCCTGTCCAAGGGCAGGATTCTTCAGGAGCTCACCAAGGCTGTCAAATTGGTAAGTCGCAACTTCTTTGTTTTCTCGTCTAGGGTGGTTGACTGTATGTGTGTGGGTGTCTTTTATGTCCTTTCGTGCGATTTTTCCTTTGACAAGTCAGTGATTGCTATATTCTCAAGATATTACAGCGAAAGTTTCGTGTGCAGTGTTGTTGCGTCGACGAATTGTTAGCGAAATTCCCTTCTTAATACTCCGCGGTGATGTATATATATTCCGCATTGATTTTCCCGGTTTACGTGCGTATGTATTGGACGTGGCTGAGTTTGGCCTCCTCTCGACGGTTTCGTAAAGCTGCATTTACAGTATACTGCGATTTTTTTTTTGTAAATCATGCGTTACATGTTTTTTAAGCGTGAAATTATATACATACACATTTTTTCAATTGCAATTGATACTTTCGTTCGTAAGCTTCACGTGCGAGCTTGCGAGAACGACTTTAACATTGTATTTCATTGATTTCTCGGTCGTTATGCGCTGCTTCGGATTTATACGATCGACTATAACGAGCAAAAAAAAAAAAAAAAAAAATATATATATATATATATATATATATATCTGTTATTCGTGAAAATTGAAAGGAGATAGTATACTTTCCAATACTTCGTCGAGAAACTTCATTTCAATGCATGTCACGCGTATATTGAACGCTGGCGTAAATGCAATCTGATCCTGCCTTATGTCACTATATACTATACTTTTTCTCGTTTTCAAAGAAATTCCTCGATAAACGTAAAACGTTCTTTTTAATTTGTTCGATATAATAAATAAAATTGTGAATTCGTTGTTATTGGTTAGCGTTATACTTCTGTAGAATAAAAATGCTATTAATGCAGTTTTCCTCGTAAACTGAACTAGAACAACAACAAACAACAAGAAAAGCACGTACATGTACATACATGCATTTCCGTTGCAAAAATTTTCTTTTCAAAGTCATCAACATTGACATGAAAAAACCGGTTTCAATATTTTTTTATCAACTGTTGATAGAGAATCAACAAATTTCAATGACGAGCTTGTGCTTTTCTCGCATATGCACTGCTTTATCTCAAACGTTTCACCGCTCAATAAAGTCGCTAAAGTAAATGGGTGTATACATATACGTATATGTATATAACAAGTTTTCGGTGTAAAAGCGGCATAAAAGCGGAGGCTAAAATTGTACGTAAAAAGTGAGACAGCTGCGACGCGAGCGCCCTTATTCCAGGGGCCACCTGCCCGTAACTATCGGTGTCGAACAAGTCACTCCGACTTGTATACAGATATACTTTGATCTGTTGTTATTTACTCGTATCGCTCAAAACGACTCAGACTACTCTGCGCTCTGCATGCGCGGTTTTAATAAGCGCGTCAAGGCGAGAGCAGACAGACACACTGCAGCGAGCAACAAAAGTCAGTGAAAGGTTTCTCTCTCGCGACACGGAGAGTTTTTTTTTCTCTCTATTTTTTTTTCCTCGTGGTGAAATACTAGAAGCTTGTGCTTGTGATCTGATATCAGCTGTCAGCACCGCCTGGAGGAGGGACACTTTAATCGATGCGAAAATCGCATTATAAACTACCTGGCGTGGAAGTTGTGCTGCTGAAATTCAATTAACTCACCCGAGGTATGTGTCATCGCGCGCGCGAGTTTTCCATGCAACAGTTTAGTGTTATATAACCTCAAACTTTTTTTTTTGAAAACAGATTTCCAGTGGTTATTTATAGAAAAAGTTATCGAAAAAATATCGGATGACAAGTTGTTCTGCGTGGTTTTTTTTTCACTTTTGACAGAACGCTGCTTTCTCACGCAATCGAATTCGTGTGGATTCGTATTTTCCTTGATTGTTCAATAAATTCAATTTACTGTACTTTTTTTATATTCGTTTGTGAATCTAGACAGCTCATATTTTTCAAATAAATGATTATTATTAGATACTAACTGTATAGCATAGACGAGTTATTTCATCGCTTAGCACTGACCAGCACTGACCAAAGTCCTTGGCCTAAAGTTTTGATGTTATACATAGATAGATGGGCCACGATTAGCTGATCTGTCTTGGCTACCTTTCTCTCTTTGTTTTGTACCTATAATTATACCTTTATAGCACTTAGTGTATTGAAAGAGAATCTTTTGTTTACGATACGAAAACCAATATTCGTTTTCGGGAAAAATATGAGTTTCATTTTCAACTACTTTCTTTTGTGAGGTTCTTGATAGATTGACATTTATCAAAATTTGTATTAAATCAAATTCATATGAATCAATTGTAATAACAGTTATAATCCATTAAATTTCCTATTTAGTATCTAAGATAATAATTAGATGATTATTAATCTTGCAGGTTTATATCCAGAGTTTGCACGGTACAGTTGTACTGGATGGTGACTCATGGCTTGTATATTGGCTTGACAGAGCACTACGCCATGGACTACGCATTGAACGTCATGGATATTGGGGCACAGCTAGAGAACTTAGTCATCAAGATACAGTAGTCGTCATTCATGCTTTGCAAAATGTGCTGACATCCATTGGAAAAGGTTAATATTTCAGACTGCTACTTGTATTTGAAAATTTTCTGTAATTCACAGTTGTCAATGGTTTATTGCAGGTCGAGCTTGGCTATATCATACACTTAGCGAGGGTAGCTTCGAAAGTTACTTGGCATGCATGCTGAGAGATACCAAAACTTTGAAAAAACAATACTTTCCTCATGCTCTTGTACGAGACCTTGACAATACAAATCAACTGATCAATCTCTTGGCCGGACTCGAAAATGTCTCCTTCACGTTACAGCTGGTAAGCTTAACGTTCATGATTCGAATAACAAAGTCAATCATCATTGGTGAAAATTAATTGAACAGCAAATTTTCCTATCTCAAGCGGAGAATAATAGGCAATTTATTGTTTGCTATCTGCACGATAGCTATACAAAGTTTTTTTAAATCTCAAGCATTTTTATCAATAATGATAAACGCCCGTTTCTACGTTAAATTAGGGTGTTGAATTTATCGTGTCTAAAGTAGATAATGCATCTTCCATGCTAAATTTATAACCCCTTGCCTTTTAAAAATTATCTGTCAATGTAAATTCAATAGTTTTGCTATTCACCTCTCGCTGTTATCGTGAAACCTGTGATAGCTCTGCAAAAAAAAAATTAAGATAGCTTGGAATTTTTGCTTAATTGAAGTACGATAAAGCTTCATACCCTTCTACTAAGCATTAATCAGAGAGAATAATTAAGCTTCTTTGGTATATTAGTTCAATTATTTATTCGCGAAGAAGATACAATCATCAACTTTGTTCTATGAAAATTAATTTTTTTTAATGGCAATTCTAGATTAGATAGTTCGACGATGTTTACACGAATATGCTCGTATCAGCGAGTATAAAAGTCGCCCGTTCGATAAATATTTGACGTTTTTTTTTTGTTTCGGCAGTGCAGTGATTCGCGGCCAAGCCTTCTCTCGATCGTTCCCCGAAAAAAATCGTATAACAAATGGCTTTCACGCGCGTAATAAGTTTACACAAATAGTTGAAAAATTGCACATTCGAGTGTTGAATGGGAAGGAGCGAAAGCAGTGAATGAAAAGTCGGCTGTTGGTATTATCAACGTCATATACATACACACACATATACATTGGGGCGATTGCAAGTTTTTATCTATCTCACCGCTCGAAGGATATTAATAATGAGCTTGACGATAAGACTCAAAAATATACATATTCCCTCCTCTTTAAGCGGTTATATATTCAGGGCCGAGAGCACTCAACAATATCACCCCCCTTGGTTGCAATTATCGCCGGTTAATAAATAGCTTCCGTCTCTTTCTCTTTCTTTCTCTCTCTCTCTCATTCTTTGCCTGTGTGTGCGTGTACGTGTACATATGTGTTTTCGCCAACAGAGGCCATGTCGGGTTATCAATATTCGCTCTCTCTCTCTTTCTCATGTAGTGGGCAACTGAATGCTGCAACTTAGTTGCATTTGTGTGCGCGTGTGTATTTTTTTTTTTAATTTCTTTACGCGCCTCGACCGATGATTTAATATCGGCGTGCCTCTCGCGTGCAGGCGCGCGCGTGGAAAATCTCGCGCGAAAACAGCTTCGGATCGAATCAGAGAAAGAGAAAGAGAGGAGGGACATCAAGACGAGTTCGGATAAGAGAGTGAAGAGAGAGAGAGAGATTTTTTTTTTAATTTTTATTCTCTCTTTCGTTTGATACTGATTTCTGCACTCGGCTCCTATATACACCATCTGAGAAAAAAAAATTCATCAGCCGGATGTTGTTTATATATTCAATTGACTTTGTTACTATCGCTTGTTTTTCGTCTAATTTTGGATTCAATACTTATGCGCGTGGCTTATATCGAAGAAAGTACATGTGGTTCAATGTGAAGTAACAACTGATTATGAATTCCGGTAATAGCCAAGTTTCTCTCTCTCTCTCTCTCTCTCTCTCTCTCTCTCTCTCTCTCTCTCTTTCTCTCTCTCTCTCTCTCTTTCCAATTAAATGTTTCGATTGTACGTCGATGTTGAAATCTATACGACTTGTCGTTGGATTTGACTTCAATTGCATTTTTTTTTTCGTTCGCTCTCGTCAAAAGCGCTGACTTCAATTGAAAGATGCTCCATATTTTGCTTATCGGCGAAAATTTTCTGATGCCTCGGTAGTTTCCATCCACAAGAGCTACTCTGACAACTCTGACGTGTTACTGATCTGCTTGCGCCTCGGCGCGAGGAGAATTTATCGGTTGCCGATAGAAGTCAATCAAATTGTCGTTTGGCATCGTCAGTTAAAATTTTTTTTTCAAACCATATTCTCGCAAAATCAGCGAAATATGATTCTCGATTTGATTAATCGCTGTGAAATTTGCTGATCGCATACGTTCCCTTAAAAAAAATTCATATTGGTTAATAATCTGGACTTTTAACGTAGTTCGCTGGTATTCGATGAGTTAACAAAAATTTTATCAGAGAGTACGATTCATCTTGCACGTGAACAAATAATCAATTCACTATCAACAGACTCAGTACAAAATCAATTTTTCTAACGTCCACACGTGCGTATGCGTTGTCTGATTACAGGACGTCACATACCTGGACATCGTCAACTACATGCCTCAAAGGCCAATGAGCGGCTCGCCATCTGGCACAGCTTTGAGCTTGCACTTGCGCTCGACAAGCGTGTCCTCGAGCCTCGCCTCGCCCGGCGACAGCGGAATTGCCTTTGACAGTGACATGGATGCCGCCAACGAGACTGACGCTAGCAGTTACAAAGAGGTACGTTTAATTGAGCACAGGGTTCAGTCTCTTTCGAAATCATTCAAATTCGATCTAATGGCAATCGATTCGTTGTTTTTTTTGCACACGCAAAGTGGAAGAGATATCAGGTAATTTTTCACTTTTGAAGTTTATATATTTGCGCTCTATCGACTTTATCTTTAACTTCATTAATCGAGTAGTAGCAAACAATTTTATAATTTAATAGGTCGTGACATTGTATCGCGCTATACACACAAATTGACACATTTTTTCCCTCGTATTTACGGGCAAATATGATTAACTGGCATCGCTCATAATTCTTTTTATCCACGCGCGCTTATAATTTTATGCTTATTTATGAAGATATTTTCGCATTTTTTTTTGTGCTCTCTCTTCGCCGACTACGTCAGATTGTTAATCATTACCACTGTTATCGTTAAACAAACGATATATAAAGCTTCAATAATTTCTAATTAGCGATGGCAATGCTTTATTCAACTCTCGCCTTTCGCATACGTAATTATTCTATATAAAGCTGCAGTTTGCACGATAGGTGCATCGCCAATCGCAACACGCGTTATCGAGAGTGCCAAAAATAAAAGCGAATAAACATGTTACTGAAAAGTAAGAAAACAAACAAAAGAAAAATATCGGTTTCTATTTCAGGAGGACTGGTCGCAGAAAAACGTGAAGTACCGCAACAACAGATATAAGCTGGTGAACAACTCGAACGAGAACAAGAATTTCGAGTCCACGTCCAGCGACTCCGGTGAGGAGAATAAAACACCTAAGCAGTCGCCCGTCGCGGTCACGAAATTTCAAAAATCCGCTGTTACGAACAGCGATATTATTAATCAAAACCTCACGAGCACCAAGCTCGACGATAACGAGCTCAACTGCTCGAGCTTAGATACGATAAAGGTAAATTAATAATTTTTCGCGTTGTAAAATCTGTTTTTATTCTTGAACAAAGCGATAACATCCTCGTTTCTTCCATTCTTTTTTTTTAGGATTACAAATATTACAGCAAGAGCGCGAATTCGTCGACAGAGGAGACGAAGACGGACTCGGAGAACAACGGTATCCTGATAACGACGTACAACAAGCGTCCGAGTTATTACAACGGCGACGCGAGTTACAGTTTCAAGAAGATGCTGGACCCCCGCAACACCTACGTCATCAATAACGACACGAATCTTCTTGAGCTGAGCATGACAATCTCCGACTGCGATAATACTGAGGCGCCCTACAGTATACTCAATACTGTCAACATGACAGACACCAGTATACTATCGTCCTCCAGCTCGGACGCACTCGTGCAGCGGAGACGCAAGAAAAAGCGTAACGAGACCAAGAAGAGGGTTAGCTTTCACGAGGATATCTTTAAAATGATGAAACTCGACGACGACGAGAATTATGTGGATTATACCATGACTTATGATCCGCCAGATTCCCTGCCTAAGAAGGATACGCAGAAGGGGAGGTGCGTATATCGAGATGGATTTTAAAATACTACCCCCCCCCCCCCTCCCCTCTTCCCCTATATGTTTGGATACGATGAAACAATGTGTAATTTAATGAGACAGAACGATGTGTGATTTAATAAGATGAATTTATTACGGTGATAAGAATTTCATTGGCCACCAACGATTTATCTTTTTTTTTGCATTTTCGCAAACAATGCAATATATTGCCTGCAGACAGTTGTAATGATTTCTTTCGAACTCGCGTTTTTTTTTATTTTTAGCAATTGTTATTTATAAATAATTTTGTATCTGAAAAATTTGAAACAGGCAATCGTTTGTTTATCGAATGTTTCGTGCGCGTTTTTCACGTAAATGCATCTATGTACGTGACTAACTGCAGAAAAGCCGGCAGCGGAAAATTTTCGAAAAGATAGTCCTGGAAAATTCCATTGACTCCTCAATTCAAAAGTCAACTATCTCTATCTCTCTCTCTCTCTCTCTCTCTCTCTCTCTCTCTCTCTCTCTCTATCTCCCTCCCTTGGGCCGCGTCGTACTCATCTGTGAAAAAGTCATTGTTTCATCGTGTCTGTATTGTTTTTATTGTCTCAATAAAGCAATAAAACCAAGGGTCATTGTTTCATTGTATTGACAAATCGTTGACGTATAGGTACAGTTGGTGCGCTCACGGTGATTCACCATACGTGCAGCAGAAGACGCCGAGCACGAGGAACGCCTACTCAGACTACTACTCGTCTACGTCATCGCTGAGTTTCTTCGATAGCGACGCCAGCGGCGAGCGCAAATCCACGTCTAACAGCAGCAGCGGCTGCCCCGAGGTCGCCGAATGCGCCTGTTCGTTGGCCGAACGTGGCACACCGGAGGGTCAAGAGGATCCGGGCAGGACTTTCCGACCGAAATTGGAAATCGAACTGGAGGAGAACGAGGCGCAGGAGGCCTATATCATTGAGAAAGCGTACGGGAATGTCGTGGAGGATCCTCCGGTTAAACTCGAATCGCCTACCTCGCCTAATGCTAAACCTGAGGTAGATCTTTTATTTGAAAAACAAATCAAAATCAACTAGATTTTTCTTTACTTTACAAAAATAAAATTACCGATTGATTTATAATAATTTTCATAGCTTTAAATTGAAATAAACGTTATCGTATTTATTTATACAGGGAAAATACATAAGCTCGAGCGATTGGTCAGATATTGATAGCGTAACAACGGCCTCGGACACGACCGAAGACCGGCGCAACAGTAACACTGGTAGCAGCAGTCGACACTTGGCCTCACCCGTGAAAAAACGAAACGTGACATCCGTCGTATTCGGAGAAAACAACAATCGTCTGGCGGTGCCAACTCTGCGTCAGGCTCCCTCGAAAGCCTCGTTGCTCAGTAGGTTTTTGCGATCGATCACCGAGAGAAAGTTCGATACGAAGAAGGACAAGAGGAGTTCACAAAAGTCGAATCCTCTCCTGATGAAAGGGGCGAAAATCGATCAGAACGCCGTGAAAGATTTCAACGACGCACTCGAGAGAGAAGTTCAGGAGAACGTGACAGCTGGAAAGAGAGAATTCAGCGGGGAGAAAGTTAGCTTGAAATTGCGCGAGATCTTCCGAAGAAACATCTACAGGGATAAAACAGAAGAGCTGTACAAAGTTTACAAAGTCAGAAGTTCGTATATGACCAACGGGGAGAGTAAACCAATGCTGGCATTACTAACCGACAAGACATTGTACTTGACCGGGCAGAAGGGCGATCATACTTATAGCAATCAGTTCGTTATTCCCTTTAACGAGCTTGATGTCATCATGGTACGTAAAAACACTGAATTAATTGGAAGCAGCTCGTCTTAAATCTCAAAATCATCGTATGAATTCAATCGTATTTACAGGTAGGACCTAACGCGCAAACAATCCTCATATCCAACGCCGATTACGAGATGCAGTACTTATTCTCGACGGGCAGCAGTCAAACCACATCGGAGCTCATAACTCACTTGGAAATGGCTATGAGACGATCTCCAACGAAGCCTAGGCTGCCAGCAGTCAAAGAGCTCAATTTCGATGACATGCGTACTCTCAAGCACTCGATTCTCGCCGAAACAGCCGTTCACCCGGTAAGCTATTGTCGCTTTTTATTTTTTTTTTATCTCGTTTTCGCACGATAAAAGCCACGCATGAATACAAATTACTCATTATTATTTGCGTAGGATGAAAAACTCGAGCATTACAGTCTTATCTACATGGAGGACGACCACATCTCTCCTCCGACGACTCCTTGCGGTCCAACGAAGGAGGGTGATCTCATGTTCCGATCTCATATCTATAACGCGCAGCATCCAAACGCGCCTACAAATCCATGGGAGGCCGGCTACTTTGTGCTGAAAGGTGGAGTCGTTTACATGTTTACCGATAGCAACCAAAGATTACCCAAACGTGCCATTCCGTTGAAAGGTGGTCTGTGCCAAGGCTGTCGGCGAATTCCCAACGCTCATCGCCCGCATACCTTTGAAATACTTCTGAAGCCTAATAAAGCATTCCAGGTCAGTAAAAAATTTGATGGATATAATTGTAGAGTTTGTCCTTGAGAGGATCCTGCTGTCATTCCGTCTTCGACGACTAACGAGCTCGAATGACTTTTTCAGTTTGCCGCCCCAGACGAATACGTCGCATCCGAGTGGCTGCAAAGCTTCGTTCAAAGTGCTTCTGGCCTCTACGATTGCTCCGAAAAGAAAGATCCACTTCCTTGCAGTTTGGTCGTAACCTCCAAGCATCTGGTGGCTATGAAGGAAGTGTTTCCTGGTACTCAACGGGGTCAAACTCTCTCGTGCGCAAGTATCGAGGATCTTTCTGCTATTCGAGTGCCTCTTGCTCAGCAATCTTGGTGCATATTGGTATGTAGTCGATCGATGGAATTGATGTAGAACGCGAATTTTTCATGAAGGTTTATTGATCGATTGAATTTTTTTTTCTCAGGAATTCGCGTGTCGAGAAGTACACGAGTCCAGCGGCGATTGGGTCGTATACTTTACGAACTACAGGGAGCTTTGCGAATTTCAAGAAGTTTTAGAAAAGCTGTGGGCAGATAATAATGGGGTGAGTGTTGAATCTTTTCATGTTGACATTCATACACGTGTCTCTAAATAGAAAATTGAAGAACTAACGGTAAAATTTTTTTTTTGCAGGGAAATTTCCCAATTTCAACGCTACCTCCAGAAGATAAGCTGCATCGCCGCTGCTCGGATGCGTGTAAAAATCTCGAGCAAGCTTGGCGGTACTTGTTACCATTAGGTTCAGAGTAGTATTGCATGATACTTGATAGATTCAAGTTTTGCGTAACCCTTATAAATCACTACTCCTTTACCAGATCTAGTTAAGCGGTCCGAAGTTTAGTATAAGTTATCATACCAAAATGAAGAAAAAAAAAACAAACGTATATCATCGCTTTGCTTACTTAAAAAACATTATTCAAGCTATATGAAATTATAATGTTTACGAGAATGTTGATTATCTCAATCAGGGCTCCGGTTATTTAGCTCCGATAATTTTTTTTTGTCGACGATCGAGAGGAAAAAAAAAAGAAACATATATTTTGTTCTGTTGATTGGCTTTGTTTACAGCTCTAACATGATGAGTGCAATAATCGTTTTGTTACATATATTATAATGAAAGTTTTGTCACTTATTTATAATTCTGAAAAGACTGTATATATTTATGATTAGTTACCGCGTAAGTGTCTATATATATATAAATGTACTCGCATTTATGGAGAGAAACGCTAGAAGTAGTCGGCGCAAAAAAAAAAAAGAATAATGTACCCCTCAATCAAATAATTCAATATTTGTTTGCCTGTGAAATTTCTTGGAAGAATAGCTTTCGCACTCGGGTGAGATGCAACCGATTATTAACATTCCTAATAACCAAGGAAGAAATGCCTTAGCTTTGCAATTCTATTTTTTGTAACGTCTTATATATCATAAAAAAAAATTATAACAAGAATAAATCGCGTCAAGTTGGAAGAGCGAGAATAGAAAAATACTCACTTCCTCAACTGCTAAAATTGTACAGTTATTACGAATCGCACAGAATTAGATTGTATTATATTGAAGGTGCTTCAGTTGCCAATAAGCAAAAAAAAACATGTCATTGTTTGATGTCGAAGATTATTGAACATTATTTATTAGAAAAGCAGTATTTTTATTCTTACCGTAAGTTTCTCGGTGAAAATTTTCGTAACATCACATTCTGTTTGAGTTTCAAATCAAATGGAGTTTTTAAATTGTTTATTTTTTTAATTTTTCTTTACTGTGCTACGTATTGCGAGTTTATAGCTTGTTCTGATATTTGATTGTACATGTATCGTTAAACCAAAATATTCAGACCAAGTTGTTACTCGCAAACCCATCAATTGTGATAGGAAGTTTTTAATAAGTAATCAACAACTGTGTATCGAAGAACTATTGAGAACCTTGATACGCTAATATCAGCTACTAGTGATTAATATTGAGGCTTGTCAACAAAACTATTTGTCTTGTAACAAATATAGTTCAATTTCAATCAGTATAATGAACTTTATAAACATAAATAAAATCATGTTCTAATGATTGCATGTTTAATCTGAAAAGAAAAAATAATTTCAACTCTGTAAGAAAAATTTTTATAATCATTAGAAACCCGACCTTATATGAACTTCATTGAATACTTTGAAGCTATTGGAAATTAAATATTGATTCAAGTTACAGTGACATTCAAAGAGTAAAGTTTTCGTCGAAAGATATTGTGAAATATCGTAGTTTTCATGACAATCCTCGATATAAAACATAAAATTCAATACATACTATAAATGTATATCGATATAAATTTTTGCATAATCCTGTATTGGGTTTCACCGAACATCGGCTACACAAGCGCAAAAACTTCTTAAATCGAGATATAATTTTCGTAAATATTCCACTTGTGTATCCGTTGTTATTGTTCTATCCAGTAATAACTGATTATTAAAGATGTATCAATAGTCATTGAAACTCAATAATAAAATCGTATGAACGAATTCGTCAAATCATTTTATTCAGTTTATACCTTATCTATTTCGAAAATATGTAGTTTAGAAATTAACTGGTATGATATAATTTGTTTTTTGTACTAATGAATATTTATTAACTGACGTTAAATTATTGTACACAATTGAATCGAGTTTAACAAAGTAAATTTTAATATTTCAAAACATTATAAACTTAGACATTTTGAATTGTAAAAAAAAAATTTCTATGCTCTACGAGAGGCATATCCTAAACTCTTCAATTTATTAGACCTCAGAGCTTTCTCTAAATTAACTTTAGGATATTTGGCTCTAATTGCATCCAAATTAGTATTGGGGAACTTCTTCAAAATAGCCACAGTGTTATTTGTTTGTCGACTGCAAAACAATGGAAAAAATTATAAATCACAGTTATCGAAGAACAGCTTGGTTTTCAAAATTTCTATACATACTTGATTTCTTTTCGTTTCTCATTCCACAATCTTTCACGATATAACTTCAAAAACTTATGAACTGCATATCCACCATAACCCTGTTTATGTTTCCTTTTCCAGGTCGAATTGATGAATTTTGGTATTGTATACTGACGCAATTTGTAGCGTTGTCTTATACCTGAAAATTAAGATGAAAAATTTTGATAAAATGCTGTTAGTCATATTTTGATAGTATTTAGGTAAGTGAACTATTACCCAAAATACTATTGACAATTTTAGCTGGCTGCTCTCCACTTTCTCCAGTTTCTAATTGATAATAAGCTTCATTTCTTTCACGTACAACTGCCTCAAGATTTTCCATGCTATCTAACACTTTATCAATCCTTTCAGGACTTGGAAACAGCTCGTATGCTTCATTACATGCATGCTCCATTGTCATGAGCATATTTCGCTCTTTGAGCAAAACATACCTGTTGTTAAACATTACATTTTAGTATTTCAAGTTGATAGTTAAAAGATAAATAAACCGGATGAAGATTAGTTCTAAAAATCACCATAGTTTGTGCAAGTCTGCATTGCTCTTAATTCTCAATTCATCTTTCTTCCATGATCGACCAGTTTGAATTTTGTTTTTACTCCAGTTTTTTTGTTCATCAAAAAATTCTTCTAGACCAAAATTTTTTAATGTTGTGTGTAATGAAGCACATTGATAAATTGCTGGTCTGAAAAACATACATTAATTTATAACCTAAAACTCGCATAAAATATTGACTGTGTTTAATCTAAAACTATTCGTTAACAGCCATCGATTATACTGTGTTCGAATAATATTTTGATAAATTAATAATGTTGACCTAATAATTTTATAAGAGAAATAGAAAAACTATTATTAAATCAGTGATATAAGTTGTTCGTAAACGATAATGAAGCAATGGTGATTAACTTACATAGTTTGAAATGGCGAACTTGTAGAAGGATGTAAACTTTTGTTCAACGATACATTTGACAATAACTTTGTTATACTATTGACAGTACTTGGAGCTTTTAAAGCTTTTATTAAAGTTGCCATTTTCACATGTTCGTTCAACTATACACACTTTACAAAAACATAAATGGCAGCTGTATTGCTGGAAAGTCATTTCCTACCTTCCCAGTTGTTGGTATTAATGAATTTTTTAATTCCATTTTTGTTAACTTTTCGAATCCGAATAGATTTTATGTTAAAATAAAGTTTTTTCCGAAAGGAATATGATTATTTTACTGTATGATCAATCGACGTTATTGAGGAAATAAGGATGATAAAATAACAAAACTTCTATTTCGATATCAATTAAAATATTTATTATCACAAACTATAAACTATAAGACGTACACACAAATGTTTAATAAAAGCTTATTCGCGATTTGTATAATTTTTATTCTTTATATTACGTGCCTTGATACTATAAAATTAGAAATAGGGTTTTCCATGTATACGTATATAGATATCGATAAATTTAAACAAGAATTTAACTTCTTCGCTTATACATACATTGATTATGCACAATTGTTTCGCTAATTACAGCTTATCATTAGGTCTACATCATAGTTGATATGAATCAAGATCGTACAGATGTTAGTAAGTAAAAATCCATCAAAAAAGTCATTTTGAATGCTATATAAATGAGCCATAGAGTCTCTGTACAATCTTTATCGTTTACTTAAAATGCGTTAGACATTAAGTGATTTTTTTATTGAAGTTGAAAAAAGATCTCGTTTGAAATAGTTAAAAAGATATTATTGTATAAATTCGACATATCAAATAGATTTAAAATGTGTACAATTTATCAAAATCGATAGGCACCTCTCACTGTATATTGACTTAACAATTAGATAAAAATTAATAATCGTTTATAAAAATGCTACTATATACAATTAAGACACAATAATGTTCGACAAATTCTACGACTTTTAGTTCACCAAAGTTGTTTTCTTTCTTTTTTTTTCTCCGAATTATTAAAAAATCTTTTTATAAAATATATCTTTATATTCATATTTGTATTACACGTCTCATTTTCTTTTAAACCACAGCGGCAACAAAGAAAAACAAGACTCAAATGGATATACTATAACTCTGTTTTATCTAATATGCTATGTACAATTACAATTCCGTCTCGACTAAACGAAACACTAGACTTTGTGTCGGGAGTATACGCGAGAAATGGTTTCGCAGTTAAATCGTTTTTCCACAGTTACATGACATTGCTAAGCATGGACAAAACATTACGTAATATAACAACCGTACAGCTGTATATAGTAAAGAATAGATAAAAAAATTAGACGAAATAATAATTTCACGCTATCGTAGTTTTCGAGGATTAGAATATACATAAATCAAAGACATTCAATTTTTATAACCATTACAAAGAAAAAACGAATTCTTAAACAATAACAAAGTATACGACGTGCGCGGCTTAACATCACATTACGGATATCCAAGATGAAACTCAATCAGTTGCGTTTCGACTAATTGTAAGCTCAAACAAGGCACTGCAAGCTTCGTTAAATGAATCGGATTGGTATGTCGTTTCCTTTTCCAAGCCATGTGAGAAAATGATTTGCGTATACGCTAACTCGTACAAAATAAAATTATCGGTTCGTTTTATTCAAACACCCCAACTTACAATTTTTCACTCGAAGATAGTAGGTACACTTCACGATAAAAAAAAAAGAGAGTAGGATGTCCGCCGTGCAATCAAAAAAAAAAGGGGGGAAAGGCCCGCAAAAAAGATAGTGTATATAAAAATTGCAAGTCAACGCGTTAAAATATCACATGAAGCGTCGCAGGCCGAGCGCGAATCTTGGCATTCTATCTTCGTGTACCTTAGGTATGCATGACATATATAAAGTCGCTTCAGCGACGAGAGCATCGAGTAGACGACGCAACGTAGTCGCGCGAGAGCGAGTGAAATGAACGTGTATAATATGTGTGTATGTGGATATGTTTTGCGTTGTACAAGAGTGTTGCTTTCTGTACTCTTCATGTTATCACGTGTTGCTGTTGAGGAGGGGAAAAGAGAGACAGAGAGAGGACGTCCGAGCATCCGGCGAGGAAATACAGAGGCAAAAAAAAATGAAAAATTTGGTCCGACAGTTCAACAAAACACACTGTTAACTGCTGCTGCTGCTTCGTTGCTGCTGCTGCTTATTGGCTATGCGTCGCATCACATGTGGATCGTCGCGGCCGTGTAGCGTGCCTCGCCTCGCCGCCAACTCCACTGGCTTGGCCGGTACTGCAAAAGGCAAGAAAGCGTGTAATTAGATAGACTTCGAGGCACATAGAACGCAGACTTCCTTAGCGCGTTGCGCACGACACTATATACATGCTGCTCGTGCTCTCCTCTGCGTTTTATCAGAGTAATTGCAAATTATTGCCCGACGACTCGACGATAAATTGCCGTCCTCGTTTGAGAGAAGTTTACATTCGTAGATAAAATAGTCTCTCAAGTCGAAGTTAATTTGATTATGAAATCAGATTTTTTTTGTTCGTTTCAGAGTGAAAAAAAAAATGATGTTCGTATTACCATCGAGGAAAAAAAATCATGCTTACCCGAATGAGCATCTGTCCCGATGTGCTGTGTGGGTTGCGGTAAGCGTAACCAGCCCAAGCGCCTAGTCCCACAATAAGCGATACTACGAAGAGAATGCCAATGATTCCAGAGACGCTCATGTTCATGTTACCTTGAGCTGGAAAAAGAAAAAAATATAAAATATATTGCACTTGAGAGCGTATACGGGCATTCGTGCGAAGCATTCAAGCTACAAGTTTTCAAGTTCGCTCTGCGAATGTATTTCAAAGTGATGTTAGCGAGAAAATTTTTATTTTTCCAATTAACATTTCTAAAAGAAATAAAGTAGAAATTTGTACGAAATCAAACGCTTAATTCCAATTTACGAGGAAAAAGGATTATATCCAGTCTAGCTACGTCTATAAAATTCCGAATCGATCTGTATGCAAATTTTTTCCATCACGCTAACTTGAAACTTCAATCTAACATAAAATTTGAATATACACTCGTCAGAATGAAAATCAAACTTGATTCGTAAACCGGAATTTCGAGCGGAATTTCATGTTCCTCCGTTCGAACAACAACGAATAACAAAAAAAAACGAACTTACGATGTTCCAAAGGACTGTTGTTCGGGCCAATAGCCTGCTGATTTGGAATGTATTTCTTAATCTCAGGCCTGTCGTCGGTATGATGATCTTGCGATCGATCCATCGGCTCCTCGTAGCCGATAACCGGCGCGGGACACTTGTCGGAATCCTTGACGTAATGCAAATCGCAGCCTTTTTGCAGCCACTCCTGCCTGAAACGGAACGTGCCGGTGCTACATTTGCTCAGCTTTGGACACCATTTGCACTCGAATTCCTTGATCTTCGTCAGACAGTCCGAGCAGTTTTCCATTTGCAAACACGTCGGCAGTGCCGTTAGATAGATCGACGTCCAGTTCTTGATGTCCTGGCGATTGAAGTTCACGCGGTGATACTCGTAGATCGTCTTTCTTCGGGTGACTGTAAAATGTTCAAAAATTATTAGCGATATTATTGAAATAGAGTTTAGCTGTTCTATTTAAAAATACTAATCATATGATTAATCAAAAGATTTTGAAAGAAAAATTGACGCGTCATTACAATAACACAACAACAATTTTTTTTACATCACTCAAGTTAGAAAAAAAGGCCATTTGATTAATTGGTTTTCTTTTGCTACTTGATCCTACGCTAATTATTTACAAATAAAAAAGTTTACTTTTAAAAAACTTATTTGTATCAAAACTTAAAATTCACTCTTACTATAACACGAGTGCTGTTTAAAGTCGGCGCGAAATAAAAAAAAAAGACGCACACGCATATGCTCTACATTCGACCTAGTTTTTTGTCAGTAAAGTTAACTAGGTGTTCGGTTTCTCAAGCAACCGTCAATTAAGTCGTACAAGACAATTTTCTTGGTTACTTATAGGAATGGCGGCGAGTTGCTATAAATATTAACCGACAATATTTCAATTATGCATCAAATCGATAGAGGCGTGAATCTGGATCGACGTTTCATTTGTAGAACCCTATTCCAACCTGCGATATCTATTATATCATTTGAAAATAATCGTGCAGTAGAATTGACTTTCGGTATCACGCTCGATATTTTTGTTTTGTTTATAATTTCTTCAATTTATTCAAGAAAAAAATAAAATTTATATCACCAATTTATTTTGAAATACATCAATAAAACGAATCCATATAAAAAGCAATCGAAGTATTTTCCACGCTGAGTCGCTTAATTAATGATCTCACGCGCGCGGCACATAAACCGCGGCATCAACCTCCGCTGAAACGGCGATGATTCATCGTCGCGAAGATGTGAGAAAAGAGGTCGCCAGAGAGCGTAAATTGCACAGAGCAGAGCGTCTTCGAACGGAATCGGAAGTCCGAGCCTCGACTATAACGAATCGTCGAATTAAGTGAAAAACAAAAAAAAAAGAAAGAAAAAAAGAAGCCGAAGTGAAACGAACGAAACCGACGATTATAGATTTTGGCGTGGCGCCAAGTTGCGAAGCTGGCGACAGGTGCAACAGGCTATGTTGACCTCCCCCCGGTCTCTTTACTCCGAGTGTCGACGAACGAGAGAATCGCCCGCCCCGAGGGGGTCTGACTCTGAGATTTTCGCGACGATTGCTATATCCCCTTTTGGCCGGATATTAATTCCGATACCGGTTCGTTATCTTCGATAGCTGATATATTTCTCTTGATTCGATTTAATTAAGAAAACTCGAGCGAATGTTTAATTAACTTTTTTTTCAAGACGAAATTTCGAAGGAAATTCAATTTTCGATAATACAGCCAAGTTAAAAGAGACATTGTGCTCGGGTGTTAGTGTCGTGTGGTTTTAATAGCAGATTTAAAGCACTTATATACATACCTATACGGGAGCTAGATTAAAAGCTCGATTAAAAGGTTAACAAAAAACGCAACGTAAAATCCAATTAAACAAGCTTATGCAGTACATTATACTCACAATAGTGGGTCCTGTCCATCATGTAAGCGTCGCTGAGTCCAATTTTGACGGGATGCTCTTTGTCCTCGATGTTCTCGACGAGCACCGGTATTTTCGCGTACACGAATGTGATATCGCCGTTTTGCAGAAGCGTCACTTGGAAGGTGAACGGTCCGGCTTCTGGTTTATCTTGCAAGTGCACATTCTCCCATTCGACGGTGAACGCCGTTCCTGCCAATTCCCCCAAGCAATTTCCAAGATAACCAATGATAATAATAATAATAATAACAACTGGCCTCCGGATGTCCATTCTTAGACGCGCCAACTTCTATCATTTTCTTTCTTTCTTTTATTTTCCTTTTTCTTACGTAACAGATATATACATAATTTTTTCAAAAAAAGGGTTATTCAACAAATATACAGCCTGTTTTTTTCTTTTTAAATTGTCAAGAGATTTACAATAATACAAGCAAATCAAAATCCACGAGCGCGTCAATTTATACGATATAAAACGAGGTGGCGGTTGTACAGCATATAAAAGGCTCACCGTTGTCGGCGTACTTGACTTTGCTATCGTTCGAGAGCGTGGTGTCGAAATTGGCCATGAGCGGCGCGATGTACTGGGTGGCGGCTAACCAGCTGTGCACGTACTCGCCCGTGTAAAGAAAACCGCCGGTGGCGATCGTGATGTTGCGCACTTTGTGGCCGTAGAACGGGAAATCGAACGACAGCTTGATAGTCTGCGAAAACGAACAGCAAAAAAAAAAAGGAACGTTAACCTTTCGGAAAACTTCGAGAATTTTTCACACGCAGAAACTTACAGCAGCACGACGATGACTTCGACTCAACAGTGGATTGACTTGAACCTTGGGATGATTGTCGAGATCGATCCAGTACTTCCTACCGATAGTTTCGTCGACGGTGAACGTGCTGTTGTAGTACTGGTGCGTGTCGTTCTCGGCTTTCGTGATGTTGTTGTCGTGTAGAATTTTGTCCGACATCGTCGGATAAGCGTCTTCGAAACCACCGTCGTCCTCGGTTACCGCACCACTGCTCGGCGCTGGTGTCGTCGACACATTCTTCCACATCGTTTGGTTGGCCCATACATGGACTTTCTGCAATGTTGAAAAGTTTATCATAGTAAATTCGTAATTTAATTTCTATACGAGGCAAATGAAAGAAAAAAATGTCATACCGATGGAGAAAGCGGAGTGACCGGGAGAACAGTAGCATTCTGCTTGGTAGCATCACTGGCGTTATTCGGTACGATCGGCGTGGACACAGTCGTAGGTTTATTAGGCTGCTGCTGTTGTTGTTGTTGCGTCTTGGGTGTAGTAACCGCGGTGACTGACGCGTTGGTGGCATTTTGATCTTGAGTGGAGTAAGTGACGTTGGCACTTGGCGAGTTGGATTTGGTACTGATGACCGTTTCGCTTGGTTTGGCTGCTGCTGGTGGTGGTGGTGGTGGTGGTTGTGCATCTTCGTGCAATGGCTCTGGTGGCGCGCGACGTCTCCTCTCCAATGCGTGCAAGCTACCGGGGTGAGAACCCAATTGGAACTCGAGGTCTTGCTCGAGCTCGCCCAAATCCTCCGACAGTTGAGAGTCGTAACGGTAGTGGGATAGGTCTGCAAGTAAAAGTGTGCGATGAGTGTGAATCTAAAAAATCAATTTTTTTTCATTGCTTTGTTATGATGAACCATTTTCAAGTTTTTAAATTCAAGTTGAAAAATTATGCTACGGAATTATTCTTCTTGTTGAATTACAGCGAAAGAATACGCGAATCTGATTAATACTTTCTCAAGATTTCTAAAGAATTCAGAGACCCTCTCACAACTTGCCTTTTTATTTTTCTCCCACAGCGGTATTCAAACACGAAGTTTTGAAAAGTAGATCAAAAGAAAAGATAGAAAGTATATGGTTCAACGTTCTCGTTATTGCTCCATTTAAAAGATAAATATCTGTGTTACTCGAGCGTCGCCGTCGTCGTGTCGAAGGGTGTATACAAATTTTCGATGAAATCTAGTTCGCCTTTTTTTTTCATCAGGGTAAGTAAACAAAAAAGCCTAAGCTAATTAAAACGAAATTAACATTTCAAACGAGCCCATCGACTTTTACATCGTACAATCACGGCTTCTCAATTAATTTCACGTCAATCAATCTTTCCGTGAAAACAAACGCTCAAAGGAAAAAAAAAAGAAATCAACTGGAAAATGTCTCGTTGTTACGAAGGAAAATCAAACGTGACACATGCACGCCGATCGATTCCCCTCCCCTTCGTCGCCGTCGGCGTCGGCGTTATATATGAATTAATCAAGTCGCAAAGCCTCTCAATGGCATAGTTCTCCACGCGCTTGTGTGTATGCGTGTACATGCCCATCGATTTCAGCATATGTGCATTATTTCTAACTTCGCTTTTACGCGAGTTCACGTAGTACCTCGCGAGTAAAAATTCATTTTCCATCTCTCTGTCTCTCTTTTTCGCAATCCGCGCTTAAGTAAAAAAAAAGTGAACGTTCGACAGTTATTTGTTTATTGCTCATTCGACGATCAATTAAACGCGTGTAAATAACTTTCGTGCTTCGATTGCGCGCGTTCAATGTGGAAAGATCGCTATATCTCATTTCAAATTAGTAGCGATGAGTTTTGAAATGAAAATTTCGATTGTAAAATTGATGACCGTAAAATTTCGAGTGAATTCATTTCTACTCGTCACAACCCTACAGCAGAACTTTAATTATTTATTCAATATGAATTCAGTCACTCGCTTATTCACGATATTTCGCGCAGCAGCTTGCACGTATTATAGGAAATCCCCTCCGTTCGTTGTCGGACCAATTACCAGCAAATAACCCACGGCAAATTATTTTCCACGTATACCCGCGGCGCAACATTAATACGTAACAATGCGCATTTCCCGCAACTCATTACGCACAAAGACAAGAGACGGAGAGAGGAACAGCATTATATATAACTTATAAATCCTATAAAAGGCTGCCTCCCCCTTCAAGTGAGTTCATGGAAAGCCCGCAAAGTAAGAGATCGATCGCGTTGGCAAAAGATCCGTTATATAGAACTCGAAGAGAAGGAAAAAAAAAGGGCGACACCGTATACTGCCATGAGAGAGAGAGAGAGAAAGAGAGTTTCAGATGATGGAATATCGCCCGTGGGAGTGAGCGAGTGAGATAGACTATAAGTATAGAGACAATCACTTCTTCTGTATATAGCAGTGATATCGGTTTTGCAATTGGACTTTTCCCGAGATTTCTTGCTTATGATCGAACGTGTAAGTGCGGCGGCGCACTGCAATAAATGCACTTCACTCTTGAGTAAGATTTCGTGGCATTGTTTTTTTTTATTCTATACCGATGCGCTGCTGATTTATATTGTAGTGTATGTGTCGTTTGTTTCGAAATTATAGAAGTGATACACTTTTTTTTTCGTTTATAATCTAATCGTATTGTGTATACGTTATGAAATACAATCGATTTTTCGACAAGTACGGTTTTTTTTTTTTTTTTTGTATTTAGAAACAATAATAAGTACATGTACGATTAAAATTCGTTTACAATTGATGCGAAAAAAGAATATTTTCTTTACTGCACTGGATTTATTTTTTGTATATTTATCGAGATATTAATTTCGCCGAGTATAATATCTCGATCAATATACAAAAAATAAGTTCATTCATCGAACTTTATTAAAAAATGTAATGTTCACGCAACTTTCATTAAAACATGCAAAACATTCACGCAAATCGCTCTCAGAATAAAAGAGGCGAAAATAACGGGTTACAAATATGGGGGATGGGGAGATCGATCAATCTTTAAAAAAAAATCAATCGATTCCAAAATCCACGCGATCTTTCTCTCTGTCTCTCTCGTATATGTATGTGTGTGTAAACGGGATCCGCGCCGATTTTTCACCGCATCGAGAAGCTCATCCGTTACCAAGTTCGATGTACAGCTACACGGCCTGACGCGCCAAACAACATCGCATAAATCCATCTCGACTTGCACAATTTAAATATATCGATCATCGGTGAAATTCAGCAATTTTTTTTTTACATTCGAGAAATTGAATAATATCGGGTATAGGTCAAGTTTAACGTATTTATAAGAAAAGAAAGAAAATTCAACGAAATTCCCATAACGAAGAAGTATATGTATATAGAAGGTTTTGTTCGTAAAGCACGCGAGAGGGGCAACGTCCGTATAAAGACTCTCTAGTCGCTTGCATTCCATCGGCGGCCTTGGCTCTTTCTCTCTCTCTCTCTCTCTCTCTCACTGACTATTAGCACACGTTCGAGTAGAGAGAGAGATAGAGTGAGAGAGAGAGAGAGAGAGAGAGAGAGAGAGAGAGAGAGAGAGAGAGAGAGAGAGAGAGAGAGAGAGAG
>JAWWMK010000001.1:9690958-9722507 GCA_035047105.1 Galeopsomyia nigrocyanea | reverse complement strand
TTCTAATGTTCACGAGCATTTTCCGTCACTATATACCTTAAATAAGAAGAGAAAATAGGTCCGGAAGCCCTAGCGGCAAAAAAAATTTTTCTAATTCTGGTCCTCAGAAAATAGGTACTGTTTTCTGGATTTCGTCATATACGCACTGAGTATGCAACCACGTTGAGTTCTCTCGACGGCGAATATTCGCTCCTCTTCGCGCCAAACGTTTGCCAAGAGAGACAATATCCCGTTCCTCTTGTCGGCGACACGCCTCCACGAGAACAAATAGCGACGGCAAAACTCATTCTCGCTGATATCTGCCAGCAGACCCGAGTAAAGATTTTGCACTGGTAAGTTCGCTTGATCCGCGATGTCCAAACAATGATAGAGTCCACCTGCTTGCACGAAATTGCGAACAGCCGAGGGACAATGGATTACGCATTGCCAGACGAACGAGCCGATTGCTATGAGAAAACTATACGTGGTCGTTTTGAAAATATAAAACTTTTTTTTGTTTTTGTTTTTAGGATGCGAGTGGGAAACCTTTGGTCGAGTTCGCTGTCTTCGTTTTTTTGATGCAAGCAACGATGCAACAGTTCGATTGCTATTCCGATATTCGTCTCGCAAAAACACTCGTCGTCGAAATCGTCTGTACACAAGATATTTTCAGCTGCTACCAGCAAGTACGCGATGACTCTCTGATGCTTGATCGCCAATGCTTCGAAATTGAGAATACGTCTGATCATTTCTTAAAAAAAAAGAAACAAACAAATAAATATCATACTTCGAATGACGTTCAATAGCAACGTAAATACAACGATGCTCACTGAATAAAACGGGGATAAAGCCATGCTCGCGAAAGTGCCTCGTTATCATATCGCAATTCGACAGAGAAAGAGAGCATATCATCTCGGCGAAACACGTAACGAGCGCATCGTCGTAATCGCCGTCCGTTGCGAATCTTTCGAGCACCGTCAGCAATCTTCGAGCCGCGCGCAAATATAACGAAAAAAATAAACCCATCGTTTTATCGTTTTTTTATGTATATATATATTTCGTTCTCTCGATTGGAAAAAGAGTTGTATGAGCAAATCTATAAAAAAAAAATGTCACAATTCGAGAAAGTTGGGGCGAATTTTCAAAAAGGGTGCACGCTCTTGGGGATGCGATTTTCTCAATATATATTACATACAAAACCTAAAAAACAAATGCCCATTCCCGAACCGGCGTGTGACCTCGCGCATAGAAACTCTAAAAATAATCGAAAAAAAAAAAAAACACAATTTTCCGTGGTTATTTGGAATTTCATAGAAAACTGACTTCAGAATCGAAATCTACGGCTCAAAATACATCGAAAACCATGTTTCATTTTTTTTTCTACTCGCAATTCCTGTCCTTGTAGAGCTTTTAAAAAATAAGATCGCATAAAAACTCAAAACTATGCAATTTCGACACGTTTTATGAAATTTTCGTGTTTTCAGGGCTCTTTTACAAGGCTCGAAATTCAAAATAGAAAAGAAATTAAATATGGTTTTCGACGTATTTTGAGCCATAGAATTCGGTTCTAAAGTCAGATTAATGCTAAAATTTTTCGTTTTTTATAAAACTCGAAACAACAATAAAAAACAACAAAACCGCAGATTTTCGTTTTTAGCGATATCAGAGTTTGCACGTGATTTGGATACTGTCAGACGCAAAAAAATGGGGTGTCACACTTAAGGAGGAGGTGGGCAAGAGCATTACGAATCTTTTGATACCCCGTA
Source organism: Galeopsomyia nigrocyanea (assembly GCA_035047105.1). NCBI lineage: Eukaryota > Metazoa > Arthropoda > Insecta > Hymenoptera > Eulophidae > Galeopsomyia > Galeopsomyia nigrocyanea. The sequence goes on along the minus strand of JAWWMK010000001.1, from coordinate 9,720,762 downwards.
GAACAGCGTACACCTAAAATTAAGAGAGTGCACCCAGTTTGAATATTTGAAAATACTTTCTCGAATTGCGGCATTTTTTTGTAGATTCGCTCATATACAAATAAGGGTACAGGAATATTTGCGTGTTACCTCGGCGAGCCGTTGTCTTCGATAAACTCGTGGGGTATTTTCGGCGCGAGATAAGTCAACGCGTTCGAGGCATATTTGAAAAGATGCCAGAGTTGCTCCGAATTCCAGCGTGTTCTCGCGGATTCGCAGCTCGCGGGATCGATCAGCTGAAGAAGACCAGACACCACGCGTTTGTTTTTCAACGACTACACGTTGTTGACGACGGAATCGCAGCTTTTGTTATCGTGTTAACGATGAAAATAGCAAAGAGAAATATAATTCTTACGTTAACGCACTCGGGCAGCATTTCTACAATTCTCGCCAGAATAGTCAACAAAATTTTCTTGAATTCGAGTCCCGTAATATTGTTCACCTCGACTTTTGCACCTTTAGCCCAGCCATCGATAATTTGAAATTCGCTGGCAACGAAAAAGTTAGCTAAATCGTCGATTAATCCAGTCTCGGCGAATTCCCACTGAGCTGTACATCGCGTGAAGCCTGTCAAAATCAAATTTGCAAGCTCGTTACGCAACTTCCGGCTGGCTGAACTTCCACGGGCTCGTAACAATTCTCTCCTGAATGCCGCTTGTAAACTCCTGTTTGGACGTGCGTTTTAAACGGGTATAAACGTTCGATGTTTTACCGAGCGAAAAAATATATAATTTGACGGAACGAAAGTTTAATTGTTTGACGAGAGTTTACTAAAAATATCGATGATATTTTCGCGTCAATATATATTTCTTAACTCCGACGAATCAAACACGTACCACATCGCTTGTTTACTCGGTGAAGTAATTTTCCGTTCTTCTTTCGGCATTTCGTCCGCAATGATAATGGAATTCGTCAGTAGTCCGAGAATTTTCGCAGCGCATTTCGCGGTCTCGATGTAATCTTCCTTATGAAGCAGTAAATTCGTCTGATCAGTAACCGGCGCGCATTCAAATCCACATTCATATGCCGGCTGCAGCCTTATCAAAATTCTACTCTCGATCTCGGCTTCCAGCATCCTGTGACCTTACATATATATACTCGAAAATTGAATATGTCAATAAAACTGAATTTCACGTTCGTTTTTTTTTTTTCGACGCGAAAAAAAAAAGTTTGTTATATATATTTACAGCATATCCGCGAGACAGATGCGACCAGGCGAGTTAATTGTAAAACAGCCGGATAAGTCTCGGTGGATGCGACTTCCGTGAGTTCGGCGAGGGTAAGCGGAAGCCTCGATTGTTCCAAGGCTTCGTGGCGTACATCCTGCCTCACCGTGTCTTCTCTCGTCTTGTCCTCTTCCTCGCCGCTACTGTCGACCAAAACTTCGATTGCTTCTTTCACCATATCGAAGCTGGCTTTCGTCGGTGCCAATACCAACAGGTAACCTAACAAACTGAAGTAACGTTGTAGTTTGGGTTCGATGCCGAAGTAGTCCGACATGTTTTGCACGAGTAGAGGTTTGCAGGCGAGTTCCAAAAGTTCGTAGAGGTAATATAAGTATTCCTCGACTTTCTTCGCTTGCATCGAGAGAAATTCGAGGATCTCGCCGATTTGAGGCAGGTGTTTGGCATACTATTTGCGAAGTAGTAAGGTTTTTCATTGGAAACTTTATTTTAGAGAAAAGTGCGTGGCGAACAAAGTTGTTTTTTGTAGAATTGAATTCCAATGTATTTTGCAATTTCGTTCAATTTGGTACACTGAATCGTTACGGTGATTTAGCTACGAAATACGGTTTCACTTCAATTGTGAGAATCGAATTACGTAAACCTCAGCAAGTCCTTACAAATGACTGCGTCGTCGCAAGATTTCCTCAAGGTTGTCTTTTTTTTATCTACATAGAATTATTTCAAGTAGTAAAACTACAATTTTTTCCTTATTCAACAGAAAAAAAAAATTTAACGTTCAATTTCAAGGATACGAAACCATTGGCACCGTTGTACTTCAGAAATTTGCCAAGTAAACAGCAAACAAAAGAAAGGTCTTCTTTTTTGATCGGATCGTCAATCGTGTCAAATAACTTTTTGATAACGTTGTTCAAGTTGACCAATCGACACTCCTCTTCGTCTTTATTTTTACAAGAAAGTAGATCAAGCGAAGAGTAAGAACGAAGACTCGGACATATCAACAGATCTCTGTAGGAACCAGAAGACGTCCAACTTTCCTGCTCGTACATCTCTTCTATGAATCGATCCTTATCAATCAAACCGTCTATCGCCTCGATCATCTGCGTGTAATGGGCGCGTGTAAGTATAGTTGTCAGATAATGTCTAAACTTCTTAATTAATATTAATGTGTTTTGATGCTTTTATGAAACGAGGCGTATACCTTGATATTTATTTTCCGTAATTAACGAATCCTGAAGGTTATGGACAAACCCAGGAGTGGGTTAATTATAACATTATAACGTAAATTTATTTAAACTGTCTTGCAAAGCGAAATTGCCAACCTTATTTTGGTCTCCGTTAAGTTTAAATTAAAACCAGTTTTTTTTAATGAACTAATTAAAACGGTAAAGAGTAGGCACACCACTTTCCAAACGACTTTTCAAATTTTTGAAAGCATAACACTGCATGCTTGCGCCATCTGTGGATACAACGTCGTCCCATAACACCATACGATAATACAGTGTTCGAGTATGTCTCACCATATCATCATATGGTAATATGATTTTTTAACTAAAATATATTTATAAAATAGTCATACATTTATATTGATTAATTTATTTGTTGCGAAATAGTCTAAACATGATTTGAATCCAGTAACTAATAAGGTACTCTAAAATGTAGTGTTTTTTTACCTGGTTATAACAATTACTTGTTAATTAAATAGAAAAACCAGATTATTTCATTTTTTGTTTATGTCCTTGCCTGTAGGTATGTATATGCAATATTCACAATCACAAGTTGAAGTTTTTGCTCTGTAGAAGCAAAAAAAAAAAAACTTCTTTAATATTTTAGTTACAATCAACGACATAGATCTCTATATATTTGTTTTTAGCCCTTTCAAATGCAATAACTTCAAAAGCGATTATTTCAATTCATGTAATTTCGGATGAGCTCTTTTCCATCATTGAATAAGTATGAGTACACCAATAGTGCTCGAAATTTTTTAATGAATGACATTTTTTTAATATATTAACTCAAGTGTTAAAATATTATTAGACCGCACCCAAGGGCTCCTTTTATTTATTCCGCAGCCACTATAAACAATTTTATTTATTTCGATTGCTTTCTATCGGATTATAAGTAAAAATGGATTGTTCACAAACTTTAAATTGCAATAACTCGATTGTCTGACCAAAGCCGGATTTATCTACTTAAAAAAAAAATTTCGATGAAAATCGCTTTTATCCAACAGAATTTATTATAAATTTCGTAGTTTTAGTCTACAGTCCAAAACTCACGCTTATACCCAGCAAAACACTGAGAAAACCAGTCAAGCATACACTATCACGATGTTAAATCAAATCACGCTAATTAAGACCAAATTCTCCAGCAAGTCTGCGAACCTAATCAAATAAACGCAAAGTCGAAACAAATTGAAGATTATCTCAAAGGAAGTACTCAAGCTTTTTAGCTTCCATCAGAACGAAAGAAAGAAAGAAAGAAAGAAAGAAAGAAAAAAGAAAGTATCCAATCTCATCGTATCGCCAACTTCAAAGCTTCATCAATCTCCGCGCGAGAGCAAATTCCCGGCGAAGACAGCGCGTACATACATAAGATAATGCTCGCAAAGCTAGTCAGCAGCAGCAGGCGTATAGAGCTGCATCTCGTTAGCAGCTCAGCACCTTACAGTACACTATACTACTTCTACAACTACTCGAGAAAGAAGAGAGTTCTTCTCGAGGATCATTCACAACGGCGTCTCATGATACTTCACAACGCCTCTATACTATACATACTATACATAAGAGTATGTAGCAGCAGCAACGCCGTACGATGAGTTTTAGTTCTTCTTGTCGCTTGCTTTGCATCCGCCTCTTCGGCACGCAAACCTACTCGATTTTCTTGCCCGCGCGCGCGACGATGATACGCAACCACCCCGACGACGAAAAAACAACAACGTCGCATATACTCTATAAAGTTTGCCTGCAAGAGAGAGAGAGTTGTTTTTAGAGATATCGTTCACGAGATAGCTTTGTACTGTCGAGTTTTGCTTGGCTTCGCGTAAAAAAAAACAACGACAAATTGAACGAGTTTATTGCTCGGAGGAATATATAGCTTCTCTTTTTTTTCGTTCCTCTCCCCTTTTTTTGCAAGTCAAGGTATATATTTATTATTTACGAAGAAAAGTGATCGGACGTTGGGTATTATACCTTCGTATCACAAGTATATTTCTGAGAAATGGAAAGTTGTGAATGAATGGAATAACGTGTTCGACGTTGGATTATTACTGTCTCGAAACCGTATTCTAAGCTTTTTTTTAAACTTGTAAAAAGAGTGACTATACGAAAGATTTAAAAATTCAATCAGCAAAATCACCAACGATATGCCTCGAGTGACGAACCGCAATCTCGTATAAAATTTATAGATCCAATCGTAAAAAAAAATAATAAAGCCACACGCGCGTGTTTTCAACGCAGTCAAATGACTCATTGCAACATCTCACGCAAACTGCCGTAATACACTTTTCATTCCCCGCGAAAAACGTCTCTTTCTCCCCACCATCATCTCGAAAGAAAAAATCCATCAAGCAAATTAAAAGGAAAAGTCATCAAGGGATGCTCTCCGTACCATCTGCGTGCAGAAGAAAAAGTACGCCATGATATAATTCCAAATATATATTAAAATATTCAGCATCGCAGCATCTAGAAATCGGGCTGGCATCTCGTAGATATATACACACCAACGCACAACTGACGCGAGAGCGCGTCACCCCTCGTACACACACTCGCACCGAGTGGTGAGTAAGCGACCCTCCTATGCCTTACTTGCCTTTTGCTAGAATTGCAACGGGGGTGTTGTCTAGTCTGCACGTGCACACGCACATACACACACGAGAGACTCTGTATTTTATTCACAAAGCCCTTTCGCCAATATCCCGCATGTATAGTATGTGCCTTTCAATGCACTTGTTTGATCGAATGCATTTGTGTTGGGGATTTGCGCAACCCCTTGTGCTTATTAAAAGTGCGTATGTAGATAGAGAGAGGGATTTCTGTAGTTTTCGCATGGCTTTCTCTCTCTCTACTTTTGTTCCAGTAGCCTCGTCATTAGTTAGTATTTGCCCTTTGATCATTTATTGCCTGAAAATACGAATAAATGTGCGCGACGTTTCCTGTCGTGTATGAAATAAAAATTTGAAACGTTGAAGTATATATGAATCATTTATACGTTTCTTCGACGTTTCTAATTTTTATTTTTCGTTGTTTAATGAAAACGATAAATAAATTCTTTAAGAAGGTTTTCCTCGTGACGCATTGCCATTTCAAACGCGACTTTTCAATATTTCATTATAACATCAAATATTAACGATTCTCTTTCAAAAAAAAATGCATTTATCCTGCAAAATACATCAGTAACAACCCTCCCATTGGACAACCATAGTTTTTCCAAATATCTCCGTCAACCCCCTTGTTCGTCTAAAAATTCACCCAATACACCCAAGAAAAATAATTCGTCACGCAATCAAACCGTGAAAACAGCCAATACTCCAAAGAACCCTCTCCCCAAAAAAGAAAATCTTCAAATTGCAAGCCCGTCCGCAAAAGGGCAATAAATATCACTCAGCAAACCTCCCAATAAACAAACGCATCTATAATTCACTCCACTATACGCGAATCAGACACCCCCGAAAAAGCAAACTCTCTCTCTCTATCTCTTGCACACAGGGTGAGCAAAAGGCCAGGCAAGCAAGCAAGCGAGCGAGCGAACGAGCGACGGTGGCGTCCCTTCGCCAGTATACACACGCACACACACACAGACACATTCTCGAGAGCGAGGGAGAGAGAGAGAGAGAGACAGTCATCGTTGGCTTGGGCTGCTATATACTCGGCAGTCGCGCGCCAGCTCACGAAGCCAAAGCCACGCGATTATATATACGTACAGTGTCTGCGCGGATATGCAGTGCAGTGCAACCGGTTGCTCACCGGTTTTCACATCTTTCATTTTTTTTTATCCTCTTCGCGTTCGTTCGGCACGAAGATTCAGTGACGAGTGTGTTCAGTGAGTTTCTTTGAAAAAAAAAAAAACAAAATTTAATTCTTCAGTGATTGGTTTTTCAAGAGGAATCAGTGCTCGTTCTTCCCTTTTTTTCTTCTTCAAATTTTCAACATCAGGACAGGTGGTGCGACCTTGGAGCGGTGAGTGACCCACGACGACGCGACTCTTCTGTGTGCCCCCCCGTGTAAAGTCGCGCATGTTATACAGTGTATATGGTGTACATCTCGCGACGACGACTACAACGGAGAGTGCGAAAACTTTTCTTAACCCCCTCCCGCGCCACGGGATAACAATGCGCCGGTTTTGTGCCTGTTATATATGTATACGTCTGATACGAAGCCGTATACGCGCTTTTAAGCTTCTTTTGCGGTGTATAATTGCTTTGGAATTGCACAGCCGCGTGGAGATGCTTTCGTTCGCAAGCCAATAATAGATGAAAGTGAGAATACGCGATGTTCGTTTGCGAGAGAGAGAGCAAATTGTTGGGGGAAAGAGAGATAATAATGGTGATTGGCGTGAATTGCCTATTCTTCGCCTACTTTAAACTCCTTCGTTAGACGATTTGCCGAATGAAAGCTTACGTTTTAGTTTTGAATGTGAATTTTTTCACGATGGGGAAAAATTCTATAGAGATTACAAAGACATAGTACGCGAAAAAGGCGCTCGTATATTGATTCGAAATAAAAAAAATAATGTGTCTATAGCAGTGGTGCAATCACCTTTCCGCTCATAAATATACGATATATATCTTCTGGGATGTAAAGCTCCCTAGAAACACCGTCCATCCATATAAATAAAGCTTTGGAAGACCCACAGACATTTCCTTTGACACATCCGTTATTTATGTCAGAAAAAAAACCCAAACACGAATAATATAACACGTTCAAAATCCCATAAAACATTGGGAAATAAAAGACTTACGTTCACTCGATCAACCCCAAATCACAACAAAATCCTGTATAGCCGGACAGACACGACAAAAGAAATCCCATATAGCGACAGGTGCGTCTCATGCCTATATCTGTGTGTTGCGTTGCGTGAAACGCAAAGTCGTGCCGCGTTATATACCTTTATAGGATGAATTCACTTCGCGCGCTGCTCGGGCAAGGAACTCGCAAGTTCTTTCCCTTCTTGCGCGCTTGAGTATGCACGGCGTCTTTTCCCACGACAGACAGAGAGAAGCAACGGACTTTTAATTAGCGCGCATTGTGATTCACGCCCTGATTTTCCACCAAAAAAAAAATAAAATAAAATAAAACTAGCGAGAAAAAAAATTCGAATCCACTTCTCTTCAGTGGTATAATAGTATCTAAATTTATATATTACCTCCCTATCAGCTTGTAATTGCTACCGACAGGCGCGTATACAGGTATATACTTTCTTTTCATTCTCCGTCTGCCTCTTTTTTTTTTCTTGCGTAAAAAGCCTTTTCCCTCGTTACGCGTGTATATATCGTATCTCATAATTGGCTTATGAGACACACACGGCACTCGGTTGCGGCATTTTTTTTTTTCGTCGATCTGTGTTTGTCTGTATGTGTGTGAGAAAAGCATGCCGTCTCTCTTTTGTACGGCAAAAGTGGCACGTGTGCGTTTCTTTCATTAAAACGTTGCTCGCTTCGAAACTGTATAGTCACCTAAAAGCTGCACTGAAAATAAAAAATAGCCAGTGAGTTTTTATAACTATTGTTATACACTTCGGTTTTCCTATTATCTAAACACGGATTGCACGCATCGGATAGAATAGCGTCCGATAGTTCGCAATTAAAATACTTCCGATAAAAGATTCATTTATCCATTGCCGCAGTATAGGCCCTATAAAAGCAATTACATGCTCTTCTCTCTCTCTCTCGCTCTTTACTTATGTTTCGTATTATAATACCCGTTGCCGGACTCTTCGAAGTGTATTCCGTATACTAATGTACTATACTATAACTCGCGCGGTGACTTCGAGAATACATTCCAGACGGAGTCGGACAATGTTTTCCATCGAGATTTATATGAAAGATAACGGTTTATGTATATATGTACACACACAACGATGGATACTTTTACGAAAGATACAATGCTCTTTGGTGCGCATTGTTTACCCAAATACAATGCACCCGAAAAAAAAAAACTTTTCAATATTCGTGTTCAATATTCTCTCTTTCTCTCCCTTCGTATTATAACAATTCCATTATCCACGCGATTCTTCGTCCTATTATTTCGGCGGTATATATATCGCTATGCGTATTTTTCTTCTTTCTCGTCGTTCTTCGCCGCACGTCGCCATAGTCATTACTTAGCTTTTATAGTTTTGCAAGTTTTTGTGTCTTCACTCGCGAGCTGAGAGAGATAGCTTTTTCTTTTTTTTGTTCTTTCGACCAAAGATGTTTTCTCGCTCTCTGCCTTTTGTTTTATTACCCTTCGCCACTAGATTCTCTGGTATATAGTATATACTCTTCTCGACCGAACGAGAGAGAGAGAGAGAAAAACAGAAAACGGATAGAGATAAACTCGGAGATAGAGGTGAACGAAACTGGCTCGCGAGGGTGCGCTAATCTAAATGCAAATTTTCGAATTTGTTGGGCGTTTTTTTTTCTTTCTCTCTTCGAGGATTTCTCTCACTTCGCGGTTACTTATCAGTTTTTTACCAACGTGCGTTATGACGTGCTTCCTTAAAATGTTGTCTTTCTCTGCTAGATTATACATAATTTAGATTGCAAACAGAGATAAAATAACTCAGGCACGCGTATAATATATTACTTTATACGCTTGTGTTTTTTCTAGTTTGCTGTGTCAAATGAGTCTTGTAATTTACGGATTTTTGAAGCTTGCAACATATTAATGAAAAAAAAAGTAACATCGTAAAATACTTTCCGTTCGCTTTTATACAGATAAAAACGTATATATACCGATCGATCCGATTGCAATCAATTGCCCAAGTAATTATCATTCGATCCACGTAAATACACTATATAGACGTCTGGGCAAAATTCTATTAGACACTAAGCAAAAAAAAAAAGTCAGCTATTAGAAAAGCAAACGGGCACACGCACGCACACTGACTTTTCAACATTTTACAGAATGCCTTTTACAAGTCCATCGGAGCTTTTCCATCGGCAAAACTCGACGACGACGACAATTTACCCATCCGCTCGGTGTATAATAAAGAAGGCAGAAAGAAGGAGGAAAAGGGGGGTAACTAAAAGACCAAAGAGAAAGACCATACGTATAACACACGAGAAAGAGAGTAGGTAGTAGTAGTAGGGGACGAAAAACTCGAACCTGCCACCTGCCGTCGTCGTCGTCGTTCGTCGTTTGCGACTTCCCCTCATTCTCTCTCTCACTCACTCGCACACGCGGTTGCAGCTCTCCGCTCTCGATGAGATAAATGAACTTCTGCACGCGCAACGCGAAGACTGAAACGATCGGCGATTTCTTCGTGGATATATACATGTATATTTAAACGAAAACAAAAAAAAAAGATATACCTTGGCGCTCTCGTGCGGTTTTATTATTTTTTTTTTTTTGCTGGGTAAAAAAGAAAACAAAAAGAGTCGGCCTTTTATTCAGGAACAGGAATTTTTCGAGTAGTCCCTTATACTCGCTAATTGAATTATGTTTTTCTAATGGGGCGTCCTGCTGCGCGCGAGAGAAGCTTTGATTGGGAGAAATTAATTGGCGCTCGATGGAAATACGGAATAACTTTGTTGCGATATAAAGTGGAATGTTTATTATCGTTCGTAATAGCGCTTTTGCTTTTATCCCGTCGATTTAAATATTCAACATTGTGATTCATGAATTCATCTGCTATATACGCGCAAACTTCAATTTTAGATGGGATATCTCTCGAGGATATATAATCGACGCGCATCGTTCCGTGACGTGGCATGTTGACGGGGAGCTAAAAAATATTTTGTGACGTATTTTCATGTTTCGATGTATCGCTTTATTTAACGAACATGTTCGACGTTATTACGCGTTAATAAAAGCCCCGTATATTGAGTAATCACGCGTTATATTTAGCAACGTAATGATAATTCGAGAGTGTAAAATGTACAAAACGTGTTTGAAGATGGGTATTAGCGATGTTGATGGTTTTTTTTATATATATAACGTGGGCAAGGTAATGGCGCTGAAAAGCTAAAACAAACTGCGCTTGTAAAGTGGAAACTATCATGCGAGCGGCTGGATTTACAACATACTTGGGCTAAATAATTTTTGTATACCGCAACGTCTTTTCTATATTAAGTTGTATATCCGATAACTTATTTATGAATCAATCTGTTATGCCATTCAGTTCGAAATCGCTGGTTTTACCCTCAGGCAATCAGACGGAATTCAATGATACGACTCGAGTGAATACCTTTGAATATACGTCGTTACGAAAAAAAACCCGCCAAATTACAGGCGAAAAAAGAAAGTCAGAATCAAAGAGAAACTTTGAAGTGTGTATGTCTAACAAGTCGATAGGTTACACACACATACAAAGAAAGTAGTAGCCCAACCTAAGATTTGTCGAACGTCAACTCGCCCGAGCGAAAATAAACCCTACCCCCTCGCGCGAGTAACTATATAGTTACACGAAAAGTTACCCGCGAGAAGAAAAAAAAAAGCCTCGAGAGGAGAGTAAGAAAAGCCGCCCTACGAATTACCCACCTCGACGTCGGGTGCGCGGGTCGCCCCATAAAAAGGAGAAAGAAAGTAAAAGCTCCGGATCCCATATATCGTTTCGTCTCGATGTCAAGCAGTCGCGGGAAGGTTTTATTATTGGCCAAAAAAAAAAGCTTATACGTGTGTGGGCGAGGATTTTTTTTTCAGCGAACGAGCGAAATTTTCGTCTAGGCAGCAGCTTAAAAAAAAAGGTGCGCGCGCAGAATTTGTACGCCTGCTGCTTTACGCATTTCTCTCACGCGCGAGCTTTTCCTTTTGGGGAATTCGTTTCGACTTATATATATATAGTGTACTTGGCGCTTTCTATATGCTCAATCTGGCGGATAAATACTTGGATGAATCTTTTTTTTCGCACGGAAAGTTAATGAGAAAAATTTGATTTGGAAAGAAAATAATTATTTGTAGAATCAGTATTTAAAGTTATGATAGTACTCAGAGTACTTTAGCATCGACAAATTCGTATGAAGTAAGTCAGTAATTTACGAGAATGTGACAACTTTTATAGGTATACTTTCATTTCACGTGTTTTTTGCCAACATAAATAACCGAGTATAAGTAACTTTCGAGAAAAGCTCTCTAAGTGAACTACCGGCACGTAGTTAATAAAATCATAGTACAAACTAGATAAAAGCTCTCTAAGAGTCTTATATAAAAAACATTTCCGCTAATATCTAGCAGATGAAAAATTCCTTCTCCCACGCGAGTATTTTCATGCAGAACTTTTTTATTAAACCTATCGCCAGCAAAAGTAGGAGAAACCCAAAAAAAAAGCTTTCGTACAAGAAAAATTTTTATTAGAATCGCAGCCAACACTTAATATCAGCAGCTCAAGGATCGCTCGAGAAAAAAATATTCCTCCATTACAACCTCTCGCACGTCAATTTTTCACGAAAGAACATCATCTCCAGCATCATAGTCTCTCCGAAGAAAAAAAAAAGAAGAAGGAAATCACACACGTAATAACACACATCTCGCATACTAGACATATATCGTTTCGACCCTAATTCTTCCGAGCTATTAATCGCAACCGACAGAAGAAGAAGAAGAGAAAAAAAACTCTGAAGTGGACGTAAAGTTTTTTTTTTCAAGAGACGCGGAAGGCTCGATGTATATGTATATCGGGTGCGTGTATATATATCGCACTCGCGTGGAAGAAAAGGAGCGAAGTGGGGAAGAACGAAGAAGAACGAAGAAAACGGCGAGAGGGGAGAGTTGGCGAGTTTGCGAGAATCTCCCTAGGGCGTTTGCCAGGGAAGGGTCTCAACGAGTGTGAGTGAGAGAGATATATATGTATATATACGTGCTCGGAAGGATGGAAAATTGCGCGAGACCAAAACTATACCGTCTCGCGCGTCCGACACAAAAATGTTAATCTTTCGCTATTACCCCCATCCTCGGAGCATCAACGTGCCTCGCGTGTTATATGTGCGTTTAGGTATTTTTCGCTTCTTTTTCTTTTTTTTTTAATAATCAAGGGAATTTTTTATTTTTCATATGTGAGAAACGCTCGGTCGTGTAGAGTTTTTTTTATTCATATCAGAGAGAGATTTTAAAAAAATATTCGCGTGCCAAACGAAATGGCAAGTAGCAAATCAACGAGCGATTCGATTTATTCGCGAGTGCAAATTTTTCGGTACAAGCTTATAAAAGCATTATTTCGCTGCGGGTGTCTTATGCATAATCATTAGACATCAAAAAACATCCTATTCCCCCTCCGCTGAACAGCCAGCAACATCTTCATGTTTACGTCGTGCGGGGGGCAAAAGTTATGCAAACTGAATAATGTAATCGACGAGACGACGACGACGATGGCTAATCCGAGGGAGTCGAAAGTTTTTTTTTCTTTTCAAAAAAGATGCAGATAAAAGTTTAAGGGACGAGAGAGAGAGAGAGAGAGAGAGAGAGAGAGAGAGAGAGAGGAAGTAAGGAAGGGAAATATACATGGGTGTGTACATATATATATAAAGTTGCGAGATAGCATTCGTGTCTATGCGTTGCTTATCTGGCAAAGGCGAAAGGTTTTATGGCTTTTTGAATCGTCGCTATTTAATCACCGGGTAGGGAGGTTGGTAAAGGTCTTAGAAAATAAAATAAAAACTGCCACGACGTCTTCATATATGCAGAGTTGGTGCTAATTGCCAGGCGATAGATAAAAGATAATAAAGGCGTTATGAGTATATTTCTAACCGTCTGGGATAATCGACGAAACGAGCCATATCGAATAAGAGAATCTGTATTGGTAATTGAATATACACGCTGTTTGACATTATTTTACAAACGAGCCAGCGAGCATGTAACAAGATAAAACCTCTCTCACTGTCTGTACACACACCGCGAAGGACAGCAACACTCGTAAAAATAATATTTCAATATCAAGTATCAAAGAGTGAGAGAGAGCTGAAAAAGGATAGCGTTAGCAAACTGGAAACTCACCTGGGCAAAAAGAAGCTATAAAAGCCATGAGCGAGTCGAGCGAGTGAGTGCACAAAAGAGAAAACGATAAAACCACGCACTCGCGCGTGCGAGAATGAAAAGGAAGAAAAAAAAATAAAAGGTAGATCACGAGAGTGGCCGGACGCTACAAATTTAGACGACGCCCCCGAGATATTGCCGCGCGGAGGAAATAGAGCGTCAAAAAAAAAAAAGACGATCGGAGAAAAAGACAGTGATTTCAACGCTTCGGTCGTTTGACGTTGATCGATCGGGCGACGTGTATTATACGTATTGTTGTTGCAGAGATCGTTTACACAGCTTGATGATTTCGCGCCTTTTTTTTTTCACGACACATTCGAGACTGAGAGAGAAAGATTGCTCGAGATGTCTTTTCTTTTGACTTGTTTGCTCGGTCGACCGGCGCGAGAATTGATGTGATTTTGAACCAATGCGAATGTTTGTTGAAAGCTTTTTTTTTCTCCAGTCGTTGTCAAATTACGCACAGTAATTTCAGATTCTGTTCTAATGAACCTTCAAGCTCTAGGAAACACTCGAGTTGTTTTTTTTTCTCAAGTTTGTCACGTCACACAAACGCGCATCTAATTTTCTTCTCCTAGCGGCAGCAGCAGCCAGGAGAAATGCCAGTCATAAACTCCGCACGCGAAAAATGTCATGTGCAACGGCATACGGTTAGTCCGTAAAAGAAGCAAATAAAAAAGAAATGAAATTTACCGTTTCGCGTTTTCTAGAAAGCCGCGGAAATATATTTCCCGGCTAATTGACCGCGTGCTTATTATCATCGTCATTGTATGCAAAATATGACACACTCTAAAAAAATACAATCGTGCAAAAAATAATAAAAACTTTTCTCTCCCTCCCGAAATAAAAAAAAAAACGCTCATTGAAAAAAAAAAAAAAAGAAATCACTTAGCACCCGCGAAATATGAATAAAAAGTGGTATATCTGAAAAGGCAAGGGTATAAGAGCGAGTTGAAAGATAAGCAAAAGCACGAGGGGGGTTGGTGGCATCGTTTAGATAGGACGCGTGCCGGTGGCGCGGCGGCAGCAGCGGATAGATACACACGTACAAGCGAGCGAGAGACGCGCAAGTGAGAGCATGAGCCTTAGACTTCCGGCGGGCGAGCCTCGGCGAATCAATATTTGGAGGGTAGCTACACCCCCCCGACGATACATGAGTCACTCACCCTTACTCCCCGCTCGCGAGCGCCACTCGCTCTCTCTCTCTCTTTCGCCCCATTGTTCTTCGCGCGCCCGCCTGGCTACTTCGGTTTCAGCTTCGCTACTTTCTCTCTCTCTTCTCTCTCTTTTTTTTTTGCACCGCAGTAGCGTAAGGTGACGTTAGTCGCTTTGACTGATTGTACTGAGTCAGAGGGTGTCGTCGTCGTCTTCTTCTTCTTTTGTAAATGACGGCCTCCGGGGATTTTCAAATTGAGTGCATTTTTTTTTTTCGTTAAGGGGCGCGTCGTCACGTCATTTATGCCATCATTTTCCTTTTTTTTGACGATGAGATTACCGTATCTTTTCGTGATATCTGATTTATTAAAAAGCATTTCTTATGTGTTGTGGTCTTTGTAGGTAAATCACGTAGCGAATTCATTACGATAATTTTCGTAAACGTTGGATTTTTTAGAAATCCAACGTAATCGATTTCTATCGATACGAATAAAAAAAAAACGAATGCATAAACACGCATAATCATACAGTCAATCCCTCAATCACTTCGAAGCATCTTATTATGCTTCGTCGACCTATAAGATAGTTTTAATTGCGAGTTGATTAATTTTCTCGATGACTATCGTTCCCCATGTATCGATATATAATAATCATTCACCATCCCATTATACATCGCTGAATCACCCTTTCGCTAAATTTCTCGACGGCTGAAAATGACTTTGACAGAAAATCGCGCTTTGATTTATAGACGAACGCGCGCGCGCGCACATTTTTTTTTTCTGCTCGAACAAACTCCGCTAGATGTATAAGAAAAGCCCCCATTGTTAGTTTCCTCGCGAAGCGCGCAACAATACTGAAAAAAAAAAGTTTCGTGGCGCGCGATCAGTCGAGGAGAATTCCTGTGTTACGCGAAGAAGAAAAAAAAAAAATGGAAAGAAACGATATTCTATTGATACAAAACCCTCGATAATATTATACTATATTATGAAAGAGGAAATGATCTTTCACTATGTTGAATACGTAATATCGTCGTTCGAGTATACATAATCGTAATACGATCATCATCATCATCATCATCATCAACATCGTGTAATTAAGTTATTAATATCGCATAGCTGCGTGGGCACATTACGCGTACCATTTACGAGGTCTGCCGTGGTGTGTAGCGTCTATAGAATACAAATTACAACAGCTGCTCAATGAAAAAAAAGTGTATTAGGTATCCTCCTCCTTCTCGCAGTCCATTATATTTTGCTTCTCTTTCGTGCTTCGTCACTCTGCTCTCTCTCGATGTAACAGAGTACCGATATCAACGTGTTCCAAATGCGATTCTCGTATTTCTCTATTTGTCCCGAATGACAAATTTGATCCTTTTCAAACATTGTTGTCGCAGGCGAAGAAGAGACAAAAATATAATTCATCTAAATAAAGTGTAATCCCTTGTGAAATTAGCTCGTCGACGCGACTGCTATAGCTATCTTCTACCTCATCGCCATTGTTCTTTTCCGCCAGTTCCTCTATATATTTTCTCGTTCGTTCATTGCCCGAATAAACAGGCAGGCATATTGCGCTTTCATTTGGCTCTCTCTCTTTCTTTTTCGTCTCTTTTGCACGCCCTCCCCTAAAAACAACCACATTGGACGACAAACCCCCTCACGCATACATTGGCTTTTCTCGTGTTTTTGCCTCTCTCTATTTCACGCGTTAATTTTTCAGCTCGCTCGCACGAAAAAAAAAAGTTGAGATATTACCAGCGCGCGACATGATTCATGGAAAGTTGGGTGTGATCGTACGCTTTTTTTTCGTTTATTGCTGTGGAAAAAAAAATAAAGCATCCGTATGGAATTGTTACGGAACTTTATGAATGCGGATGTGAATGAATTATTTCACCCTTCTTTCATTTTTTAACATGAAAATGTTATTTTCAGTAATAATGAATGAACTCTCACGTTATAATGAGATTCAATTTATCACAAATTCTTTATTGATCAATTCTATTGAATATTCGCTCACGCTACCATTAATGATTCACACACACACACGCAGCATTTGGGGAGCTCTTGAAAATTAGTCTGGCTTTCCAAATTACTGCCTGTACACTCACTCTCTCTTTCCACCCCACCTCGGTCAATTTGATATTCTGAAAGTCATTAATACCGTACCATAAATTCGACAAACATACACGGTATCTATAACTACTATACCGCTCGAATATTATCCTGATGTTTGTTCATCTGCGCGCGATATGGCGTGATGCCGATCAATTAAAAGCTCGAAACAGATAATTAATCACGAAATATAAAACAATTTACACAGAACGTTTATATTCGATACCGTTTTGACATCCATATATGCGTCCAAAACGAAATAATCATTCCCACAATGACTTTTCAATCGACAATAAAACATTTTTATCCGCATCATCCCCTCAACACGCACAAGGAAGAAAAGGAAAAAGAAAAAGTCCAAATCATTTTCATTAAAGAGCCTTTGTCCGTGCAGTACCACATCTTAGCAAAGCTTATTCAGCCAAAGATACACACACGCAGCAACTATACGAACAATCGAAGCTCCAATGCTGTATACGTGGAATCCTCTCTTTCTCTCTCTCTCTCTAGACGCGTGTACAATCGCCACATTGCGTATCGACCCCTTCGTCGGCAAAGCGACATTGTGCATTCCCCACGCGACGCGCGTGCCATGCGTGACGCCGAACCAGTGTTGTATATAGTATATATACGCATTGCTGAGGATTATACTTGTATATATAGCGAATGTTTCGATGCGCGTGTATGTGAAAAACAGCTTTTTTTTTTTATTTGATAGATTGAGTTTTCCAATTGTTACGATTACGACTGGTCGAGAAGAGAAAAAAGAAACACTACGCGTTTGATTGTATTTTATTGTATAACGTAAAAGCGCCTTAGTACAGTTAATTTACGACTCGACTCGCTGCTATTCATAAAGTATAAAAACGGGAGTAGTATAAAGATCGTATATAAATGCGAAGGATAAAGGAAAGCGAAGAGCTTTTATGGTTTTCGCTCTTTGTACGACTTTCTAGTTAGACACAACCGCGCCGCCGTCGCGTCTATAACGCGCACTTAATATACTAGTATGCGAAAATCTCTCGACGTGACTTGGTATCTTCATAGTTCGTCGGATAATTTTACAAGCTCGCGTATAGATACAAGCGAACGTTACAATATTGATCCGCGCGTACGACACAAGGTAAATAATAGCGTCAAATATTTGAGCGCAAAGGGGGTTGAAATCTCATTAGCGAAAGAGGGCGATTATTCTTTTTTTTTACTATTATACGTCGACCCTCTCGAGACAAGTGATAAGGGTTGGTATTTTTTTTTTCGAGTGATTGTTGTGCATTAAAATTCCTTTTTGAAAATGAAAGCTTGCGGATCCGAATAATTGAAGACTTTCGACGCTCGACTTTTATACATTGATACCCATTTCAAAGTTAATAACCACCACCGATGACTTATGAAAAAGCATGACTCACCTTTCGGCATACAGAAACGAAAGGAAAAAAAATATTTCACGGTGCGTGATGTTACCATCGTACAAATGACTAATCGTCCCTCTCGCGCTCTCGTTTCTCCAGTAAAAATCGCGCCGAGTATATACCGACCTCTGGTTTATTAGCGAAAAACCCATCGTAATTAAGTTTACGAACGACATAATTAATCAAGATAATTTCTGGAGCGATTTGCTTGTAACCGCAGAAAGAAAAAGCGCGAGGAGGGGAAGCAGCAATTAGCTTCGGCGGCCGCGAGAGAGAGAGAGAGAGAGGAAGGTAAAAGGATCGTGTTTCCAAGGGCGAAAACTTCTCTCTCTCTCCCTTTTGCTCGCGCTGAGCACGCGGTTTGAGCTTCTGTTTTTATCTTGTTTGCTCTTAGCCCCGATCATCCTCGACTCTCTCGTTCTCTTTTTTTTTTTTTAATCTACTCGAATGCTTCACGCACGCTTTGCTCGTCGATCGGTTTAAGCTTGTTTGACGCCTAGTGGCTGCCTTTCGTCGATACTTATGTCGACGCTTATGCCAGGTGAAACGGATGGCTAAACTTGGATGTTGACTTTTTATTTTTAGCGTGTGTTTATTGAATTTAACTTATTTTTTACAATGTGTGTAGATAAATTATATTATTTTCGATTGATGAAATTATTAGTTATATTTATGACACATCCGTTATTGTTAATTGGTCGACGTCTAGTGTACTTTTGATCACTTGTAGTTTTCGGTAACGACGATTTAGATCCTGAAGCAGCTTGACTGGTCGTTGGTTTTTTATAAGTATTTACATGAGGTTTCGGTACGTTCAAATTCATATGCTTAATATTCTGCACGATAATATTATCCACCTCGACTACTTGAACATTATTTCGCGTCTTGTTCTGACTCACTTTATTCGGCATTGCCGGTTTCGATTCTTGTGTTTTACTTATCCGTGGCTTTGGTACGTAGCTACCCTGGTATTGTTGAGGAAGAATATGCGGCATCTACAAAAGATAGTGTATTACTCGAATTGGCAATGATTTGAAATTGTAAGGAGCATTGTAAGTTCCAAGAATGGTAAAGAAACTACGGCGCACGTAGCTCGTTTGTGAATACCTTGCTAGATTGCGACTGTGTTGGTGGGGCTTGTCTGAGTTGCTCCGAAACTGGTTTACGGTAGTTCCGTTGTTGATTTTTTCCATGGGTTAAGCCGCTAGTCGATTGATTTGCAACGACGTAAGCTACTGGCTTGCCCTGTAGTTTCATTGGTGGTTTGGGCTCCAGCCAGCCTCTGATCGGTGGTTTCGACATGACGTTCTGTATGTGAGCAAATTATAGACTACGACGAGAGGAATTTTTCGATTGCAAAGATTGGAGGATTTTTTTGAGCGTTATAGCGATATGCGTACGTTTACACGTAAAAGAAAGTATGATACTAATCTAATACAACAACAAATTTCAGGAAATATTCTTTGAAAAAAGTCAGCAAATTACTGCACGTGAGCTAAGGTATATTCTATGTCAGATCATTTTAATAGCGTGATAAACATGAAAAGCAGTATCCATCTCTGGTTAAAATCGATTACTAACTCGCTGATACAATTCAGTCGCTATGTATAAGAACACTCGTGTTATAATCTCCAACTTTACCAAATTTTTGTTCTCGTTTGCTGATGTGGGCGACAGATGGATTCCATATGCACCCGTACGTTGTTCTTTTCGATTTCAAGGCGGTTTATAACATTGGAATATACGCACTATTTCGAGATGAAATTGCAATTTTATGTGAGTTTCAATAAATAGTTGCACGCAGTACTATGACATATTGCGGAGGCGTCACAAAAATATACACCTGTTTTATAAACGCAAATTCATCATGCCAATCCCAATTTACTGTATTTCCATACTTGAAATACAAATTTACGATTTAATCACTTGAAATCGACGTTATATTTCTTACAAACGAGACGCGTACGATTCTTTTCACATTTTCACAAGCGACTGTATTGGCAATGTTGCTTACTGGTCGACTGATAAGCTGTGACTGTCCGTTATCTTTCTTTGTTCCTTTGATAAAAATTATCTTTGCCGTTATCTAAGAGCATATTGTACATACTATTTTTATTGTTATATGTTTTACGCAGTTAAAATAAAGTAACTCGATGGAACAAATTATAATCTTTCAACATTCCTACAAAACATTTCAAATCAAGGTAGAATGCGAATAATGAAGAAACAATTAAGCTTTCAATAAAGCTGAAAACTTCAAAAGTTCATATATTTTATCGAAGATTTTGAATTTTTATTTAAAAACCATTACATAGCCACTGAACGCTATGAGCGAGTTAGTTATCGATTTTAACAAGAGATGGATATTGCTTTTTATATTTTTCACACTAATAAAATGATCTTTAACGTAGAATATAAATTTAGCTTATATGCAGTAATTTGCTGATCATTTGCAATTTCTTTCTTATCTTTTCATTCATTTCAATCATGAACTTGCTGAATTATGTATTAAACCAAGTATTTTTATTTTATGTTACAGTTGCAAACATCATCGTTCCCACTAACTTTGGCTAAACTCGTAAGTTGGTAAGCAATCTGGCATAATTAATTTTCGTACACTTATCTATACAATATGCCACCCACATCGAATGACTCATCCAGAATTTAACGCGACGTTTCTCTGCGTGCGAATTATCGATTAGCTTGTAAAAGTTCAACCACATAATAAATTGGGGTTCTATGTAAATGGGCGAAAAAAGAAAGTCTTAAAAAAAAATTCCCGTTGATTCAGGAAACATCAATCTAACTGAAGCAGCCTTCCCAAATAAATAATAATTAGTCTTAGTATCAAGTCGGAAACGATCCTCTCGGCAGTCGTCGTCGTCTCCCTCGCGCCTATACCAACTCTTCGAGAGAATAAATTCCGATTTCCCGTTTGTATTTGTACACCGTAACCATTTGTCAAGTTTATCTACCTGTACAAACACTCTTAAAAAAAATTAATGTCCTCTTTCTTCGTGACATTTACAAACACTGTACGCTCGACACTTTGATTTACAGCATATTATAGGTGAATCGAAAATTCATTTTTTTCTCTCTCTCTCCGATTTTCCTCTTCATACAGACAATTGAATTATACTTCATTCGAGAGCAAGTGAAATTATTGTGAATTATAACTCGACGGTGTGGAAAATTAATAGTCGGGAGAGACGAAATATAATGTCTTCATTCTTACACAAAAGGAATTCATATTTCCCCTTTCGTTCCTCCCCAATATTCTCGCATGCGCCCTCGCGTCTCGTCCTTTTCATTAAAAAAAAAAAATGAAATAAAGTCCTTCCATTAAAAAACGAAGCATTCCCAGGAAATTATTATCCTCAGCATCTCTCTTTCTCTCTCACTTCCATTCTCCCCCCGTGCAATTACAAAGCGAACAATGCAGCGTGCCGCGAACGCGAAGTCCTTTTCATTCCTTCATTGCCTCAAAATTATGTCATTGCCGTTTTACCCGCATATATATAGCCACACTCGATCAATCATATAATATATATTTCAAGCGGTGCGTATAGAGTATTGAAACATCGTATCACGATGAATACTTCCATTTTTTTTTTTTGCTTTATCCCGTAATGAATTGACCTGTAAATCTTACTCTCGTCTTCGCTTATGTGCCTTTGTGTGTTGCTTATGCTCGCGCGCGCTAATGATGCCGGTTTTATTGATGATACGGCCTGACTTGCGCGCGCTTGCCGCGCACTTATGTTGATGGATAATGTTTATCCGGAATGCAAATTCGTTTCGTGCTTTATTTTCACAAAGTAAAATATAAACATAACGAGAATTATATATACTGTTATACTCTTCGTCGCCGTTGTGTTTTGAAAACTCGAACAAAGGAATTTGAATTGATCGTAATCGTTATATTCGAACATTATTTTTTATCATAAAAATTATTCTAAAGCAAACAAAGAGTAATTCGCAAAACAAACTTTCTCGGAATGATCATTCCATCGGAATTACGTGATATATTGACTATCGAATGAGCCTTGGAATTGTATTAGTGATCGTTTGAATAGGCTTTACAAATGACGGTTCGAGCCAATAACCCTATCCGAGAAGACGATTACCGCTCTATTATATCGGTAAAAGCTGCAGAAAAGCTATATCTATGTCACGATTTCAAACCCTCATACCTATACCAGCGCTGAAAAATATCACGGCGCGCGAAATTGAATCTCTCCCGTCAATTTGAAATTCCCCGATCTCTGTGTAACAAATCGCGAGATTATTCAACAAACGCGTTGATAACCAGTTTTCCATATTGTTCATTCGCGCGGTATAGTACGTCGATTTCATTCAATTATAGAAACAGCAATGAACAAATGACAGATTAGTTCGCGCCAATTTTTGTCCTTAAAAAGAGCGATAAAAGCTTAACGAGCTTGCGCGCGCTGTCGTCGGTCAGTCAACCGACGCCGTTTTCCTACTCAACTGGCGAGAAAAAGAAAATCGATATAGCCACCCTCTCCCCTTCATGTAAATGAACCTTCCGCGCAACAACTTTTTTCACTTCCAGTATATATACTATACACCCTCCTCCACGCGATGATTCACCTTATTCATACACCCCCGCTGTGTGTCCTTTCTACGTTTTTTTTTTCCTCTCTCATTTGATTGCGAAGAGCATTACTCTTTTTTACCTGTGTGTGTGTGTTTGTGTATATGCGTCATCCATTTTACCATGAGAATGGGGTGTAATTAAACGATCGACCAAACTTAATTTTCATTAAAAATTTTTTTTTTTACGCTTCCAATTTCCGTGAAAAAAGAAGAAGAAATCTTTGCAAAACACATAAAATCCTCGACATATATATTATCCCGAGATAGCCGACCAATTTTACGACAATAATACCTTTCGCGCGTGAATGCATATGCGAGTGTGTCGGAATCGGCGCTTTTACAACATCTCCGACTCGAGGGCATAAATAACAGTATTAAGATTATACACCTTAATAATATAAAATAAAGATATTATATTTTTATTTCTCTTCTCGATTAATCGCGAACAATGAAAAAAATCCAAAACGTATAATAAAACAGGCAATGAATCAATCTCAACGCGTTAAAATCTATCAAAACACGTTTTTCCGCGCGTGTTTAAAATTATGTCATTCGTCGTCGTTCATCTCTTTCACTCGTCCCCCCGTGGCGCGTCGCGCCAATTAAGATATCAGCGGATTTTTGGATTTCGCCGCTTAATTTACGCGCGTCTCTAAAGAGCCTCATGCCTCGCTCTCTCTCACTCTCTTGCAGAGTTGTTTCGCGCGTGAACGAAGGAAGCGTATAGAACCCGTTGGCTATACATACACACACACACTCGGCAAGAGAGCTTGAGAGGAGGGAAAACAGGTTCTATAAAATTGAGCGTTCTTCCGTGAAAGCAGCCTTATCTCCGAGCGAGTATCTTTCTCTCTCTCTCTTGCCAGTTGCATATACACACACACGTACGTATACGTGCTGCTGCTGCTGGCGGAATGCACTTGACTCTCGTTAATTTCGCGCGTCAAGATGATCCCTCGCGGTGTATATTATAGCGCGCGATCTGATATTAAACGCTTTTGAGAGCGCGAGAGGAGAGAAGCTGCGAGAGATCACTTTCAAAAATCAAAAAATTAAATCTTATTATTGTATTGTAATTCGTATATAGCGTGTGTGTATATACGAGCGCACGACCTCAGTGTCGCGTGTGGGCTTGAAGTTCATTATGCAACACGAGCAAGCGAGAGAGTTTTTTTTCTTTTTTTTTTGTCGGTGCAGCTTTTATTTACGAGGAGAATGGACCACGCGATTGTGTGCTTTATGGCCGCGAATAGAGTCGTAGTTCAATGTTTTTTTTTTTTTGTATTTTGTTTTGTTCGCTGCGAGGAAACGAGCTTGCGATATGGTTTATGGGCGTTTCACGTGCGTGAATTTCCTGGTTTTTGCGGGATTATATGTGAAATTAATCGGCACTTCGATTTTTTTTTTCTTTTTGTTCGGTGAAAACATTAGCCTCGATCATGCAAGCTCGCACATAAGAGTTATTGCTTATACTCTGTGCGTATAGTTAGAAAAAACGATCAAACTCATTAGCTTGATTTCACGTCAAAGTTAATTAAACGATCAAAATACGCGTGCTCGCGCGCGAGCATTCGACGTCGGACAGCTCGTTCATTAAAAGCCGAGAAATATATATGTGTGTATATACATACACACACATATGCCGGCGATGCGCAATTGATGAGCTTCTTGCCTTTCGCTTCTGAAATTTCAAGATCATTTCATTAAAGCCAGCCTTTGAGGATTAGTTGCATGGAATTTTCTTCCTGAGTCACGTGGAGTCGAGAGAAAAGAGAACCGATACTAATTGACAGGCTGTTCGCTTCGTTTGAGCTTCATCGCGCGAGCGCCTCCTCTTCTCTTCCCTTTTTTACGCGCGTTGTATTAAATGCCAATCTCATGCTGGCCTGCACGCGATTGTATAAGGAATGACGTTCTCGCGTGTGATATTAAACGTTGTAATCGAGATTTTTTTTTTCTTCTCAAATGTGTTTAGTGGAGGAAAAACACTGAAATTTTAATAAGGTTTTGTTGAGATTTTCATTTGAATGCTTGAAGATATAAGTTTGTTCTTCATGATTTTGGAAGAAAATTAGTTACTGATTTTGACCGGAGAGGGATACTGATGTTTATTCGTTACGCTATTATAATAATCGTCTGTAGAATATTTTTATTGGCGTAGAAACGTGCTAGAATTTATTAATTATTAAATCGATAATATCTTTATTGTGACTTGTTTTTATATTCAGTCCAGTTTTTTTTATCATTACTGTACTTTTCAAGAAAAAAATTATTCACCAAAAATCCTTATATAAAATCAACAAATAAAAAGTAAAATAGACATAACGATATTTTTCAAGAATGAAAAGTCGACAAAATAATAACAGGTTGGCAAACAGATGAAGGTCTAAAAGCCTCCCGAAGAACGTTTTTAAAAAGCTCTTCCGCGAAATGAGCCCTTCGGAGCTCTATAATTTCTCATCTAAAAGGACTCTCTCTCTCTCTTTCTCTCTCGCGAGTATATAAGCAAGGCTTCGCCAGCTGACAGTCTGAAAAATCGCATTACAGTTAGATAAATCATAATAGCGGGAGGCACAGTTAAGATAATCGCGTCTCGACGCTGGCGATGTAGAGCGTGCAATCAACGAACGACTATACAGTGTATATATACGCGACGACAACGATGCTTTATCTAACTCGTGCGATCGAACTCTATTAAATTCCATGAATTATATATACGCTCTCGATGGAAAACCGTAGAGCTTGCTCTCGATATTTTACGGCCAATTGATAAAGTCGAACGATACGAATGAAGTTGTGAAAGTAATCCTGTGGATGTTATAAAAGTGCGCGATATACTGAATTTATTAATGCGCGAGAAGAAAAGAAAACAAAAAAAAGAAGTACGTGTTATCGAACACACTATTGGCACTCTCGTGTAAAAGGTATATGTGTACTCTAAGCTCTCGTCGTATAGCTAAAGTGGAGTCATAGGAGGGAAAATCGTAAAGCTTCAACAGAGAGCCCAGCTTATTTACGCTGAATTTATGAGAAGAGGAGTGTAGTAGTTGTACGTATCCGTTGGCCAAAGGGATATGAAGAGCGAGAGAGAGAAAAAGGGATTATTATCGCCGGATGTGCTGAACCTCGCGTAAATTCTTAATCCGCTTTGGGTATTTTTTCACGTCGTTTCGTTGCGTTCTTTTTTTTTTCTCTTATACCTGAAAAATAAATGTCTGTATTATAATCGTCGCTTCGGTGGCAATTGATCTGGTGGAACCAGTTTACATTTGGGGATATTGTTGGGCTCGTATTGTTACACTGAACTGATGAAATATTTGTGAATAAAAATGAAAGATTGGAATTCTTTTCGTTATTACAATGACTTTTTTTTTATCTGACAATTTTATGTCTTTTGCGAGTTATAACTTAATTTTCGTGTATTTTATTTAAATTGTTCAATATGATAGTTGTGTTGTTCCATATCATACTTACGTATTATAAAAAACTGAAATCAAGGTGTTACCAACTCGATTACTGAGTAAAAGGCGACTATTATAAGTTAACGAAATGATAATTTCGGTGTTGTACTATTTCTTCTCGCCTATCGGTCACACAAGGAATTAAAATGTGAAAAACTTAATTATTACCATGAAATGATTAAAATTTACATCAAAAGGACCGTTCGTCGCAAATTTTATTGAATTTTTGGAGAAATTTTAAGAAACTATGATTTATTATGACATGCGACGCATGAGTATAAAATTCCAATAAAGCAATTAGTTAGTCATTTTTATCAATAGAGGAACATATTGCATTATCGATACGCAATCTTAATAATTGTCTGCAGTCTACATATTTTACAATATGTTTAAAACGTATAAAAAGAAAGAAATATGAGACTAGTCTTATTCTATGGGTGATTTTCTATTCCATCAAAAATCACACTTCATCAAAACACAAGTAAAAAAAGAAAATTAAATAATAAATCAGTTAAAAATATTCAAAAACCACCTTATTGCAACACACGAAAAAAATCTCAAACTATACAACAAAAGACAGAGAGAAAGAGTGAGTGTATATACCCTATAAACATCAGATCAAAACACGCGCGGCGCGCGCAGTTGTATATAGCCGCATATTCTTCATCGGCTTCTCATTACCATAAAGGCGTCGCGTGCCAATCGTGCGCAAAAGAAATCCTCCTTCTCGCTCGCGCGCCGACCGAGACTGATCTCAAAAACCACTCCACTCCGCACTGTATACCACCGTTGGCTAACAAAAGGGCCTCCACGTCGCGTCTCTTGTCTCAAGGCCGACTTCTTTCGCTCGCTCGCGTCAGTTCGCCAAACCAAACTGAAATCGACTCCGTTTCTTCCTTCGCAGCTTTAACATACGTATTATATATATATGAACGCCCCGAAAATTCAATTTTTTTTTTAATCTTTCTCGGATTTCTCAACCGAAAGGCGATCGTCGACGCGGGTGGATTTATATATGTACGGGGTGAATTTTTATTCTTCTTCGCGAATGAGCTTTTAGTGGAGTGGCATTTCTTTCTTTTTTTTTTAATCGGCCATGGATAAGGTTTCGAGGAAATTAAATGGGTTGGGTAACGGTGTCGGGGCAAGGATATACCATACTTACTTTCGCGAACGTTCGCGTATTCAATGTCGTCGCGGTTTCATATTGTGAAATTTAAAATTCGTATGTTGGTCGTTTAAATGTAAATTTATTATTTAATTTGAATCCTTACTTTTAATAATAGGATAAAAATTACATTGAAGAATCTTTTATACGCCATATTTTTATATAATTATATGCAAGCAATGTAACAATAAACGCTAATTGGAGAATTTAAAGTTTTAAAATTATCCATTACCTTTCACAAAACATCAAATTACATAAATAATCCTCCTATTATTCCATCCGAACGACTGAATTACACATGAGCTTTTTTCGAAAATCACCGACTAGAAAAGCCACTCAAACATAATACTTATAAATGCCCACGTACACGCAGCAAAGTTGTATCTACAAATACGCACAACCGAATATTACAGTAAAATCATGCTAATCAAGCCGTAAACGCTCGCACACGTACATTTACGTCTGCGCATATAGAAATAAGCTTAACTTGCACACACACACACGAGAGAGATAGTATACAAGAGGGCGGGATACGAGTTGAGAGCGTATGGTGGACTTGGAGTCCTAAGTCGTAAGAATCCGATTAAGTGCATTCGGTGAGACTTTTCCAACCCCTCTCCAAGCGACCACTCGACAATGTGTATGGCTCTTATCAGATGTTAGTCGACCGCTCGATCGGATCTATTCCCGCCCCATCCGCTAAATCCCTTATTAAACTGTATCCTCACGTAGTAACAGATTTTCACGCTTGATTCTTTTTTCGCCTTCACCCTCTTTGAATTTGTAAGTGGAGATTTTATAGTTTTCCGTATATGATGTGCGTAACGAATTGATCTTTCCGTCGACATTTTATGGATGAATATTCGATGATTAGAGGGGGAAGTCATAAAATAATTATATTTTATTGTTGTGCCTTTGGATTCCACTCGGATAATTACAACTTCGCTCATTAACATTCAAAGGCAATAACTCGCAGATCATTTTTCTCAATTCCCTCTCTCGCAAATTGAATTAATTGGAAAATACCGCATCGTTTCGGAAATAGTAGGCGTCTACCAATTCACTTTAGGGAGGCAGCCAGCTATCATACTTTATTAACCAAGCGAGAGAACATCCCCCTGACCGGACGCGATGCGACATTCCTCTTTGGCACGCATCTCGAGTATTTCGAATAAATACGTTAGGTCGTACCTATATACACTCGTACGCACACATCGAGCGAGAGAGAACGTTTTGCCCTCGAGGGCAGCAAAGCATTAAAGTTGCAAGACTCGACTGTACAATAACGGCTGCCGGCTCTGTCTCTCTCCCCCTCTTCTTTTTTTTTCTTCGCTTATCCTCCCTCGGGTTCTTCTTCTTCTTCTTCTTCCTTGGAGTCATTTTTTTTTCTCTTTCTCTCTCTCTTATCCTGCTGCTGCTCCTTTTGCACGCGAAAAAACGCAAAGGGCTTTGTTCGGGCACACGGACCGAAATTTTCGGGAGGGCTATATAGCGACGTGTTTTATTTATGACCGAGGCCGAGTTTATTTACGATAATTACGGTATTTCGTACCACGGAGGAGAACAAAAAAAAAAAAAACGTTGGTCGATCGTTAGATGCCGTGTTGCGAGAGCGCGAGAGAGAGAGCTATCGTTGAAATTTTTGCGAGAGAAACCGGAGCATTAAAAAAAAACTTTTTTAGAGCGGTAATATGGATTTTAATGCCCGGGAAAGGAGCAGTTTTATGGAATAATTCTCGGGAAGTTTGTTCTTTCTTTTTTGTATAAAGTTGTAATGTAAGAACGAAATTGGTCAGTTTTTTTTTTAGGAAGTACCGCTGTTTTTCGGTAAAAGAAAGTTGAGAATGATCTTTTAAAGATATTTTTTTTTACAAGTTGTGATACTCTTTGCAGTTAAAGTTTTGCATGGCTGCAGGTTTGAGTCGATACCTATATGAAGTCACTGTTCCAATGTATATCTTTTGCACACTTTAATGGCTTAATCGAAAAACAGCATCGGTATTACAAAGTTTCTATAGTATAATTATAATGATACCGATATTTTCAATAACCATCTAATCCTTCAGTATAAACCACATTACAAGTCGTAAACTACTGCTACACGAATAAATAAAGAAAACGCCATGTCACAATCTCTCAAGAAAGCACTTGGCCAAATGTCAAACCGCAACATCTTGCTGACTCTCTTCTCTCCCTCATCCAACATAGTCGTCGTCGCCTCTTGCCAACAAAAAGCTACTTCCCGAGTTATTCTATCTAATTTTCCATCCATATCCTCTCTCGAAACTCCACCACCGAGGTTTGCTTGTTCCGCACTATACACCAGCAAAACCATGCATGTTACTTCCTCCCTCAAACATCTGTCCCTTTTTCGGCGGCGAGTGTGTGTTGGTATACGTGCGGTGGCATATAATCCCGTGTAAAAAAAAAAGTCTGGCAAAAGTCTGGCAATAGTCTGGCAGAAGTCTGGCTTAGAAAAGTCTGGCGGAA
>JAWWMK010000001.1:9663163-9690858 GCA_035047105.1 Galeopsomyia nigrocyanea | reverse complement strand
TCCGCCAGACTTTTCTAAGCCAGACTTCTGCCAGACTATTGCCAGACTTTTGCCAGACTTTTTTTTTTACACGGGATGCGATACACTTGCTGCGCCCTCCGAAAAGTTTGGCACATACATCTATGCATGTGGCCGAAGCAAGCAGCGCAGACACAGGGAGAGAGAGAGAGAGAAGAGGCGGCGAACACCGGCGGCGTAATTGGTAGGACCGGATTCCATACAAGTTTTCAGGGCTCCTCGCGTAATTAATAGTTTGGCGAGCCTCTCTCTCGCTCGAATCTCTCTTCTCGCTTGCTTTGTCTCTCTCTCTCTCTCTCTCTCTCTCTCTCTCTCTCGTTCTTTCATAAGTCGCTCGATATATATACCTGCTCTGCTTCATCTCCATCTTTTCGCCATATACCTGCCTCTTCCCTCGTGCTCTGCTCTGTATTTTTTGGCTCGACGACTTTTTTGTTCGCTACGATTTCAGAGCTTTCTTGCCTTGCGATCGTGATTTTCGATCATTCGGAAACTGAAATGTGAAGTAGGATATTCGATAAATTTTTAGAGAGAGACACAAAGTCAACTTATAGTTTTTGCGATCTATCATAAAAACTTTAATACATAAAGTTTCGTTAGGAATAAATATATTTATGACCTTCCAATCAATTCGTTAACTTAATGTACACATATTTATTAGGTATACACTACAAAAAAAAAATGTCTTAAATTTGCTACATACTTAAATCAACTTTTTCTTATTTTAAGAGCAAAAATTTTCGTATTTTCTTGAATTAAGAAATTGTGAACTTGAAATAAGTACAATACTCTTAAAGTAATAACTCTTTGTTCTTATTTTAAGAAATATTACTCTTAAAATAAGAAATCAATGTTTTGGGACCATTTCGTTCTTAAAATAAGTAATTGATGTACTTATATTGAGAATCTCGTTTCGCTAGCATGTAATGTAAAAATACTTAATACTATTTACATAAAAATCGATGCTATATAATAACATCTAATTTTTTATAATCTTCCATCATATTAGCTAATCATTTAAGAAAGATAGTTCTTAAAGTAAGAACAAACTACTCTTAAAATAAGTAGTCTAGCCTAATTATTTTAAGAACTTTTTTCCAGCCTTTTGATTTAAGAACATGGACTACTTAAATTGGCTGCATACTTATTTTAAGAAAAAATACTACTTAATTTAAGAAATTTTTTTTGTAGTGTACAATTGAGTTTCCACATTGTCCGATAGAGCGAAATCAAATATGTCAAATATTAAGCTTATTTAATCAGTTAGAGTAGATATATAATTGAGAATTTCACATTCGAATTATAGAAATAAAAAGATATTAGAATAATATTTGTTAACATGATGATTGGTGCGTCTCTTAAACATTAATTATTTACCTAAATCACTCAATCATCAAGTAGCATCCAAACTCCATAATCCTATAACATTATCATTACTCGGCATGAACTATAAAACGCAACGATTGTTTTCCAAAATGACCATTTACTCGGGTATATATATAATGACTCTGCTCGGGCTCAGAAAACTGTTATTGAAGAAGTAAACACGTAATATTGCCGTGGTTCTAAAGAGTCATTACTCAGGGGGGGCTGCTGCAACAAAAGCCTCTCCTCCTTCTCGTACTACAAAACAATTCCACCTCCACATAAAAAAAAAACGCGCGAGCGCGCGGCGGCGGCCGGAATAATCTGAGCGTTTACAAGTTCAGCGCTCGGAAGAAGTATTCATCCTTGCAGTAGGTATATAGCGTATATATAGCATCCATTCAAAGGAGAAAAATCTCCGTTCAAACACTCGACTCACGCGGGGAGCGAGCGAGCGAACGAGCGAAGCAAACCTCCTCCTTTCTCTCTCTCCTGCAACATCATCCTCTCTCTCTCTCCCTTATGTGCGTGCAAGTAATATTACTTTGCAGCAGCAGCAGCAGCAGCAAAGTAAGGCTCCTTCGTCGTCGTCGTCTCTCGGCTTGTGTGCTTCCTGAACGATATCTCGGACTGGATTCCTTGTGCCGTTTCACCGATCGCTGCACGACGATAAAATTTTTCGTCGCCGCGTTCGCTTGCTGCTGCTGCTGCAGATAATACCGCCGCCGGCTCTCGCATATATATACACATAGCCACAGCTTTTACACTTGTTACCGCTCTCTCGATTCTATGTTCAGATTATACATTTTTTTTCTCTCCCTCTCTCTCTCTCTCAACAACTTCTCTCGTCGAATAAATGAGGCTTCCACACACACACACAGACTCTTTTTCTTTTTTTTTTTGTTATTAATCTTGTTGCGTAATTAATCGCTGCTTTGCGCGCGAAAGCACGTGTCGCGGAAGCGCGAACTATATGCCGACTTAATTGCGCCGAGAATGCATCTTTCTTATACATACTTATATGTATACGTATATAGCATAGCGGTGCTTTTAACATCCCCTTCGAGAATACGCGATAACTCATTTGTGGCTGCGGTATGCTCGTTCTAAATAACATAACTTTTAATTGGCTCGCGCGCCGTTCTTCTCGTTTGTATATGTGTGTGTGTTGCTTGCTTACAATGTGCGTGCATATATATTTAAAAAAAAAAGAAAAGGGCGCCCCGACTAATTGACGCCTGATTGCGAATTTATGTCGCCTTTTAACGGCGGATAATGCAATCAAACGTCGTGTAATTTGCATTCTACCGATATGAAATATTCCCAAGGCATAATTGTCGGATTTTTTTTTTTGTTCTTCGGTTTCTTTGCGCGAGTATGTTGTTGTTGGTTGTGAACGGGATTGGAGTTGTTTGTCACTGTTTTACTGTTTTTTTGTGTGTGAATTATGGAAAAGGTGGTGGTACCGTTAAGAAATTTTAATTGCAAGCTCATTCGCCAGATGGCTACTTTTTAAATTCTTTGTCGAGTGAAGTTGACACTTGAAATCAATTTATAATCGTTTTTAAAGTGAATTAGTATCAAATTTGTATTGCTTAAACTATATATTTTCCGCAGACGACACGTCCCCCACCGTAACATTTTAATATTTCAATTCAGGTATACATAAAACGTCGTAAGATCGAGCGAATGCTTTACGAGCAATTCGTGATTAAAGTTCGGCAGGCAATACCCTCACAAATCTCTCTTACAAATGCGCGTGGCGCGAAGCTCTTGAAAAATGTATAGATATATATGTATATATATATAGGTTTCAGGTCATACTATGGGGTAATGAAAGACTCTCTGGGAAGGAGGCGCGAGGGCGTGAGAAGCCATTGGTCGGCGAATAGGCCCACCCGTGGCGTATAAAATTCCGATCGAACGAAAGTTGAATATCCTTAGCTGCGCCGAAGCCATCGAAACTTATACTACATGCGTCCTCGTTGGAAATCAAATTTGCACCCGGAGGAAACATAATCGCCTCGTTCGACCTTTACGTCACGTATATGTGATTTAGGCTTATTGCGAGTACAGTGAGACTTATACCACGCCAGAAGGGCAGATTGTAGGTATATATTTTCCCTGCTGTGGTGATCGCTCTTCTTCTTGACTCTGATTTCGTTTCCTATCTTCTCTCTCCCCCCCTTCTCGCCATCAAGGCTTTTCCCTTGATAGGTTTCTCTATCTCTCTCTCGTGGGTTTCCTTTATTTTTCATGGGCTTTGGTGGCAGCGATTGTTTTACGAGTCCTGCGGCTGAGACACGTTGCGGTAGTTTTATCGAGTAGTTGAATTAACTGATAATAGTTCTTTACTGCTTTACGTGCGGAATGAAAAAACGTTTTTTTTTCAGGGTATTTGTGAAAATTAATTTTTTATGAAATTAAAGACTGATGAATCAATTTTTTTATTATTGAAATATAACTCTTACCGCTAGATAACTTGTGCATTCAGCTGATACTCATGGTAATAGTTTATTTGCCGTCGATAAATAACTTTCAAATAAAACAAGTCATTCGATATTTTAATGTGGTCAATTTCAGCAATATTGAAAGAGGGTCACGGTTGTTTCACATTTGACATCAATAATTCATACTCAATATTAAATAATAAATAATTCATGTACAATGTCGTTTTTTATAGGCTCAAGATAAATTTTCGATCTCAGGTATCCATGTATCTTCAACATTAAAATCTCCGATGCAACATATATAACGTTAACTTTCTAATATATACAAGCACAAACTAAATTATTTAGCAATTACAGCATGTAAACAAATGGCATTACACACGCGGAATATCGATAATACACACGCGGGGCAATAAGCCGTTTAATTAAATCCGATAAATACGCGCATAGCTATATATATATACACGCTGAGATAGTTACGCTCTCGATTAACCCGCAGCCTCCTCTCTCTCTTTCTCTGTATCTGATTTATGCCACGATCGAAGTTGCGAACACGCCGCAAGAAATTTATTAAACAAAGCTGTTATTAAACAGCCCATACTTGGACAAATGACTTGCTGTAGCGCTTCCTCGATTTACGACATTTTTCCGGTTCTGTTTATATATCTACTCCGCCCTACATCATATTTCTCTCTCGCTTTCTCTCTCTCTCCAGCGTGTATGTATATAAACAGAGACGCGCGCGAGTTATGTGCGTCTTGCTTTTGCGAAATAGGCGTAATTAATAAAAACATCCCCTAATAGTACAT
This sequence comes from Galeopsomyia nigrocyanea, assembly GCA_035047105.1. NCBI lineage: Eukaryota > Metazoa > Arthropoda > Insecta > Hymenoptera > Eulophidae > Galeopsomyia > Galeopsomyia nigrocyanea. The sequence goes on along the minus strand of JAWWMK010000001.1, from coordinate 9,686,216 downwards.
GCGGCTTCGAAGTATAGAATCTAATCCCGTGCAACCTAATTCCGTGGGTAAACATTAATACGAAACAAAGTTTCCTCGGAGTAAAGTGCAACAGTCAACATCGATATATTCTCTCCGATCCTCATCAAAACTTAGTAAAGCCACTCTCTCTCTCTCTCTCTCCCTCTGTGTTTTGTTGATGGATACTTCGATACATAAACAATTTCGAACACCATATTTCCCGAGCACACTCCCTACTAATCCTCATCTCTAGTCGTTAGATCACTCCTTCCATATCACCCCCTTGTTTTTGGCGTCCATCTCGCATCATCGCGTTACCCAGCCCTCGAGCGCTAATCCTCACGATACGAGGGGATGCGACCGCGAGACCGTATATATCGTATCGTTGGGTGTGATGGGGCTTCAGTCGCGTTGCTACGTATTACGGTACTTTTTGTTTTCAGTTTTATTCGAATTGATTGATACTATTTTGGAGACTTATGCAATATCGAATTTTATAGTCTGTTCGATGTAAATTTTGTTGTTGTTGTTGTTGTTGTTGTGGAGGTGTTGGTTGGGGAGTGGATTTGAGATGAAAAACTAACGAAGTTTATTAATATACAAAAAAATATGTATAATTTGTATAGAACCACTTGGGGATAAAATAAACTTTGAGTCAGTGTGAAACTACTTACAACTTAATCATGACATATCAGATTGCCTATATTTACTACGAGATGTCTGCCATCCCAATGTGTCAGTATCATCAAGTGAATTATGGTCTATAAGCAATAAGCATGTAACCATAAAGAACTGAATTATATTATTTTTATAACTGAATTATATCTCATTTGTCGATGTTTGTTTATCAGTTTTAATTACTAATTTTTTTTTGCATACCATATTTTTTGCTTCAAAATGGTAGTAAGATGGTTAATTTTGTTTTGTTGCTTTCGACTTTCTATTATTAAAGCATCAAAAAAAAAAAAACAATCGACCCAGCACAACTTCCTTCTCACGTCAAATCAACTCTCACAACTCTGAGTTTCATCTAATCAAACGAGCGTGCACTCGCAAAGACAACTTGACAGTTCGAACTTTCATTAAGCTCTATGCTCGTGAGTTACATTACCTACGGCATCACGCGCAAAAAAAAAAAAGAAAATAAAACTCATTAGCAATAGAATGTAATTCAGCTACGAGGGGATGCGACCGCGAGACCATATATATCGTTTGCTTTTGTGATGGGGCTTCATTCGCGTTGCTACGTATTACGGTACTTTTTGTTGTCAGTTTTATTGGAATTGACTGATACAAGGTTGTGGACTGATGCAATATCGAATTTCAGTCTGTTCGATGTAACTTTTTTGTAGTTTCGTGGACATTGATTTGAGATGAAAAAAGGAGAGTTTTATTGATATGCGAGAGCATTTGAGAAAAATGTGTATCAATTAGTTGCTAAATATAACTTTGGTATTTAAGTAACGGTCATTTTTTGTTCATACGACTATTTAGTGTGAAACTACTTAGGCATAAAATCAATACAAATCGTGCCATATCGAGTTGACAAAAGTTACCACAAGATGTCTATAGTCTAAAAATTCCAGTATCACCAATTAAATTACAGTTCATAAATAATTAAATTGCCAATTTCAGATGTAATTTTTATAATTATTGTGAAAGATTTACGATTCATTATGGCATTTAATTCCTGACATTAAATAAATTATTTGAACATCAAGAACAATCGACTAGCACGACTATCTTCTCACATCAAATCAATTCTACACAACTCTCAGTTTCATCTGATCAAACGAGCATGCACTCACGAAGACAGCTTGACAGTTAAAACTTTCATTAAGCTTTCATGCTCGTAAGTTACATACTAAAGCATCATGCGCCAAAAAAAAACAGAAAAGAAAACTCATTAGCAATATAAATTCAGCTCGTGCGCCACTCGAAGACCAAAAAAAAAAGAAGCAAACTAAAACAAAAGAAATCCTCTCAGCAGCAATACGGGATTGTGGTTATAGGGGAAGAAGGAAAAGGAGATCCAATATGTGAATAGAGCGAAAGGCACCAGTCGGAGATAAAGGCTCGACGCAAACACCACAGTAGAAAAACGAAAAAAAAAGAGAGAAACTCACGAGAGACAAAAGTCCAGCGTGCGATAAGCCAGTCACGAAGCTTAACGGTAAGCGCGGACATAAAGGAGACGTAATTAAAGCGATGGCGCCGTCCGTCGCCAATGTCTATAGGGTGGGCGAGAGAGAGAGACAGAGAGAACCGAATCAGCCGCGTTGAACTAATTGCGTAATGAACGGCTCGATGGTTTTTAATTGTCGGCTGCTGGGCGTTTTTTTTTGCATTTCGCGTGCGGGAAAACTCGTTTTGCATTTTTTTTATACATTCGTTCGATTATCATTCGATGCAAGCGAGCTTTTGTAGCGAGAGGTGTTCGGAATCGGTGCGCATTAATAATGAATGAGAAACCGAGATACACTCCTGTCTCTCTCTCTCGAAAGCTCTTTTATGTATGCGACGAATAATGCTACAAGAGTTTTCTCGTGTACGACGTATCCCATTCGAAAAAAAACCTCCGTTATAAGAATTTCTCGTATAGGACAGCATCTTCGGTTACTACAAAATCACTCGTAGAAATTTACGATCCGAGGGAGAGAGAGAAAGAGCGAGAGTGAGAATAAACACAAATAAAGTAGATAACCCGTTGATGGGAAGAGAGTCGTGCAGGCGTTTAACGGTCGGATAAGAAGCTACGCATTAAAGTGAAATTACGTCCAATAAATCGCCTAAATGCTTGAATCAACAAAGAAAAAAGCCGCGCGGAGAAGAATTCGAAAACGACTTCTCGGAGGAATTAACACTCGCAACAAAAACAAACGAAAACACGATTAAAGTTAAACGCGAGCGCAAACTGGAAAATTGAATTAACCGCATCGACGCGTGAAAAAAAAAACCGGATGCTATGTAGTTTTTTACCTGCGGAATTTCTAGAAAACTACTCTGTAAGCCGACATACAATTTCTGCCGCCAATGCCACGAAGAGATACCACAGCACTCAATTATCCATTCTATGAAATATATATCATCTCGTGTGCGTCTCATCGTTTGCACGATGAATACACACACGCGCATTTGGCGAAGGTGGATATATAGAAAGCTGCTGCGTGTTCCAGATCCTTGTACGGCGGGAAAAGCGAGCGATTAAATTGGATCGGCCCCCTTCGTTTTAGCTCTCTATCTCTCTCTTGCAACTGCCGCATTCCGCTCGTTATGCAGCCTGCAGCCAGTCGCGCGCTCGTTTGGAGAGTTAGTTCACTTCGGGGGTGGCCTGCTGCACTCTCGTTATAGCGGTCGCTCGCGCGCTCTGCTTTTTTTTAATTATGACGCGCATGCGAGCGGGGAGTTTTAATCGCTTATTCCTCATTCAGACGGCGAACTTCTTTTTTTTTTTTTTTATTTTCAGTGGGAATGTGGGTTTGCTCGAGTGACGTGATTTCAAACGCTTTGCGGCGCGCCGTTTGATGAATGCCATGCGGCTTTTTTTTTTTGTGTAAGAGGGTGCGACTACATCGAGGTTGGAAAACGTTTGCTTTACTGCGGGGTTGAGATATTCGAGGCGTAGAAGCGTTCCGCTTGGAAAATTTTGAAAAGATATTCGAAGGGACGTTTCGTGTTGTACGTGACGTTGATATTAATTATGCAGAAAACTATTTTGAACATTAGATAAATTATTCTGATTTTGTATTCTATTTTGCTGTGTGGTTTGTTTGAATAAAAACTGGGATACTTTTCATTTTGATTATTTGTGAGGGCGAATATAGTCTTCAGCATGAAAAAATAAGTTGTTGAACGAATTATGAGTTATTTCATAATTCATCCACTAGGTGGATTGCATCAAATGTTTTTCATCCCCATATGTAAAATTACTTTGAATATTGTATTAATACCGCATTTTAAACGCTTATTTGCATATATTAATCTTGGTAAATTATGTCTCGGATTATTGTGAAGTATGCTGTCGATTGCTATAAATATCCAAAATAAATTCATATATCATATAATAATAAAACAAATAAGTTAAAAAAAACCATTATAACCTCACGCTGAAGTCGTATAAATATTTCGAAATCATTTATCATGGGCTTTGAAATAATTCAAGAACTGTGCAATATTTGACCGCCTCAAAATAATTGACGGAACATTTCAATGAATCAGGACTGAATTCAAATTGAATTGTTTTTGAGACATCTTTTCACGGTGAATCAATGAAAAAAGTATTTATTTCGATTTATTTACTCATGTACAAATTATTCAGATTCGAATTTTTATTGAGTTACTACCATGAATAAATTCATTTGAAATTTTTTAAGATTTTACAAAATTTTCTTTACAACTTTACAATACGTTTTTTTGTTGGTGGTACAGAAAAACCTCGACAGTTACCGCCTATTAAATATCAAATAAATCATTCAAATATCATCTCATAAACATTGAAAATCTCACACATACGATACTTGCTTATGACCTTTCAATTACAGCTCGTTCCATGTAGCACAGCGCAATTCAAATCATACTCATTCCGCGAAGTAATTTACTTATACGAGCTAGCACTCAGCTATCTCTCACTGCACGATTACTACTCTTGAACCGCATCTCTGTCTCTCTCTCTCACTCTAAGCAGTGCCAACAATTTACCTCAGCCTGCTGTATAACTTCCCTTCCGCGTACACCCAACCAAAAAGAAAAAAAAGAAAAAAAATCATCATTCGATACCCATAATCAAGCTCGCGTCTGCTGCAGCACGACATCGCGCTCGGCTTTAATTGCGAATTCGTGCAGCAAGCAAGCAAGCAAGCAACAAAGTCTAATCTAACGTTGGGGCGTTCGCATGGTGATTGCAGAGAGATCTGGTGCGCGCACGCCACACACGATACCAGCGTCGATGGCCTCGGGGCGGCTCGCGAAGAAGCGAGTGATAGGGGAAGGGGATTCGCCTCGGAGAAGACGATGAAGCGGCGAAGAGAATGAGGCTGGTGCAGCTGTGGATGCTGTGCCTCGGGATTGGGTTGCTGCTGGTGGGATTCGCCGAGGGCTACCTCGCCGTCCTATCGTCCAACCTACCCCAAGGCACCGTCGTCTTCGAGGCGGGTGTGCCGCATCTGGGTGGCAAGAGGAAGTATGCGCCGTCGCAGGATCGCACCGCTTGGTTTGCGCTCAAACTGCTCAAAGTGCATCCGCATACCGGCAGGGTCACGCTCGCCAAGAGCCTCAATTGCGATGGGCTTCAATATCCAAGGTCAGAATTTTTTATTTTTTATTTTTAATTCACTTTTGTTGACGACAGATGGCTGTTGTAGGATTTTTTTTTTGCTCGAGATTGAAAATATTAGTCTAATGCTATTCATATGTGTAATAGTCGGAAGAAAGCGGTGCTCAATTAAAATACTCGAGTTTTATAAATAAGTTCTTCGTATTCTTACTCTATGAGTACCCCTTTTTACAGATATCATATTCAGAAAATTCCAAACTTAGTCTTCTAAAAGTCACGATGTATAATGACATACGTCGTTTTCGTAAAAATCGTACACGGTATAACAACTTGAGTCGATAATAGTCCCTTTCATTTCACCATGTAACCTCATTAAACTCAGTTTATTCATTAAATTCAAGTTCCTTATATCAAAATAAATTGAATAATGATAATATTATACGGTGGTAAATTTTATATCAATCCATTTGGACTTTTGCCGACTCAGTAAGTACTACTGAATGATACTCTTAAGTATCTTAGTCAAATAGGTAAAAAAAAATTCGGTTATATCCGTGAAATCGTGAAAAATGCATAATCGCTCAACTCGATTGACCCGGCATAACAACTTAACTCGACTTCAGATCCCAAAATATCAGCACAGACAACATTTTAAAAATAGTGCTATACACCTTTCGAAAGCGTCTCAACAATAGATCATTTCTACCCAATATCGATTTTTTAAAGTAGTTTACTGATCTTAAAGATCTGTATCTGAACTTTAAACTCAAATATCTCAAAATCACGAAAAATCGACTTAAGTGGTTATGCCGTGCAGCCACAGAAATAATTTCTTCAGTTGTAAATTTTCTTTTTGTAACAGAAAGGACTGCCTAAAGATTTTTCACTGATATCCGAACAAAAGAACATTTCTCATGCCTCGCGATAGCATTTATTCAAATTTGCAAACAGGCTCGCGCGAAAGAAATGGAATCTAACGATTGAATTTTTACACCATAAATATATCCGCGGTAGCAAAGTCGCAATAAGAGAGACGCGTGCATGCATTATATATGCACGCGCCACGCACGATAACGGTGGCGAGCATAGTATACACGATACATAAATTAATGGCTCCAGTTGGGAAAACTCGTTCGCTATTAACTCGCGCGGGCGCGCACGGTACGAACTAATAATGACCCACTTCGAGTGGCGCGCGCTTGGTAAATCGTTAATAGTCGCTAACAGCTCATCGCTCATGGACTCCATGCCCATTAATAATGCAAAAGACGGAAGTTTCTTACTCTGCCAAAAAAGCAACAACAAAAATTCTCTATGCAAATAGGCTGTTCACGTTCTACATCGACTCGACGAGCTCGAGGTTGGGCCGCGCGACCATCGACTACTACAGCCTGCCGCTGAGGGTATTGGTAACAGGATGCGGTGGCGAGCACGACGATCTGGCGTCGACCAAAGGATGGATGGCCGAAACCTTGGCCTCGTACGCGATGCCAAGCACCGACAAGTTCACCGAGGTCTGCCTCAGGGCTTCGCAACTCGTCGCCGCCCTCAGGGACTTTTTGCCCCACACCGCGCTCAAGCAGTGCGATACCAGATGGGGTATGTTTGCCTTTATTAATGTTACTTTTGTTTTTGTTCTTTTTTTTTTTTGCCTTCGAGCTAAGTTCGACCTTCTCTTTGAGTTTTTTTTATTTCGTTTCTCGCTGCCTTGCGAGAGAGTGTGTTAATTCGATTTAGAGATTTATTGAGGGACTGAATTATGGAGAGGAGAATGAATGTGACTTGTGTTTTCATGCAGAAAGGTTATTTTGTCTTTATGTTTAATTGATTTAAGACGCTTTCTCGATTATATAAATTAAAAATAATCTAATCTAATAAACTAATGCGTTTGACAAACTCAAGTCTAGATCTAGATCATCAGATTGAGACAAATATTATCTCTAAATCATTCAATCGTTAATACGAATAATTCTTAATTTTCTCTATCGGTAAACTAAACGTATTAGTACATTCCAACATGTTAAATAATTAAAACCATGCAAAGTTATAACAGCTTACAATTTATCAAAAACTTGGATGGAAGTAAACTCTCGCAAAAGTATTTAATTACAAAAGTTTTTTTATTTTCCATGGTATACCGTTTCCTTGCAAATAACTGTCTTGATATATACGATGTACCACACTAATTTGCATTCCATGCGCGAGGAGAATCCTAGACGCGAGGAGTAGCCTGCTATTAAAGCGTCGTCGTCGTCGTCGTCTGCACTGGCATTAATTATTTTCAAACAAGACTTGACGCTGTTGACGTGATGCGATCACACCTCTTCGATGTTGCTCGCGATTGCTATAACTTGATTTAATTTTTTGATAACAATTATAGTTGCCGAGGAAATTGAGTGTTTTACCTACTTTCCGTTTTCATCCTTTCACATTTTCGAAATCGAAGTTTAATCAGTTAACTAATTATCGATAAATCTTTCGTGAAAATCAACTAAAAAAACATTTAATTTAAAGGTGGCGTAGCAGATCCACGTTTCCTCGTCGAAGGTGCAGCAGGTGATCTAGTCTCGGCCTCGGAGCAATGTCTGGTCGATCCACTGTGGAAAGTATCGGTGACGATGACAATACGTTGCGGTACGACATACTTGACCGACGCGGAACACAGGTTGAAGATCGTATTTCACCACCAGCAACTCGACGATACCGATCTGGGAAGGCGAGTGAGACGAGAGCTTAGAAATCAGTCGCCGTTTTTCGAGCAGGCACTTTACCTCGCTTCTATCGAGGAGGAAAGAGAACCGGGTGCTCTTGTTACCAGTGTTAAAGCTAGGGATCCTGAAGGTGGAATTGTCAAGTGAGTATAACGTGAAATTACTTGATCAAAGTATAAAATAAATTTTTATCAACTATTAATGATTGTTTATAAACAGGTATTCGATGAGTTCCTTACTCGACGCACGTTCGCAAAGTCTATTCAACTTGGACGCGACGAGCGGTAAAGTAACGACAACGGCACGCCTCGATCGCGAGAACGCCGACGTGCATTACTTCAAGGTACTCGCAGTCGACGACTCGTTCCCACCGCGTACCGGTACCACTACCCTTCAGATCAATGTCATCGACACCAACGATCATTCGCCCACTTTCGAGTCGTCGGAGTACGAAGCATCGGTACACGAGAGCGTGCCCATTGGGTCTAGTGTGATTTCGGTCAAAGCTACGGATCAAGATTTGGGCAAGAACGCCGAAGTTGAGTACTCGATCGTCTCGACGACTGGTGGTGGTACCACGACGATATCGGAGGATCAGTCGACTTTCAGGTATTGATCGTGAAAATATTTTCCTTTTAAAATGTGACCTGTAATATTGATCGAATGTTCTGTTCGTAGGATCGATCCACGCACGGGCATAGTAACAACGAAAACCTCGCTGGATCGCGAGAAAACCGAGGTGTACACGGTGATAATTCAAGCGTCGGATCTGGCCGACGGCGAAGCCAATCGACGAACAGCCTCGGCGACATTGGTGGTACACGTGCAAGACGACAACGATAACTATCCGCAATTCTCTGAACGGACTTACATTGTGAGCGTGCCCGAGGACTTGGATTACACGATAAACCCGGTGATCGCGGAAATTCGCGCCACGGACGAGGACACCAGCGCGAACGCCGCCATACGTTATGCAATAATCGGCGGCAACACGCAGAACACCTTTCAAATCGACTCGCAAACCGGCGACGTGATATTAGTCAAAGCTTTGGACTACGAGACCGTGAAGAATTACAAGGTCATCATCAGAGCGCAAGACGGTGGTTTACCGGCCAAGTCGAATACGACTCAGCTTCTCGTCAGGGTGAAGGACGTGAATGACAATGTGCCAAGATTTCACACGAGTTTGTTTCAAGAGGCTGTTTCCGAATCCGCGTCGATTGGCTATTCGGTGCTCAAAGTCCAAGCTTACGACGCCGACGAGGGACCGAACGCTCAGATCAAGTACTCGATCGGTTCGCGCGATTTGATCGGTGGCTCGACCGAGAATTTCCCGCTGGCGGTGAATTGCGAAACCGGATGGATATTCACGGTGAAACAACTCGATCGCGAGAGATGCTCGAAGTATCAGTTCGTGGTGATCGCGAGTGACTCGGGCGAGCCACCGAAATCGGCAAGTGCAACTGTGATACTCACCATCACCGATGTCAACGATAATGATCCTTACTTCGAGCCGAAGAGCTATGAAGCTGTCGTGTCGGAGAAAGATCCGGCGGGAACGCCTGTCACTACTGTTACTGCCACCGATCCCGATGAGGATGCCAGGATTCATTACGAGATATCGGCGGGAAATTTAAGGAGTAAGTATCAATAATGTAATTTTAATGAAATTTTGTTTGAAATACTAACGTCATTTTTTGTTCACTTTCAGATCGATTCTCCATAACATCCCAAAACGGTCGTGGTCTGATCACCATCTCCCAGATGTTGGACTACAAGCAAGAAAAGCGATTCGTACTCACCATAACAGCTTCGGACTCGGGTGGTCGTAGCGACACGGCACTAGTATACGTGAACGTATCCGACGCAAATAACTTCACTCCGGTATTCGAGAACGCACCTTACTCGGTATCGGTATTTGAAGACGCGCCAGTGGGAACGACCGTGCTCGTAGTGAGCGCAACGGACTCGGATGTCGGCATGAACGCGCAGATCACTTACAGTCTTGGTAGCGAGGACGATGGCGGCGGCGGCAGTGGTGGGATTGCAGCGGAAGGTAGCGACGAGTCGGTATTTACGATCAATCCGCAGACCGGTGCAATTACCACGACCAAGCCACTGGACAGGGAGAAAATGGCCGGTTACCTGCTGACCGTCACGGCGAGAGACGGTGGTGTGCCGGCGTTGAGCGACACCACCGATGTCGAGATTGCCGTGACTGACGTTAACGATAATCCACCGGTCTTCGATTCTCTGCAGTATCAGGGATCTGTGAGAGAGGATGTACTCATTGGCACGAGCGTCATCAGAGTCACCGCTACCGATATCGACGTCAATCTTAACGGCAGGGTAAGAGACCCATTCTCTCTTCGAAGACATTTTACTTTGCATTTAATTAGCGGCGTCGACGGACGATTAATTAACCAAATGCCTTTTATTTTTTTAACTTTCAGATAACTTACACACTGGAGGACGACGGCGATGGTTCGTTCGCCATCGACGCTGCAACGGGCATGATCCGAACGGCAAAAGCACTCGATCGCGAGTCAACGGCGAGATACAATTTAAAAGCTGTTGCGACCGATCGAGGCTCACCATCGTTATCCTCCACTGTTAGCGTGGTGATAAAGATCGAGGACATCAACGATTCGCCTCCCACCTTCGAGGCCGATAAAATAACGCTGTATATACCGGAAAATTCGCCGATCGGCTCGACCGTCGGCGAGATCTACGCGCACGATCCAGACGAGGGCCCCAACGCCATTGTACAGTACACGATTATCGGCGGCGAGGATATCAATAGTTTTCAGTTGAGCTCGCGCCCAGGCGCCGATAGGGCCGAGCTCATATCTCTCATCGAGCTGGATTATGAATCTCCAAAGAAGAAGTACGAGTTAGTTGTTAGAGCTACTTCCGCGCCGTTGCGATCAGATGCTATTGTTCAGGTAATACTCGACGATTTAACCGATACTTACACCGTGATCGTCGTCGTCGTTTTTAATCTCTAAGATCGTTTGATTGTTTTTCTTCTTCTTTTTCTAGGTTCTCGTTACCGATGTAAATGATAACGCACCAAAGCTCGAAGACTTCCAAGTGATCTTCAACAACTTCAAAGACTATTTTCCCAGCACTGCCATAGGTCGAGTGCCAGCGTTCGACGCCGACGTGACTGATAAGTTAACTTACACCATTCTGTCGGGCAACAACGCCAACTTGATCAATCTGAACAAAACCAGTGGCGATATAACATTATCTCCTCAATTGAACACAAACGTGCCTCGCGTTGCCACGATGGACTTGTCCGTGACGGACGGCATCAACGAAGTGAAAGCAACGATGACCCTCTCAGTAAGACTGATCACCGACAAGATGCTACTCAACTCGATAACCGTGAGATTAGAAGAGATGACCGTAGAAGCTTTTCTCAGTCCACTGTTGAGTTACTTCTTGGATGGTATAGCAGCCATAATCCCATGTCCCAGAGACAATATATTCATATTTAGCGTGCAAGAGGACACGGATGTGCACAGTAAAATACTGAACGTTAGTTTCTCAGCTCGGAGAATCGAGCCCGGCTCGAGCGAAGAATTCTACAGCCCGCAATTCTTGCAAGAACGCGTCTACCTCAATCGTGATATTCTAGCGAAATTAGCCAATGTCAAAGTGCTGCCTTTCGACGACAATCTGTGCGTTACCGAGCCGTGCTTGAATTACGAAGAGTGCGTTACGGTATTGAAGTTCGGTAACGCATCCGGTTCTGCGAGTAGTAATACGGTGTTGTTCAGGCCGATATATCCAGTGACAACGTTTACCTGTCAGTGCGCCAAAGGATTTACCGGGAGTAGAGAGGCCTATTTGTGCGACACCGAAGTGAATTTGTGCTACTCTAATCCATGCAAAAACGGTGGTACTTGTAGAAGAAGAGAAGGTGGATATACTTGCGAGTGTCCGTTAGGCTACATCGGCAACGATTGCGATATATCTTTGGAAAGGGACGCTTGTTTGACGAATCTGTGCAAAGGTGGCTCACAGTGTATAAACAAAGTCAGTGGTGGATTTTTCTGCAATAACTGCCCAGTGACGCCTTTGGAGAACGTAACGCCTCTGTGTCAATTGAAGTCGAGGAGTTTCGCGTTGAACACTTTCCTCACCTTTCCCTCGCTCAAGCAACGACACAGATTACACTTGAGATTGAGATTCGCCACCGAAGTGTCCGATGGCTTGTTGTTGTACAATGGTAGATACAACGACAGGCATGATTTCGTCGCCTTGGAGATAGTAGAATCCAAAGTACAGTTTAGTTTTTCTCTGGGCGATGAAATTACTACAGCGGTTGCTGAAATTCCCGGTGGTGTGTCCAATGGTCACTGGCACGAAGTTCAAGTATCTTACATCAACAGATCGGTTATAGTGTCTATCGACGATTGTGATGTTTCGTTGGCTTTGAGATTTGGCGAAAGATTGGGCGAGAAATGGGCTTGCGCGGGTAGAAACGAGCAGCTTTTGGAATCTCGATGCAACGAAGTCACCGAAACTTGCCATCGATTCCTCGATCTGACGGGACCTCTTCAGCTTGGCGGTTTGCCAACGATACAAACCAAGTTTCAAGTACGCAACAAGGATTTCGTGGGTTGCATTAGTGACTTCTACATCGATCATCAGTTTGTTGATCTCAACTCTTTCGTCGCGGACAATGGTACAACTTCTGGTTGTCCTGAGAAGAGGCATTTTTGCGCATCGAATCCTTGCAACAATAATGGGAAATGCAAAGAAGTCTATGCTGGGTTCGTGTGCGAATGTCAGGAAGGTTTCGCAGGACCTCAGTGCGAGGATGAAGTGACCAAACCTTGGAGATTTCACGGCAATGGCTTGCTAAGTTTCAATCCTCTGCTGAAACCCATTCAGTTACCATGGCTCACGGGATTCAGTCTGAGAACCAGAAACCAAGACGCCTTCATCATGACCATCCAGATCGGCCAGAACAGCTCCATCCTATTCGAGGTCGTTGGCGGAAGACTGGTTGTACTGGTAGACGGTGCTGACGTGATTAGATCCTGGATCAAAGTAGCCGACGGCGAATGGCACAGAATCGAGGTTCGCTGGCAGACTGGCCAAGTATCCTTAGACCTGGAATACCGCAACAGACCCATAATCCAATCTCTACCTGTGAAACTGCAAGGTCTCTACGTTGGTAAAACGTTGATCGGTGGTTCTGACCGATATTTCATCACCGAGCTGCCGTTCTTCAGTGGTTGCCTACAGGATGTCCGTATAGGTACCAATCAGACAATTCTTCAGAGACCTGTCATTCAAGATAACGTTGGGGAAGGATGCGAATCTGACGAATCCTGTCGAGCTGAGTGTTCCGAGTCCACCAAGTGCGTTACCAAGTGGGAGCTGAGCGAGTGCACTTGCTTAGAAGGTAGAGTCGGTCAGGGTTGCGAGAGGATCTGCGACGTTAATCCTTGCAGCGAGTCTGGTACCTGTGTCGAGAAATTGGGAAGTCTCCGGGGATACGACTGCCAGTGTAATTCACCCGAGTACTCTGGAGATTATTGCGAAGTTAAAGGTAAATACACACAATGCATTGTTAACTTTAAAAATATTATATTGATTAATCAACCAATTTTATTTTTCCAGCCGAACAACCTTGTCCAGCAACTTGGTGGGGTTCGCCAGTGTGTGGTCCATGTCATTGCGACGAGTCACGTGGTTACGATCCAGCCTGTAACAAAACTACGGGTGAATGTTACTGCAAAGAGAATCACTATCAACCTCTTGGAGAAAAAGAATGTATCCCTTGCGATTGTTACGCTACCGGTAGTTTTGGACCTCGTTGCGATTTGCTCACTGGGCAGTGTAGATGTAGGACCGGAGTTATCGGTAGAGATTGTACTGCTTGTCCCAATCCTTACGCCGAGGTTACGTTGAAGGGTTGCGAAGTCGTTTACGATGCTTGTCCAAGGTAACAATTTTACGAAATTAATTTTGAAAATAATATTTTCCATTGTTTAATCTTTGGTTATTCTATTTCAGATCGTTCTCCGATGGTTTATGGTGGCCACGTACAAAGTTCGATAAAACAGCGATCGAAAACTGTCCCGGCACAGCCGAAGGTAAAGCTTCGCGCCAATGTTCCGACAAGCTCAACGGCTGGCAAGAGCCAGATCTCTTCAACTGCACCTCGGAGGCGTTCATCGAGCAACGTCATCAACTTGCCGCTCTGGAGATGAACGAGCTCACTTTCAACACCTACATCGCCGTGAAAATGGGAATGGAGCTGCATAAAGCGGTCAACGCTACGAAGAACATGTACGGCGCTGACTTGCTTGTAGCTGAATCGTTGCTCACAGCGTTGTTGAAGTACGAGGAGAGCTTGGCAGGCTTGAATTTGACGCATAGTCAAGACAAGGATTACGTGTCGCATTTGGTTGGAATAACTGGGGCGATTCTACAGTATAAGTACGCGAAAAATTGGGCGAGGATCGAATCGTTAACTGGAGACAGTCCTGACACGATAATGGCTGCGATGGCTGAGTATTTGAAGACTCTCGCTGTGTCGCAGCATGATACTTATACCAGCCCATTCGAAGTGGTTAATCCCAATGTTGGTGAGTATCAGTCATTATTTAGCAGATTAATAATTAATATGAAAACATAAACATTTAAAACGTTGCATTTTCATTCTACAGTTTTGGGCTTGGACATCGTTACATCCGAGAGTCTATTCGGCTACGAGCCAGCAGAGCACAAAGAAGATGCCTCCCTCTCGACAGTACGACCGACCGAAGCTGACAAAAAAGTCGAATTACCCGATACCTCAGCCTTCTTCGTATCCCCATTGCACATGGGTCCATCGATAAGTTTCCCAAAATACAACAATTACATGCCCGATCCGAGCAAGTTCGATCAATTTTCAAAAGTACAAGTGCCTCTCAGTCTGCTGGGTATTCAAGCTGTCACCCAAGGCGATCTAAATGTCAAAAACAGTTTGAGCAATCATAAGGCCGTGTTGAGTTATGTGCAATATCGCGAGCTCAGCTCGCTTCTTCCAAAAAGGTAAGCTAAAAACGTTGTTTGCGTTATTTGCAGATAAATCAAATATTTCATGATTCGATTTATGCTGTAGATTTGACGATTCGGTCAATATAAGATGGGGTGTCGAGGTGGCAATCGGATCGCCCATTGTAACGGTATCCGTATTAGTGCCATCGGAAACTGGATACGAAACTTTGACAGGGATACCTCTCAAATCGCCCGTTCGTGTGCAACTTTGGCTTAGCGAGGACGATGGCTTCAAGACACGTATTAATCCTCAGTGTGTGCATTGGAGTACGGCCAGAGGGTGAGTGTAATCAAATTTTGTCGTCGGTTCGTCGGAATTAAAAATTTGCTAAATATATTCGTTTGAATTTTCAGTATCGGCGAATGGAGTCGATTAGGCTGCACGACGGAGGTCGAAGAAACAACAATACCACTCGGTAGTGTAGTCAACTGTTCGTGCATCAAATTGTCAACTTTCGCTGTACTTACCGATGTTCTCGATCTCGAGTACGTTCCCGAGCCATCACTCCTTGAAGATGTAACGAGTTACAGTGCTTTCGTCATAGCACTACCACTTTTGCTCGCAACCATTCTGATATTGGCACTGATTCGTGGTGGAGAGACAAACTCCAACAGTATCCACAAGAATCTCGTTCTATGCGTATTTTTATCCGAGTTATTGTATCTGGTGGCACTTAAAGCGAGACATCAACTAGTCGGCAACGAGTTCCCTTGCAAGCTCGTGGCTATTGGACTTCACTACACGTGGCTGAGCACATTTGCATGGACTCTCGTCGATTCTGTACATCTCTACCGAATGCTCACCGAGATGAAAGACATCAATCACGGTCCGATGACGTTCTATTACACACTCGGTTACGCCGTACCAGCCATCATCGTCGCGTTGACCGTCGGAGTCAGGGCTGACCAATATGGAAATTTCTACTTGTGAGTGTCGAGATTTATCATTTTCGATTTTTTTCATATCATAAAACTAATTTTGATTTTTCATCGTTTCAGTTGTTGGCTGTCCATCTACGAGAACGTGATCTGGTCGCTGATTGGGCCAACCTGTGCGATCGTATTCTTGAACTTCTGTATCCTGGCATTTTCGGTCCGCGCGGCGTTCACCCTCAAAGAGCACATAGCCGGTTTCGGCAATTTACGCACACTTTTATGGCTGTCCGTCGCTTCGTTACCACTTCTCGGCACCACTTGGACATTAGCGGTTCTCAGCGCGTCCGAGAATTCACCGACTTTGATGTACATGCTGAGCGTGGCTGTCGTAGCTCACGCCACTTTCAGTCTGGTCGGCTATTGTTTCATCAACGGCCGAGTAAGGAGGAATTTGTATCTGAGTCTGCTAAAGTGTGTCGGGAAAAAGGCGCCGTTGCTTGACGTCAGCGTCGCCAATGGGAGTAGTAGTCAAAACGTCGCCTCGGGACCTGCTGTAAGTAAACCACTTCGACGAGGTTTGAGAACTGAGAAACGATGTTTATCTGTGTTTTTTTTTTCTTTTTAACTATTAGCGGTCTGGGATCGCGTACTCGTCGACCTACGGAGGGACCGACGCAAACTCCAAAAGAGTCCACGTCGGAGTGTCGACGAGTAGTGAAACATCCCGAAGCACCAACAAGACCAGCTCTAGTCCATACAGGAGTGACAACCAGCTCCGCAACACATCGACATCGACGAGCAACTACAACAGCGATCGTGGAGCTTACATGCCTAAGCGAAGCAATCTCCTCACGAGGATATCAAAGAGGCATGGTAAGTATTTTTGATTGACAAATGCACGAAAGAATTCTCTTTATACATATACTAAGCTCGATCGCGACATTTTGCAGAATCGAAGCAGGAACGCGAGAAGCCGAGGCGGGAGTCGGAGTCGGACTCGGACGCGTCGCCACGCGATGGCCGAGGCCGTCCTATAGATATGACGAGTTCGCACAGCTCCGACGACGAAGACACCGGTGCTGCATCGTCCAAGCCGAAGTCTCACAACAACATCATCGTGTCGACGCAGCAGCATCATCAAGAATCCTCGCAATCGCCCGTTTCTCACACTTATCTGCCGAACATCTCGAACGGACCGCCCGAGTCGTTGAACGTGTTGCATTGCTCGAGTACCGATCTGTTCCCGAATATCAAGCCAATTTATGCGCCGAGATGGAGCTCTCAGTTGCCCGAGCCTTATCCGGCTACTAACAGTAAGTTCCATTGAATCGAGGTTCATTCTTCCACGTTTATTACAAATTTATTACAAGTTCTGAATGCTCAAAATCGAAAATACGTTCTTTTTTGAGCGTCCAGACAAAATTAAAAGAGGACATTTCAACTCCACGCGATCAACCAGTCAAATTTTTCACCCTCTAGTAGACGCGCGAGGCAGTCAATGGTCGGGCGGTACGATGTCGGACAACGAGGTGGCCTCGACGAAAGCAGTCAGTCCGAATCCATTGTCTTACGCCGAGTTGAATTTGCACCACCCAAAGCTACATCCGGACGAGAACTACTCGGAACTCGACGAGAAATTCCACTCGGTCGACAAATACATGTATCCTTACACCACGGCAGAGGATATGCAACAGCAACAATTGCCCGTCAGTCAGCCAATGTCGCCTACCCCGTACATGCTGTCGATGCCTTCGAGGATATTGAGTTCAAGTATGAGTCATCACTCGCAGGGCTCGAATCCTGATAATTATGCTAATGGTTACGAGAGGTATGGTAGCTTGAAGAGGGGACAGGCTCTGCACAAGATGAATACTGATAATCTCAGTTATGCTACCGATAGGTGAGTTTTTGATGACAACAAGTTTGATGATTTTTCTGTTCTGCAAATTACTATAAAAGTAACGCTGATTTCAGGTACGGGAGCTTGAAGAGAGGAGGAAGTCTGCACGGTTCCTACCACGACAACCTGAACACAGGAATGGAGAGGTACGGTAGTCTGAAGCGTGGTAAAATAACGCCGACGATGCTGGAGGACACAACTGACTACATAATGCCGATAAGCAGTAGGACGTTGTCTGGTTCGTTGAGCCATGACCTTCAGCAACATAGTAACGAACTTGCTGCACTGCGGCAACTTCAAATTCACCAGCAGCAGATGCAGTTCGAGCAGACTATAGCCGAGACTGAGTGAGTTTTATTCTCTATTGTTTTCGGTGATTGAACCGTTCATTTTTCACTCGCTGACGACTTTGGCTTTGAAAAATTTTGGTCATTGGAAAACAGTTTTTCGACTTTTCATCATGAGATTAATTTGATGCAAATAATTTGTAAATATAATTTTGAATAATCGATTGATGAATAGTTGAATATATTTTAATTTTTCAAGAAAACTATATGAATTCTTATTGATAGTTACTAATTGGTGATGGTTTAACTTATTACTTCTTTCGCTTTTTCCATATTGCTTCGCTTGGATTGTAAACAACTAATAGTGAGGAGGTAAGCTTTGTACCGACAAAAACTCTAATGCTCTGATTAATTTCACAAGTAATAATTGTAATAAAATAATAATGAAACTATTTGCCATTTCAGGAGGGGTACTAGTAATGCAGAAACGTCCGTATGACAATCTCGTCTACAACACAAACAAAAGGAAGAAAGCAACAAAGCAACAAAATCTCGTACAAACTTACAGAGTTAAAAAAAAATATTTTAGGCTTCAAATTTTTCCACGCATTTTATAAATAATAGAATAGTAGAAAATCAAAGGAAAAAAAATATATATAGTATTTTAAGCGCTGGCCATGACCGTACTTAAAACGACGTAGCCATATATTGAATTCGCAAGTATGTGTGAGTGCCTGTCCATATTGTGCTTATATCGTTTTGAGCATTTTTTTTTGTCAAAGCGAACGTTTGTAATTTTTTTGTTTATACTTATAAGAACGCCTATCATTTAATGTTTTTCAGTCAGTTCGCCGCGATTACAATTCATTGCGTCGAATCGTTTAAACTGTAGGATATAATGATAATATGATCTCTTTGCTCTCCACTGTTTTTTCCCATCAAGCATCTATAATCTATCAATCAAAAAAAAAACTGTCATATACCTTTGTAATTTATATGTCACTTTTTCTCAATGCTCAGTATTTGTGCAATGTATACATTCCCAATGTGTTGCTGTAACTCTTTTTTATTTAAAATTTTCATGCCGAATCGTGCATTCTTTATATGCCAAGAAGTACGTAGGATAAGTCTGAAAAGCGTATTATATATTGTATTTTACTTTAATACTCGAAGCATT
Organism: Galeopsomyia nigrocyanea; assembly: GCA_035047105.1. Lineage (NCBI taxonomy): Eukaryota > Metazoa > Arthropoda > Insecta > Hymenoptera > Eulophidae > Galeopsomyia > Galeopsomyia nigrocyanea. The sequence continues at coordinate 9,666,928 of JAWWMK010000001.1, read as the reverse complement.
TGTATATATTTATATGAAGATATTTGACGAAATATAAATAATTTATATACCCTTAAATTATGTCTTTTCTTTCAATTATTCAAACAATTAAAACTCACAACATTTCTTGATAAAAATTGTGTTTATTATTACTATAAAATATAAGTTAAAAATTACAATTAATTTAATACTTATACAAAAGCATCTTTATCGAAAGAAAAACTCAATTTACAAGTCCATCCGTTAAGCGTTAACTGCTTTAAAATTCCAATAAAAAGCTGAACTTTTGATTTACGTGTTTATAAGTCAGATTCGGTATGGAACGTCCTGCGTTCAAACGGAGCAAATATGTAAGAATACTTTATTATTGAAAATCAGTTAAAATGTAATCAAATCCATGTTTGAGGGTGCAAGGTTTCTTATGTTTACTCGTCGATATTTTTAACGGCGCACATCGATTTTCAATTGAGCTTATGGAATTCTAAGTTCGATAATATAAGGATAAGAACTAGTTATACGAATAATTTTCACGATGAATAAACAATCAACTCCGAATGATATTTTTGAAGCTGACTATTTCGCAAGAACTAAATGTATGAATTTAAAAGAATACAAATTCGTGTGAAACAAATAGAGAGCACCATAAAAAATTAATCAACAAATAATGACATTATATAACTTAAAGAAAAACGTATACATCCTTGGTACCGCGAACGGAAAAGTAAAACGATAAAATTGATGAAAAATAACGTTAGTATATTAAATAAAAATTTTAAAACTTGCATACACGATTAAAAGAATGTATTTCCATTTTATCTACACTGTTAACTTTACAAATCCCGCATTGTTAAAAACGAAAGTTTTGGAAAGTTGTATTTCATACAAAGTTGTAAATAAACTTTCCTTTGTATAGAAACAAACAATAAAATCAATTCCATGAATTTAAGCTTAAGCACTGTACACACTGCTCATAGAAAAAATTTGATTTTTGTACAAGAATTCATTTGATTAGTTTTCGGATATCGTTCACTCTGTTAAAAATTCATGATAATCATTTTTTTTTCTGAAGTGATGACTAGACAGAAGCAAAGTAACGTCGCGTTATGTTACAGCAGACATAAAGTCACCATTGTTCGACAAAAAAGATTCCATCAGATTCTTATACTCTTAACAACTATTTTTGCCTTACAAGCTAAACATCGTTTCTTTTACCGATAAAAGTGTAAATACCATGTGTAAATTTTCGTGATTCTCAAAATTTGATTAAAAGTGTTATAAATTCGCGCGCTCTGCACTCTTAATTACAAAGCTGCATCGATAAAAGCTGCTACACGGAATGAATGTTTCTCAAGCCACATATCTTTGATTATACATTTACGAGCACGAAAAAAAAAATATGGCTGTCGACGCGGAATCGTTCGACTTTTTTTTTTATTTTGCTAAACAACGTTGAAAGTCTTACAGTACTAGTAATATCAGGTAAAGATCCATTCAATTCAATAAAAAATCTGTAAAGGCTTTTGACGTCAAATATATGCATCTTAAATAAACTTAACTGTGACAAATGTGTATTAACGTCTTATTGCTTTCGAAACTCGCAACGTTGTTTAGACACGTTTCACAAACACATAAAATTACGTGCTATAGACTAGGATACAGTGGAAAAAAAAACACGAGTTCTTAGACGGCATCCCCATCCGAAGTAATGGAAAGACTGTTCTGCAACTTCGGCACCGAATAATTGTCCGTGTGATTATTAGACGAGTTGTGGTTTCGATTGTTAACGCGTTCCAAGGTCGACGGTGCCGATGGAGTGTCTTGATTAGCTTTCGGAGGTATCGGTGGTGGACTTGTCTGATAAAAGCACAAATAATAAGTATTCTTATATTTCACAAGTAGTGTATCATTAAACTTACCTCTTGATCTAGAATCGTATGAGAATTTTGAAAATTGACGCTAGAAACGCTGGAGAAGCTGACGGTCGATATGGTCATAGCGCTTATCACAGAGGGCGGTGATATATTCATGATGTCATTACACCTGGCTCGTGGTTCGAAATCTTCATAGCTGAGATTGTTCAGATTGGACATGTGCGATTGGAAATCCGAGAGACTAGATAGAGTCGATATACCGCTATCGCGTAAGTCGTGCGAGTCGGTTGAATTTCTCGGATCGTCCTCGCCACTCCACTCGTTGCTACGTTTATGCGACAATCGTTTAGGCGGTGCTGGCGGTGCTATTAGACTTGTGCTCATGTCTCTTTTGTCGGGCACTGCTTAATAATAAAAATTGTTAAAATACTATTTCAAATTTAAGAACCAAATTTTTAATGAAAATGAAGATATACCTAAACCACGCGGAGGTAAAGGTGGTGCAGGTTCCGTGCTCGGCTCGCTCCACGAGTTCGTCATGTTGTTCTGATCGCCACCATCTGTCGGAGTGGAAAGCGAATTTCTCAACGGGAGCTTGGGACTAAGCGGTTTGCTTAGCGTGCGCTGATGAGTTGGTCTCAGTGGTGTAGTGCCGTAACCGACGGATCGCGGTCGCACTTCGCGCTGTGGTATCGGCGGTGGCGGTCCAATCTCGCCGCCGCCGCTGCCGTTGCTCGTGCAATGCTCGACTTTCGTGTAGAAACCTTCGTCGTCGAGATGACTGTCGCTGTCGGCTCTCGACATTCGCGAACCGATCATCGATTCCAATGTCGCGGGACGTTGTTTGTCCACTGGTACCGGTGGCAATGGCGAACTGAAATATTTTTTTTCAAATTGTATTACGAAAATCATTAGACTTTTGGAATTTAATTTTAATTTTGAAAAAAAAAACCTACTTGATAATACTGTCTTGGTGCACGATACGCTGCCTAGTCATCGGTCCCAGGCTCTGCTTTAGTTGCGTAAACCTTTCGATGAGTCTCTTGTGCAACGGCTGCACGCCCGCAGGTGCGATTTGGCCATGTAACACTAGCCCGGATTCCAGCACGCTCATCTGATCGAGAATGAGATTTTTCAGCTTGTTAACGTGCGGTATCATTTCCGGATTCTGCCGTGCGAACTCGGCGGTGAGGAATGCCTCTTGATACTTGGTGATGCCGCCCATCACGTTAGCGTCGATTATGCCTTGCAGTCGCATACTGAATGGATTGATATTTCGATGTGGCTCTGCGGTGTACTGTACGCAAAAAAAAATAAATAAAAATGTGTTTTATAAGGAAACATTCATAAACCACGTGGCTCGATTAAGAGGGACGGGGGGGGGGGGGGGTTACAAAATGCTACTTAAAGACTACATGGGCGAAGGGAGGGTACTAAGAGATGGGCACATAGCTTTTATATTTGGTAAGTCACTTGAAAATAAAATAATATAAACAGGCAAATTAGAATTGAAGCCAGTTAGTTACAGATACCGGATTTATAGTATCGTATGATTTTTACTGTCCCTCTCTGCGCAACGAAATTCAAGGTAAAAATCGATTGGACATTTTTAATTTTTTCTGTAGAATTTTACAACAAGAATTTTTCACTTATAGGAAGAACATGTGATACGTGTGGTGCATATTTTGCATCGAAAAAGCAAAAAAAAACGTACACAATAAAACAAAGCATGGTAAGCACAGTTTGGAAAAGCAACGCGCAAATGAAGTTCTTGCTACGAGAGGAACTGAACTACTTTGCGAAGTTGATGTTTTGACACCTATAATAGAGTGGTGTGAAGAAGAGGAAGTTGAAATTGATTATAGTGAATTACCAAAAATACAAGCAGGCAATAGTCAATCTATTATAATAGACG
>JAWWMK010000001.1:9647671-9659554 GCA_035047105.1 Galeopsomyia nigrocyanea | reverse complement strand
CGCAGCATGTAGCGAAAATAGGGCTACGTGGTTTATGAACGTTCCCTAACTCGTAGTCTTGGATGAATTTTTTGGATTTCACATACCTGTGCAACGAGTCGTCGAAGTTCGCGCTCGACGCTCTGCATGGTCTCGCAGGCGTACTGTACCGGGGCGAGAAGTTCGGATTTCTTGTCGATAACCTCGAACCACCTCAAGATTCCCGGTAGTTTGGCTTCGGTGGTGAGACTCGTGCGCTCGATCCACAGCGACTTGAATTCATTCTCGCGGTCGACTTGTCCACGGTGCAATGGCCGATCGAACACAAAACGACGCACGTCGTTCACGAGATAGAAGGCGACTACACGCTCCGGCACCTCGAATTGACCGCAGCCCAGACTGCCCTCTTCGGGGATCGGTTTCACGTTACAAATTTGGATATCTGTTTCGGAATTCAATATCAATGATGTTATTTTGTAAAATAATCATCTCGAGCGAATTAGTATTTTCATTAACTTACATTGGCCTTCTGACGCGAGAATGGTTTCGTCTGGCGGAGAATTTTTCATCAAAATTTGTGCACTTGGAAATTCCGTTTGTAGTCGCTGTGTAAACGCGCCGATTCTTTCGTATTCGAGACCTCGGTAGATGAAAAGCTTATTCTGAAATAACGAATTTATCATAGTCAGATATAACACGATTTAAATTTATGATAATTAGTGAGAAAAAAGAAACGCTTACCCTGACAAACAACGGAAAACTCAAACCATAAAAGCCAACCCTGAAGTATTCCGGCTCAGGTCTAAGCTGCGTCAATATGTTATCCAAAAACTTGGCCTGAACCTTGAGAATCTCGCTAAGTTTTGCGTAATCGTACAGCCTTGTCTCGTAGAGAACCGCAAGCTCCTTACACAATGGAATACCCTTTTCCCAGCACTTTCCTCTATCGAAATAATGGATGATCTTGTGATAGAGTAACTCTTTTCTTTGCCACTCGGGTTGCTGAGGATAATTGAGATCAGCCGCAAGAAGAGTCGAACTCCAGCCCAACTGGTCGGCGTAGAGCTTCATTGTGAAACCGGCTTCCGTGTAATTTTCCGCTGCGAGGTGCAAGTCGTGCAGCTTGTAGATGTAACGCAGGTACATCTCCTTGCGATTGAACTCGTTTTTGTAGAAGTTCTGTGGAAACGTAAGAGTTGTTTTTAAAAAATGCAACAAAGAGTATTTCGCAAGCTTGTGAAATATTCAACAAAGTGGTAGAACACAACGCAAGATGTATTACTTTATGAGTGGAAAATTCATTTTTGTAAAAGTTCTGCAGGTAGAGCAAGATAACTCCGAAATTTTTGTCAAAAAACGACTCATTGCTTTCGTCGTCCGCGGGTGGTTGTTTTTGCTTCCGCGTTTTTCTCTCGAATTCGCGAATTTTCTTTCTCACGCGCACGCATAGAATCTCCATCGAAGACTGTCGCGTTACTCGACGACGAGAGACAAATTAAATGACAATAAACGTTTCGAAGTCATAATGAAATTAGCACTTTAGACGCTAACAAGCGTGTTTATTATTTTTTTCCCTGCTATATATGCAGCTGAGAATGTGAAGAGCACGTGGCAAAAATATATATGTATGATTTACCAGAAGGTTCACCGTGCAAGACATGCGCTTGTCACGATTCTCGTCGCCTTGTATGACGCTACGATAATCCAGTAGCCGCTCTAACAGGCGCGTGACAGAAGTTATGAAAGCCGTACCGCTGTCTTTCCATGTTGGATCCTCCGATTGTACTCGATCTAGTAACCTGCGGAATTAAACATTTATTTCGTGAAATTGAAATTCTCCTCATTTTTTACTTCGCTAGTTGTGATTTTTGATAACTGAATGAAATAATAATTATTATTGGGTAACTTAAAATAATCAAGTGTATACTGATTGGTCATTGATACTATCAACATAAGAAAAAAATTTTTATTGCTAAGCTACCCCCAGTATCTTGATTATAGATATAATTTTGAAATATATAGGTGTAGTCGTGCACAAAAGTTAGCTACGTTTATCAAAGCTGATGGTGATCTATTTACATTTCGATTTTCTCAGTGTATGCAAAATAATAAATAAAAAATTCGTAAAAATCAATTTACTGCAAAAACGTAAAAAAAACTACTTAAATCATAATCAACATAAAAGAAATAAAAGAAATTTCTAAAAATTACAAAAGAAAAGAAAATAAAGACAAGTCTCAAGAAATAAATTTGTGCATTTCATCAACTTCTAAAATTTCATTAACTTACACAGCACTGAGATGTTCCCTATAACGGCATGAAAAATATCACGATAATTTTAATACAATTGAGTAATAATTCAGACGAATATTAAGTATAAGGCAGTTTAAGCCACTTACATCGTATTAAAAAGCTGTCTATATTCATCATCCCCTTTATTTTCGCTTATGAGAATATCAAGCTTATCAATCAATTCCGACTCGACGGACTTGAAGCTTCCACGCGCTCGTTGCTCGCACTCCATCATGTCGAAAAAGATGTGAAGAGTCGCTTTGCGTAACTCGCTTTCAGGTACAAGCGTGACTTCGAGGAATGGGCCAACCATGCCCGGAATGAACTCGAGTTTCTTATCGCCCAAGTGCGACCACATTGAGAGAATTTGGAATCCCATGAGTACGCGCATATCCCCGTATTTCTCGATGATCTTCTCTCGTTTGACTTCGGAAAATTGCTCAAGCTGCAGAGACGGTTGCGTCAAGTACGCCACCGCCAGATTGAAATACGTCGACCACAACTGAGAATCGAAACTTCCGTGGAGGAATCTGCAAACGATAATTAACTGTCGATTAAAAAACAATTCCTTTCGACAATTATAAATAAATTATTACCTAAACGCCAACGGTTGAGCAAGTTCCTGCAGAGACTTGAGAATAATCTGATTAGCCTGCATTCTGAGTACAAGCCAATCGGGTGGGAAAATCTCTTGTCTGACCAACTCCCTCAAAACCAAAAACACTTTTAGCAAGAAGTCTTTCAAAGGTTTTCTCTCTCCTCCGCTCGTCAACTCTTCCCAAAGCCTCGCGTAATGATACTCGTCCAGCAGTTGCAGCAACCCCATGAGACAGGCAACCAGACAGTTGAGTATCGAGCCACCGGCGTTTATGATGATCAGGATCGTTTGTATGAGAACGTCGAGTATCGCCAGACACAATATTTCCACGTCGTGATGAACGCAGTTGTTGACTTTGCCGTCTCTGCCACGCTTGTACATGAAACCGAGAATTTCGCCCAAAATTTCCGTACAAGTGCGCAACTCTTCTCGACGCACCAAGTGGATTCTCAAGTGACGGCACATCGTTCCCAATAGCATGTTTCTGCTCTCGTCGTCTTTGAATAGCTCCGATGATACCAGGCTCTTGATGGCCTCGAGTTTGGCTTGTATCAACTGCAATCACGCAACAACAAAAAAATCGATTACAACGAGTTCGAGAAAGAGCATCATCTCGACAATAATTCAAAATGTACTTTACCTGTGGAGCAGCATCCCTCGGTACAGAATCCAACAGCGAGCAAGTCATAGTAGCAACTTCCAATATCACCAATACATCGATGAGCTGCTCGAATACAGCTGGTATCGATGTCATCAGTGCCACTTGAAGTCCTAGTACCATCTCGTAGGGCAGAGTGAGCATCTTGTTGAAAGACGCAAATACGCAGTAGAGATCTTTGCGAAAGCTGTCCTCGTATTGGCCGGCTGTAGCTCGAGCGTAAAGTATTCGGCTTTGAATGATGAATTTGAAGATGTACTCGAGAGATCTGAAGCACTTCATAATGAACTCCTGCTTCTCGGGCACGGTCACCCACTCTGTGCAGTGCTGCACGCTGCTGATCAGACCCTGATAGACGAGCGCCGCCGCGAAGTGACCCGAGATGTAGGCGTTTATCACCGGCTTGAAGTGCTCGAACTTCGAGTCCTCGAGGAGAATGAATATCGAGACGAGTACCTGATGCAACAATTCGTAGTTAGAACATTTGTTTCGTGAATTTATTTATTGAAGTTTATCTTACTAGTTTTGGTGCAAATGATAATTTACCTGAAATACGAGGCCTGAATGCGCAGTTGAATTGCCGTCTTCGGTGTGAAACATGGCGAAGAGAGAATCGAGAATATCCTGGAGAAATTTGACGAGTTCCTCGCCTTCGAGACGAAGTACTCGGCCAAGAGCTTCGAATATTTTTTCCGGATGAGCTTTCCATTGCAAAAGACTCAGAAGATCGACGTTTTGAGTCAATTTTGTGCTACACAGTAGAGTTTGTACGGCGACGATCTCCTTGGTCGAACGCGAAAAAGGTGCCACGCCTGTGAGAGTAATTATTGTTCTTTACTTTCAATTCTGATTGTTCATAATGTAAATTTTTTTATAAATGCTTCTAAACAATTTAATGAAATTTCTTGAAATTATTTTGTGACAATATAAAACAAAAAACTTTTCCTACAAAAAGTTAATTATTTAAATTTTAAGCAGATAGCTTAAGTTAAAAATATAAGATACAAAACAAGAAGGACCAAAGAAATAAAAGCCCAAGATAGTAAATCTCAAAATGGGTAGTCGGCATATATATATATACCAAGGGTGCAATTCAAAGAAAAGGGCAATTTGTCGTACCTTGATAATTTGGCTCGCGGGCGTTGCTTGGCAATGCGAGGTAACTGAGCGACTCCAATTTCGCGCGCTCCTCGCATTTGTAAATGTAGAGCTCGTGCAGGCCATCCTGGAGGGTCGCGCCGCCCGTCTCCATCAGCCGTACGAACGCAAAGGCAAATAGCTTCTTGTCATTCTTCTCGCGCGCTGCGTTGTCCCGAAACGAACAGGACAGAAAAAAAAAGTACATTCGGATGATTAATGAAAAATGCGCCACGTCGCCACTCGTCGCTCCCCCCCTTTTTTTTTGTTGAATTTGATTGTCGCGCGCATTTCGTGGATGGAATATTGTTTTGCGTGCAATGTGCTTTTTAGTAAGAGTTTTAATGATAATTTTTGTTTTTAAATTGAACTTTGTTGTTATGTATTTTTTAATATTTATTATTTCCATTTTTAATTACGCATTTTGCGTTTTCAAAGTCGTAAAAAAATTTCCGTTTAAGTATCATTAAGACCATTTATGACAAAGATCAAATTCATCAAAAATTGGCAAATAATGAGAAAACGTTAACTTTTGTCTACTTTATTATCGTTCAAAAAACAAAACAAAAGAACGTTTCTCCTCTTCAAAATTGAAACAAGCAATGTATTGAAAAAAAGGAAAGAAAGGAGTAATGATGCATTTCAAAGTAAAAGACTCACTGGAACAATGTCGAAACTCGAAGCGTACGTGACTGCCATAGAATTTGTCAATAGGCACGGCAAGCCGAAGTGTTTCAGCCCAAGACGGACTATTGTGATGGTAAATTACTAAACTTTGATACTCCGAACTTCCGTCCATCCCAGCCGCTCCGAATAGACATCCCTCGAGCGGTTGGCCTTCGGCATCCAACACCATAATGGTAACCTGCAATTTCAATTACACGTACCAAAACCTTCGTATCAAAGAAACTAGTCAAAATCAAAAATATTTTTCCTGAAATTAACATACCTCGATATTCTTGCCAGTAGATTTGCCACCACGTTCGAATTCGCCGCGTTCGAGTTTGAGATAAAGATCGTTGCGCACATCGCCGGGCATGATAACGTCGGAAAAGCCGAGTTTTTTGGTGAGGCAGATGTTCTTGAAGAGGAGCGGATTGTCCTCGCGCACCTGGCACAACTCGCCGTGCAACACGCGAAACGACACCACGATCCCGTAGTTCGGCTGGCCCGGCAATGGCGAACACTTATTGTTGCGGATTATCTGCTCGTGCAGCTGGTGGAATTCCTTCTCGTCGCCCTGATACACCTGCGTATGAATCGTGATTTTAAGAATGAATGTGTATCGAGATTTTTATTTTCTTTGTTATCGCGGTAGAATATTTTTGATTATTATAGAAATTGCAATTTAAAAATTTTGGATATCCACACAATAAGATGCAGATTGTTGGTGGATTTGCATAGTTATAGACTGCGACTGGGACATAGCAATCAGATGCTAACGTCGTCGCAATTCGCAATCAGCAAGTTCTCCTATTATTCGGCACTATACTATTTCCTAATTCAAATGGATGCTGCGAAAAGTTTCTTCGCTTCGAAACTTTTGCTTCCGAACGATCGATCAAATTAAACTATTCGTTTACTCTTACAATTTAAAAAAAACGTTAGTCTACATTCTATAAATTACACATGGATAAGGAATAAAAACACTGACCTTGAACGTAAGCTCAAGCTCTTCGGTCTGTTCTTGGGTAGCATCGACCAACGAAAGTACACCAACGCCATGCGGCCTTCGATAAACCGCAGATCCAGCCTTGTTTTTACCCGAATCCGAGTAGAGCATCTTGCCGCATCTCATCACGTGCGCGACCATGTACAAATCTCGGCTCAAATCCGCGTTGCCGAGATCGGTGAATATCGTGCAGTTGCTGTGCATCTTCTCCACGTAATTGGAAAATCCTTCCTTGGATATTCTCACGAGGAATCGCTCGCTTATGTACTGTCCGCGTTTGGCGTCGTACAGCGAGAAATAGATCTCGGCGTCCTCGCCGACCGAATGCCCGAAGTCGCGCATGCAAAAGTACAGATGGTGCGTCAATACTTTGCGATGCTCGCGGCGACGCAACGTACCGCGGCCCGATGCTCCTTGCGAATTTTCGGCGCTTTGGACGTGCTGTGAAGTTTTTATTTATTTTTTTTTTGTGAGAGAAATTTTGGTGCGATTGCGGAATGAGATTTAGATGTGAACTTACAACTTGGTACAATTCGATAACGGACATGGAATCTGCATCTACCATGTGGCTGCCTTGTCGTGGTACCAAGTCGAGTCCCAATTTTCTGTAACAGAAGTGTATAAATAGACGTTCGTTAGAAAACGTATCTTTAAATATTTGTAATGAAAATAAAAACTATTTTAATTTCAATCGTACAAGCTAATAAATGATTGAAATATTTGGATGCATTCAATACCGTAAAAAAATTGTTATTTTTATGATATTTATCATAGGTAAACAATAATACCGTATGTGTGAATCTCTAGGTAACATCCCTCTGTTGGCATCAGAAAGAACTACTGAAGCCAATTGAAAAAAATTAATCTTTCTCGCATAAGATAATAGTAAATTTACAGTAAACCATTTGTCATTCAATGACAAGTTTATAAATGTAATAAAATCGGCATCATATGCAGTTGAAACCATCAAACAGTCGTGACTGCAACTAAAATATAGTTTTTACTGTGTATTTTTTTTAATTCTAATGTAAATTTCTTTTGTACGTACAAAAAGATTCTTAAATTACGACAAAAGACGAAATTCAGCATTTTTATTTTTTCCTCATAAAATAATTTTGTTAATGTCATGATTAATGATGAAAAATATGACTTATTGAATATTCAAATTGCATATTTCTCAGCACATTTCATAAACTAAAGCTCGGTAAATCTTCTCAATCTTCGAAAAAAAAAATTAAGTAGATTGTTGTACAAGATAGAAGAAGTTAAGTCAAAGCAAAAAAAAATCCATTTCATCACAATGAATCAGTAACCGGGCATCGTCGTCGTCGCAAGATCAACCGCTTCGACCCCCTTATTACGCCGGACATTTTCAAAGGAATCCGATCGCCGCGAATAATAGCCGCGCCGCGCGCACGCAGGTAACTACCGCGCGCACAAAAAACAAAAAAAAAAGCCAATAGCCTATATAATAACAAGCTCGCAAAAAAAAAAAAAAACGAGAATTCAGAAATAAACGCTATCGCGTGCTATTCGACATTCGGGGCGGAACACACATATACCAAAAAAAAAAAAAAAGAAAAGATCCGATAGATTCCCTACTCTCTCTCGCGCACGTACAATTAAGGCGTAATCGACGTCGTACGATCTTTTTCCTCTCGTTCTCGACCTTCGTGCATTGGCAGCATTCAAATAAGTAAGAGAGAGAAAGCGTGAAAAAAGTTTTTTAATTGGGCAAGTTCCCATTGTGCGCGCGAAAATTTTCAACGAGCTTTCGCCGCGGATGAGGAACAATGATTATAGTCGGTGCCAAGAGTTGTGTTATACCAGAGGAATTGATTGAGTGCGAACGAAACCACACTGCACTTTTTTGTTTTGTTCTCTTTTTGTTCCTTGCGGTATTTTCGATTTTTGCAAACGTGCGCGAACTTTTATTCCTCGCGCTGCATCTTGCACGTAACTCTAAGCGAACGAGAGTTTCGAGGAAAAAGTTTGCGTATCTATTTGGACAGGTTTCAAGACGTGCTCGAACTGGCAACGGCCCACGGTTTTATTTTTACTTTGCTTTGCGAGCAAATCAATAAAAGATGGATTGCAGCTTTTTCGCTGTGCCAAATCGATGAGAGAATGAATAATTTCAATTTTATCTCGTGAGATGTTGCGATTTTATTTGTGAAATAACTAGAACAAAAATGAAACTTGATAGTTGATCTTAAATGCCTTTATTTCTTAAAAATTGAAATCGAAGAGACATTAAAAAATAGAGAAGGTAGCATTCAACACACCAACAAAGTCGTTAAGTTGGCCGCTCGGTGCGAAGTGAAGTGATGACCACCCAAAAAGTCAGTCGCGCCAGAAAGAGAGAGAGAGAGAGAGAACATACAAGGACCACCCTAATCCACCGAAAAATTACAAACAGACCTTGTCACCGCAGATCATCTTGGCGCGATTACTACCTTTATTGCTTTCGAAAAAAAAAAAAACACAAGGAATAGGTCCAGACGCGCAAGATAACGTTTCCGGAGGGCATTACGTCGTACAACTCTATAATACATCGCTCAGAAATTTCTTCGAGTGTCCTTCCTTTTGTCTCTGTCTCCGAGTGCCGCTTCAACTGCTACTGTATTTTTTTTCGCTCGTCGCTTCTTCTTTTTTTTTTCTTAGATGGGTCGAGATTTTTCTCGAGGGCAAAAGCTCCAAGGTTACGTGGAGGAATTTCTCGGTCGTACAATCTTGATGTCTCTGTGACGGAGTTTTTACCTGTTGTCTCTTTTCCTGTTTTGTTTTTAAGAGGCCAATTAAGTCGTTTAATCAGCGATCCGCGCGATATTTAAATTCGCGTCGTTCAATAAACCGAGGAATTTTAAGCGTTTATATTTTGCGATGACAAACTTTAATTAAAAGTATCAAAATATCTGGAAAAAAAAATCTTTATAAGAAAAATACCCCAAGATAAAAAGAATTTAAATAATAGGTACCTACGCGAAGTGAAAAAAAAACGCATTTTTCATCCAACAAACGAGCTCTCGCAGCTACATCGCCGCTCGTTGAAGTCTTAAAAGCGCTCTAAGATCCCTCGTAAAATTAAAAAAAAAAAGAAGTTAAGAATCGCGCGTATTAGATCGCTCGAAAAAAAAAAGCTTCAAACTTTCAGATCCATATTATTAAAGCTTCATAATAAAAAAAAATTGACGTTTATGGACAAAGAAGGTTTCGGCTTTGAAGACGAGAACAAAAGTGCCGAGAATACATATATATATGCATACGACCAGGGTCCAGCCGAGGGCGTATTCGATCCTGAAGAAGAGGGCCCTTTCTTTCGGGGTCTCTCTCCCTCCTTATACATATATATATATACCTTCTTATATATACTCGCTGCTCTCGTGCGCGCATCGAATGGAATGCAGGTGAGCTTGGGAGAGAGAGACAGGTTCCGCTCTCCCGTGGCGCGCCGCTCGCGGACGGACCTATGCTCCATTCCGAAGATATCGGTGCGCGCGTGCACGAGGGTAATATGGGACGTTGCGTGGGCGCTGCTGCTTGAGCGAAATTCTTATATATATAGGCGCGCGCATTTTAACTTTGTTGCTTGACTCCTTTTCTTCTTTCTCTCGTTTTTTTTTTTGTGTCTTCGTGTGCTGCCAGGCACAAGCTTGAGAAAGTTATGCATGGATTATAAGTGCGTTTAAAGGTGGTCTGAACCCCATCTCTCTCTCGCTTTGTTACCAAGGGCCATGTGTTTCTTACTTCTTCTTCTTTTTGGTTTTGGAGTTAAAAGAACGCGATCGACCGCTCTTCTTCGCGAGGCTTATTCTACTTGATTTATGACTTAATTCAATTTTGTTTATTGCACATTTTAAGCTTTCTATATAGCGATGGTTGTAACGAGAGTTGTATATATAAATGAAAATGATGATTGAAATTCACGTTAAAAAAATTGTAAAATGGTATAGATAACACATCTGTTATTTCCGATCAAATATTCGTCGAAATCAATTAAAAATCTGAATGTTGCATGAGTCGGAGTCATTAATTGGGCAAAAAACCAGAGGGATTCTAAAATTAGTCTGTCCATAATAATTCGCGCACGGTCTTCGAAAAAAAAAACAGGTTTTCCACCTCTTTCTCTCTCTCTCTCGCTTGAATATTCAGAGAGAAGGTTTTTCGAGAAGCCTTTAAATTCCATTTGATTGGTTTCGCAAATACAAAGTCCGCGTTTTATAACCCACCCCAATCAAGAATCAGTCTTTTGAAGTTATACCCGCATAAGAAATAAAAAAAAATCTACTTTTGAAGCAGACAAAAAAAAAATCATCTCTCTCCCTCTCTTTCTCGCGGGCGCGAAATTCCAGCGGCGCTAAAAAAAAAAAAAGAATAAGAAGCATCGCTGTATAAGAGAAGGAGGTAGGTAGGTAAGAGTGGATATAAACGTATGGGATGCAGGAGCCGAAGGAGCAATAGCCTCCGCGCTTGCCTGCCTGCCGCCGCCGTCGTCGTCGTCTCGGCGCTCTCTTACAACCGGGGAGCTACTACCGGTGTTACCGTCTCTCCCTCCCCATATCTCGTCGGCGGTCAGAGAGAGAAGGAGGGAGTCTCTCGTGTTGCCAGGTAGGTAGGTAGGTAGGTATGTGGACGCACACTTACACACTCACATATACAGCGAGTCAGGAGCGTATATTATATGCGCGGAGTCAACGACTCTCGCCATTCTCGCACGAGTAGTATGTGTGTGTGTATATGTATATAGAGAGATCTCCGGGGCCTGATTATTATTGCTCATGCGGGAGGAATTTATTGTCCTCTTCTTCTTCTTCTGCCTGCATCAAGGATATTTCGGCGAGATTCTTCGCTCGCTCGGGTTAATATTCTTCGGTGAATCATGCACGACAATTATTACAACTGACAAACAGCTTAGTAGCTACTCAGCTTATTAATAGATTTGGAGAATATTTACGAATAATGTTAAACTTGATAGTGTTCATCGAATTTAAAATATCCATTCAGTTATTTCATTTATGCGAATCTCATTGCAAGCTCCCTCTGTTGACTTCAACAAGAAATAATGAGAAATGCAAGAGGCAACTTGTCAAAGAAAATTAAATGTATATACTAGTTGAACAATTTTATACAACAAGAGCTGAATTTTAAAATGTATAAAAATCGAGACTCGAATGGCACAACTTTCAAAAACATTTTCTTTTCCTGCAAGCTCATCTTCTTTCTTGTAAGTCCCATAAGCAGTGACTCGACTCCTCCTCTACGTGTCTTTTCTTGAAAAAGCAGAGAACTCTTCGACGTGTGTATGTGTGTCTGTGTATTTCGAAAGTTTCACGCGCGACTATACGAAACTTGTTTTACACGAAAAACTCCGAAGAAGAAACTAAACATCGCCTTAGGGGACAAGAGAGTCGATATGATCGGAAAAAAGTACACTGACACTGCATCAAAGTTTTTACGAGACTATATGGCTAATTCCACGAAAAAACTGCCGTAATTTGGTAGCGTTTTTTCAAAAATTCAAACTGAGGGTACGCTCTCAATTTTAGG
>JAWWMK010000001.1:9633814-9647571 GCA_035047105.1 Galeopsomyia nigrocyanea | reverse complement strand
ATATATATATAATAATGTCATCGTGTGCGTGCATATATATGAAAATGAATAGGTATAGTATTGTGATTAATGGTTATTTACGCGCGCAGAGCTGTAATAATTAACAATACCAGAATTTTCTATCCAGTTAAGCGAAGGTTTCGACTTTCCAAATATATTTTTCGTTCGAAAAAGTCTATGATTAAAAGGCACGTAACGGGGAAAACGAGTTTCTCGAGGATAGCCAATTAAATCGGCCGAGAATCGAATGGTAATAATTCACAATTACAGCGATAGAGAGGGAGAGAGAAAGTTTAATTTTTCTTCCTGAAAAAATATAAAAGTCGAGTGTCTGTCAGTTTAGCTACCGAGTAGCAGCAGCGACCACATGGTTATATAGATTACCGAGAAAAAGGAGCAGACAAGTCGAGGCCAAAAAGCCGAGCTTTATATATATATGTGTGTATCCCCGGAGGCTGTGAAAGTATACAACCACACACACACACATACACACATGTGCACTGCAGATTTTTTTTACCTCGTTACGAAATACGCGAGTTTAGCCTTTTGATTAATCGCACATGCGCGCTCGCGAGAGAGTTTATGTATACGTACGAAGGGAGAACTATTGTTCCCTTTTTTTTTGCAGTAGCAGCAGATCTCGTGTTTTTAATTACTGCGTCGCGGAATAAAAGAGAGAATGATATTATTAAACGCACGTGCGCGACACGCGATACAAGAAACAAGTTTGCAGAATATCGATTGCTCAGAGCGAGTTGCTTCGAGTGTCTCTTCGATATATCAATTTTCATCCATAAAAGTAAATCTTCTTGTATCTTGTCCCGTATATTATTATCGCGAAAATTTTCCCGACATGAAAGTGAAAAAAAGAAGAAACCTTCGAGTCATCCTTCGTGGAATCGACTGCAAGAGAGGTATTTTTCTTGTTTCCTTTTTCATGGTTCCACGGGATTATAATTGACACCTCATCCTTATGGTGTTTGGTTGGTGGTCCATCGTTAGCGGCGCGACCTGACTGTCTGCCTGCACCGCAACGCAACGCAAGTGACAATGATTCACCGTCGTTTTTCACCTTTCTTCTTCTTCTTCTTCCTTTTTTTGTTCTTTCTCACGACTGGATTTTTTTTGAATATTTAACTGCCGCGTGAGATGAAATTTTATACTGTATTTTCGAAGTTTCAAAGGTTTTTGTTAGTCGAGGCGATGACCTTTCTTTAAAAAAAATATTTATAACGAGTGACAGTATAATCGAGTCAAGGAAAATAATTCGCATAATTATCAATGCTCTTACGCCACGCATTTATAATATGCACTCGATCGACATCAAATATACGTTTAATATCACCACCCGAGGGAGAATGTCGTTTCGCAAGATAAGAAAACTCGCTCCAAAAAAAGCGAACAAAGCCGTTCGCGCCCTAAAGTAGAAAAAAAAAGAAAAAAAAAATCCCTCGGATATGTATCTTGAAAAAATATTTATTCAAGCCGGTCGTTGTGTGTGTGTGTGTGTGTGTGTGTGTGTGTGTGTGTGAGAGAGAGATAAGACTCGTTTTTCTGTAAAATAGCTTGCAACATAATCGCGCTGAACAAACGCTCCACGAGAGAGAGAGAGAGAGAGAGAGAAACGCGATAGCGAGCCCAGGTGTGTAATCGCGTGCTCAGCACGGATGAGTTTCTTCTCTCTGCGGGCGATTCTTCTCTTCTATCTTCTTTTTTTTTTCTTTTCTAATCTCGGATGTGTATATGGAAGAGTTTTTGGGAAGGATGGGTTTGCTGTCTTTTTTTTTCTTCTTTTTTTGGGAAGGTTTTCGTGAGCGCTTGCGCGATGACGCTTCTATTGCTTTCTGGGAAAAGTTTATGGTGGTGATGATTGTACTTTGGCTTGGGAGGTGAGACTTTGAAAGTAATGCGTAAAGTGTACTTCGGAAGAGTTTAATGTGCGTATGGTTGGCTCAGCGGATTAGTTTGGAAAGTAAATTTCGAAATAACTTACTTCACCTCGAATGCATATTATACACATAACTTAGCATTTAACATTCGAAAATGCGCACCGCATTGCCAAAGAATATAGTAAACGTATAAGAAATTCTTTACTGTCAGTTAATTTAACCACAAATTCATCGAATCGCAAAAAAAAAAGAATGCGAAAACGTGCGCACGCGGCTCAGCACCACCAACAAAAAAAAAAAAAAAAAAGTCGACGGCGTCGTCGCCGAATAAGCAAAGCAGGGGATCGGTCGCGCGGCGCAGAGGCGAATGCCTTTCCCACGTGCGAACAGGGGGTCGACCTTGGGCGATTTCACGATTCACGCTTGGAGAATGCTCTCCTCCCTCGCTCTCGGACATTTCTCTCTCTTTCTTTTTTTTTTTTGTTTTATGTGAATGCGTTCTCGTGGCGGCGATTTCTTCGAAAACAAAAAATCAGCAGGTAACTGGATCGTTTTTTCGGACGATTTATCGCATTCAATTATTCCCTCCTCGACGTTGGTAATTCTTTCTGGAATACATAAAAGCTGACTCAAAAGATGCGTCGTTCGACAGGACGATAAATTCACGGCAATAGTTTCACTGGAATATACGCGTGCGTGGTGGTGACCTCATGGGTTCACGAAGAGAACTTTTTTTTTTTTTTTGCAATTACACGCACCGTGTGTATCCTACGAAGCATCGCGATCATTGAATTATTTATCATTCCGTGGAATCCAATTGCCGTGAAGAATTGAACGTCGCAGTCCAAAAATATCACGCTCATTATTCATGCTTAATTTATCACGTTCAAAAAAAAAAAAAAAACGAAAGAAAAATAAAATGAAGACTAATTATCATGTTATAATCACCGAATGAAATAAAACGGCATCCTTGTATATACATCTCACTCGACCCATTTTTTTTTTCCAGTTACTTTTGCATTACTCGCAGTAGTAGAGTATAGTGTCCATGAATCAGCAAACTCTCGCTGATTCACTCTCTCGCTCGCTCGAGTGGCAGAGATAAATAAAGAAAAATAAAAGATTCGCATATGGAATATTGTCTCTCTTTCGTGTCGCCATTAGCATTCCCCCTTGTATAACTGTAAAAGCCGTGAGAGCACCTGCAAAATCATCGACAGAGAGAGAGAGAGACGCACCTGAATTATTCATGAATCCTGGGTGTGTGTGTGTGTGTATGTGTACGACGTGTAATTTCCCTCGCGGCGGAATCGCTGCGCCGCGCGTGAGCTTCGCTTTCTTTTCGCGGCGACGAGTCTGTCATTATACCGATCGAACCGAGTGAAGCGCAAAACCTTCTCTCCTTCTCTCTCTCTCTATGCGATTATAATGCCAAGGGACGAGCGAGCGAGTATGAGAGTTGCATGCGTTATTTGGTTTTTACCCTGAAGTTTTTCTCACGATGGCTATTTTTATTAAAGCAATCGGAAATGTATTTTTTTTTGAATATTTAAAATCAAGCGATTGTGTTTATTTGGCCCCAACGCGAAGAGCAATATTCACGCGTCAATTTAAAAAAAAAACAAAAAAGAAGCCTTGGACCGCGAACGAAATAATCGGATCAGCATATAATCTGCCGATTGTTATTTTCGAGTGGCGCATTAATATTAATGCCAAAGAGAGAGAGAGAGAGAGAGAAAGGATTTGCATGCAAACTCGATGCACCTCGCGCCAACTGTTCTCTATTCATAATACACAAAACGAAAACGACGACAGCGTCAACTTTTTTTAAAAAATAAATAACAGCAGCGATTTCCATTGCAGATTGCACGTTTGCTCTATAGAAGAACGAGAAAAAAAATATGTATGATCGTACGAGAAATCGATCGAGAATAAAATTAAATAAAAAAACCTCGGCTCTCGCGTGGAATGTGT
This sequence comes from Galeopsomyia nigrocyanea, assembly GCA_035047105.1. NCBI lineage: Eukaryota > Metazoa > Arthropoda > Insecta > Hymenoptera > Eulophidae > Galeopsomyia > Galeopsomyia nigrocyanea. The sequence continues at coordinate 9,643,708 of JAWWMK010000001.1, read as the reverse complement.
TTGTCGTGTATACGTATTTGCACAGGAATGGTCGCGTGCCAATATCCTCGGATCATCAATCCAATCGAAGATATAACGGCAAATGTTATAACGTTGAGCAACTTGATACTTAAACTAGCGCGTGTGAAACCGAGTTGTCGAGATATTATACTTATTAAAACTAGAAAGCTTGCTTATATGTTATTTAACAATTTTAATTTTTACACGCTCATTCTGCGAAGACTTGCATAATGAGATCGTTTTGAAAATTTAATTTCTCCAAGTTCATTGAAATGATGCAATCTTTAAAGTTGTATGATAAAAAAAAGTAGATCAGAAATAAAGTTGATTTTTATTTCAGTCGGTTAATGAAAGGAAATCTTTGAATAACCCATACAAAATCAATGCGTTTTCCATAGACAAACTCACTCGCGCAAACGAAACAGTACGGTAGCACGATATTATAACGGGGACGCGCGCAGCAGCCGAGAAGATTGACCCCGCGTTGTTACGTACGAAAGGCACGCAGCAAGCAGCAGCCGCAGCGTCTTCAATTAATCGACTAATAAACATCTAACGACCTACAACTCGATACTCTACGGCGTGGGACTGACCGGAGATTTTCAGGGTCTTATTGCTTAAGCGCAGCTTCACAAGTGGCTTGCTCTTATTCTTCTTCTTCTTCTTTCTTTTTTTTTTCGGGGACAATTGTCGTCGTTGTCTCGTCGTTGTCGGCGACGCGTAAACAATTATGAAAAGTCGTCTGCTGATTTTTTTCGGTGATAGGATACGATTTATCCGCTGAGAGTTCTTATTTTTTTGCGTATAAAGTGTGTAATTGGTATTTTTTGTCGTTATCAGTGCATATCCTATGATTCGCGTTTATTTTTGGGGAGAATTTAGACGATTAGAGCTCATTCATGTCTTTTTCCGCTTACGTTGTACACCGCTTATAAATACGTAAAAATTCATGAATGAACGGACAATATCTGCGAAATAAAATTTTATATCAAGTATATTACAGCAGTGCTTTTTTTTTTTGATAAATCATTGCATTTGATAACCATACTATTTGACGGAAAACATGTTTCAATGCTGAAAAGGAAAACGCGACTGACGCAGGGAGATAAGTATAGCAGTAGTATACGCGATCCTTGCGCGAGTGTCAGATAAGATTGTTAATTCAGGAAGCGAGCCACGAGATAAATTGAACGATTTATAAACGTTCGCGACATTTTTTTCTCTCTTTCTCTCTCTCTCACTCTATTTTTTCAATTAAAACGTCAACGATTTCTCTGAAATATATTATTACGACTATTCTGAACGATACGGTATTCATCGGCAGACCCAAAATTACAATGTTTCTTTATCATTCGATTTGATGACGATATATACTTAATTGAATAATAACACAAAACAAGAATCAGTTTACGCAAACTTCGTATGTACATACAATTTTATCGCCAGATGTGTATAACAACCGCAATCGGCTACCGCGCGAAATTCAATCCAACAAGCAAAAAAAGAAAAAAAAAGAGAAATGAGAACACATGGTGTTTTCACAAGGATAACCATAAGTATACTTGTTACGGTGACGCATGAAAATGTACGTGATGATGAGGACAAAACGCATCTCCACGTATAGAGTTGAGTCGAGCAAGTGTGTGTGTGTGTGTATAGTTACAGTACTGAGCGCTTGCAACGAGCGCGGCGGCGGCGTCGATGGGTGCAACAACAAGGGCAGACCGGAAGCCGTGACGTCGTTTGGTCGTCGTCGTCGTCGTCGGGCGGCGGTGACACGAGCCATCGTTGGTCGTAGTAGATCCGTTCCATTCGCGCGCGCTTTTAGTATGTCGCGATGCTGCGTGCCGGATAGTCTCTTAGTTTTGGATCGAGTGTGGTTTTTTCTTTTTTTTTTTTTTTTTGGCGCTTGGTGATTTCGATAGGTAAATTTTATTTTCGAAAGATTACTCGTTTTGTTAAGTTAATGTCGTTGAGATTGATTAGCTACCAAACTTGTCGGCCGATCGTTAACGAGAGCTGACGTAAATTTTCTCTCTCGATGACAGAACCATATGAGTGGACAATGTTCATTGGACGTGTGTGTGTGTGTGTGTGCAATCAATTACGTACGAGTTTACCGAGAAAAGCGACTCACTCAATCAAATCCATTATGGATTTATATCTCGTGTATGCGATCGAGGTCTATTATAATGATAGTTCGTCGAGAAGAAAAAAAAAATCATAATCGTTCGTTTATAATCGATGAATGACTTTTTTTCGCAATAACGAAACCGGTCGAGCGCGTATTGCGATGGAAAATAATTCTGCAGTGTATAATATACATATGGAATGCGCATTTTTTTCTTTTCTTTTTTTCAATTTTACCATACAGTTACGATTCAAACGATAATAATTGGTGTGTGATTTTTGTGATGTTTCAGAAGAAAAAAAAAACATAAAGGCCGTTAAAGATGGCGGTGTTTGGAATGATGTCGGCTGTGGCCGGCTTCGTGAAAGTACGATATTTACTGGACAAGGCCATCATTGATAATATGGTCTTTAGGGCGCACTACAGAATCACCTCGGCAATTCTCTTTGGCTGTTGTATCATAGTCACGGCGAACAATCTCATAGGTAAGTTTTATTCTTTTTTTTTGTTGTCTTTTTTTCATTGCGTAATCCTGAAGCTTTCTATAATGTAACGTTAACTCGATGGTTAATTTACAATCTCTCGCGGTGATCATACGAAATTATCCATTACGGACGGATGAACCTGTGATTGCAATTGACTCTTTACCGTGCATTTACAGTTTTATTCTTTATTGGATTTGACATCATTAGTGCAGTTTAATTTTTTTCTCTTTTAATTTTATAAAACTCACAGTATTTCCATATAATATAAACTAATAGGATCTAGATAAAGTTTTACGTTTGAAATAATTCGTAAAACTCGACCAACAACTTTCCATCAGATAAGCTTCACTCACTTCATTCTCATATAGTGTCTCACGGGCATATTATACGGCGCGAAGCACTTACTTCTTTTTAAGCCGCAGTGAGACTCTCGTTTCGTCTAATTTCACCGACTCTGCACATTATACGGAGTGTCCTTAATTGTCGCTTCCCACTGTACTTTTAGCTTCTTCAGTGGCAAAAGCAACAGGTTCGCTTCGCGATACGCTACTTTATACGGCGTATAAAATTCTTCTTTTTTTTTCATCGTGCAAGGAAATGCTTTTTAGAAATTCGACGCTGGACAAAAAAACTGTTGTTAGGATACTGCAAATTTATAATTCATTAACGTTATTTTTTCGTATCTTCCTTTAGAGAGAATAGACTCTAAAAAAAAACTCTTGAATAATTGATTACAGGCGATCCGATAAATTGCATTTCGGACGGCGCGGTGCCGGGTCACGTGATAAACACGTTCTGCTGGATCACGTACACGTTCACCATGCCGGCGACGTTGAAGAGTCCGGTGGGCACGCACGTTGCTCATCCGGGTCTCGGCAGCGATTACAACGGCGAGAAGACCTTCCACTCGTATTACCAGTGGGTGCCGTTCATGCTGTTCTTCCAGGGTTTGCTGTTTTACGTGCCCCACTGGATGTGGAAACAGTGGGAGGAGGGCAAAGTGCGCATCATCTCCGAGGGTATGCGCGGCGCCAACATGGACACCAAAGTCGAGCGACAGGCCAAGATGCAGCGACTCGTGCAGTATCTCTGCGATACCATGCACTTGCACAATACCTACGCGGCTGGTTATTTCTTCTGCGAGGCGCTCAATTTCGTCAACGTGGTGAGTGATTTAATTACAATGTGAATTGTAGAAATAATTCGAAGCTCCAACCGCCTAAGGTACCAAAGCATACAAAGCTCGTCATCAGTCGAGGATTAATGAAAAGTAAAGTCAAAGTTTTCAATCGTCTGTGTATACTTTAAAAGCTCCGTCAGTAAATCTATCCGTACACGTGAAAGCCTGATTACAAAATAGAAAGAGCGAAACGAGACAAGCATGCTGCAGTGAACTAAAACGTGTAATAGAGGCCTTATGCCTCGCAGTCATAGCCCATCTCGTAATCATCCGTCAGTCCCTCAAAAAGACAGAGCGATAATTACGGGGTTGTCGAGCAAACTCGCTTCGTCGCAACAGTCTCTAATTACCGGGCGTGTTAACATCCGCTAAATATCCATGCTTGGAGGCAAGCACACATATACACACACTTCATCGCTTATATTATGTATTTCAGGTCGGCAACATCTTCATGCTGGACGCCTTCCTGGGCGGTGCTTTCTTGACATACGGCTCGGAGGTGATCAAGTTCAGCAACATGAACCAAGAGGAACGCAGCGATCCGATGATCGAGGTGTTTCCGCGTGTGACCAAGTGTACCTTTCACAAATTCGGTCCGACCGGCTCGATTCAAAAGCACGACGCTCTGTGCGTGCTCGCCCTCAACATCCTCAACGAGAAGATCTTCGTGTTCCTCTGGTTCTGGTTCATCGTGCTGGCCGTGATGTCCGGACTGGCGTTGCTTTACAGTATGGCCGTGGTACTGCTGCCGAGTACTCGCGAGACTATTCTTACCAGACGATTCAAGTTCAGCACGCCCTCGGGAGTTAGCTCGCTCATCAGAAAGACTCAGGTTTGTTTTGTTTGTTTTTTTTTTTTTTTTGCTTTTTATGGGGGCGTAACGAACGGGGTAAATGGAGAGCCAAATTAGTGCGCGGAAAGAGAGAGAGAGCTCAATTTAAATTTATAATGACGACGACTGGGGTGGAAGCTTGAAGAACACGGCTAGCCGATTCATTTTAAATGCTAAGTGCTACTGTGCTGCTACTGCAGTACCGAGTGAATGGGATATAATTTTTTTTTTTGTTTAATTACATAGGCAAATCAAGAAGTTGAACTATAGTTGTTTTTTTTTACTTTTTCCTCGCTAATCGAAGATTAAAATTTTTTTTTGCAGGTCGGTGACTTTCTGCTGCTCCACCTGCTCGGTCAGAACATGAACATGATGATGTTCAACGAGGTGCTGGACGATCTGTGCCGTCAATTGTTGCTCGGCTCGAGTAGCGGCGCGTCACCGGCGTCGATGCCATCGGCACCCAGCACCATGGAGATGTCACCGATTTACCCGGAAATCGAGAAGTACGGCAAGGACACGGAGATCTAGAAGAAGAAAAAAAAAACAGCGCGCACGAGAAAAAAAGAGCTCCTTCTACGGCTTACGACACGATATAACACGACGACGCAAAATGTGATATATAGGGCTAAGCTCTCTCTCTCTCTCTTTTTTTCTTTCTCTATCTCTCTTTCCCAACCCGACGACGATGACGACTTCGTAGGTGGTTGCGGTAGAGAGATACTAAGATGATGGATGGGTCGGTGGGATGCAACGCTCATATTGTATTCGTAATTCTTTTTTTTTGTTTAATATTCGCCTCTTCGCTCGCTCTCTTTCTATACATTTTTCCATTTGGTAGTACGTCAATTATTATTATTATAAGGCCGACGAGCGACGACTTCATATTGTCATCTTCGTTGCGATTATGCGTGGGAAGAAATGGATTGATATCTTCATCCGATATTAATTTTTCATTTTTTTAACCTGATTTTGGACTCTTGTCGACGTAAATCAATTGATAGTGTACGATATACAACGTAGATTTTTTTGTTTGAAAGATAAAGTGCAAAATGATGCGTTCGATTGACCTACTGTCCGGTATTTTTTTTTTGGTCATCGAGAACTCGACGAAAAAAAAAAACGAAATTTTCTCTTCTATTAGCACGCGAGGCCTCTCACCGAGTAGCTAGTATGCCTGCGTTAGCCAATTTTTTACGGATGAATTATTATTTTTTTAATTAAATCTAATGAAAAAATTTTTTTCCGTCTAACTTTTATCGTAGATCTGTTGTTTTTCTATATACACTCCATTCGAAGCATTTTTTTATTCTTAATTTATAGATATATATTATACATATGTACACGACCAAGCATCGTCATGAAAAAAAAACGCCTTTACAGTATAGTTTTTTTTTTCTGTTGTGTAGGTTTACTCTTCATAATGGCAATTGTAAGTTTAAGGAAGTAAATATCAGAAATAATCAAATTTTACGTAGATTAGCGATGCAATCGTGTCTTTCTTTATTTTTTTTTAATTAGCGAAAGTGTGACTGTGACAATAACGATTTGTTATACAATAAAACGAAATCAACATTTTTGTAATATACTGCTCCTGTTGAAAATTCAATTACCGAGTATATAAGAGACGAACAAAAAAAGAATGTAGCTACATTGCCATTACGCTGAACACTGCCTTGACTCTTCACTCTCTTTCTCTCTCTATCGCGCGCCCTTAACTGTGAAATATAATCATCTTTCTTTTTTTTTACGACTCATAAATCACAAAGTGGAATGAAAAAAAACATACAAGCGAGCCAGTGGATAGATAATATTTTCGAATTTTCCCGCGATCGAGAGAGGCGCATCTCCGTCCGATGGAATTTATTTCGATCGATAAATTACAATTGTGATTCACCCAAATGACGTAATAGGAAAAGAAAAGCAAGCATTGTCATCCCCATTTTTCTACTATTCCATATAGCGTATGAAGTGCCTTAAATTTACTATCAAAAGCTATATAAAATTAATTATATAATAGTATACTGTATAGAGACAAAAAAAACATTAAGTGAGCAGAATAAGATTACGAGGTAATTAAGATAATCGCAACATTATTTCGCCAACTTCTTTTTTTTATAGATATTTGCTATCAATTTTTTTTTTCAACGCGTAGCAAAATCTATCGAAAAAAAAACACTGCAATAAAAGCTACGACGTAATGTAGTTTATAGAGCCCGATTATACATAAAATAAAAAAAAAGTATATTTTACAGCATAGATTTTATTATAGTCCTGTTCTCTGAGTGATATGTTCATGAAATAGCCTTGCGAGGAGAGTTGTAAAAGATATCGATATAGCGCGCAAAGCTTTGGCGAGAGACGATTGAGATTTCGATTGCTAGAGGAATGAATTTAAGTGTGTAGTTATTTTTTTTTTACTTTGCAATTTTCACGATGTGCCTCTCGTAGGGTTATGAAGACACTTTAGATAGTAAGAGATTCTATGGAATAATAATGAGACAAACAAAACAAAACAAACACAAAAAAAAAAGAGAAAGTTGTATTCGTTAATTATATGTAATTTTACGCTGCGATGCAAAGTGAGAGGAAGACTGCCAATTTGTGCAACGCCGTATAAATAAAGTAAAACAATTGTGAATTTATAAATTTAGTATAAATAAAGCTATTTCTCCAAAAAAAAAAAAGATACGCTTTGTTTCTTCTCACACGACATTCCTAAATCATCAAATTATGATTTGTTAAATATGGTATAATGTACGAGAATGGAGTTCAACGTACTTAACCAAATGCAAACTGCAAATTAATTCGTTGTCATCAAAATGTATACATACATGCATCGGCATTGTTCGGAGCGCCAATGTCGTTTCAAAAGAGGAAGAAAAATTCGTCATTCTTTATTTAATATATTACTCACCGATTTCCCCAGTCGATTTTGTTGATGATCTGCAGCTTGAGTTCGCGCGTCTGATCGGTGGTCAATGTTCCAGCCAGCAATTGCCTCCTCCATTCTAGCAGCTCGCCCATCACCTTGCGCAGCGTGTTGAATTTGTAGGTTTCTCTGTCCTGTGTGACAAAAAAAAAATAAGCGTGTAATTTCGTTATAAAAATTGGTAAAGAATTTTTTTCGATTATAATAGTCACGAAGAAAGAAATTTTTATCGAGCCATATATCATATCGTGAAAGTTTTGAATTGAGTTTGATACAAACCACGTATAGCCTTTTCCATATGCTGCCCCATTCTCGTAAAACCAACGTGACCTCTCGCACAACTGGATCCTCTAAGGGAATGACTGATTCGAATAGACCTTCGTTTTCGATCTTGCATGATTTCAAATGCACATAGGAACTTGGAAATATGCCTTTTACGGCACGGTTTTTCGTTGAGAATCCTCTATACCACCCTGCAACGTAAAAATTCAAATTTTTTTTCATAACCATCTCTTCTATTTTACATAGAATAAAAAAAGTCGTCGATCAATACCAGAACACTCCTCGAGGATTTGCACAGTCTCGCCAATTTCCAGTGGAAGACCATAGCGCGTGTCGCCACGCCAGTTGTAGATGGCTGCAACAGTAAGCAAAGACAAAAAGTACAGTCAGGGAGGAAGTGTAAAAAAAACGAGGCAATTACCTTGAGACTAAATTTGTATTCGTATGGTGGGCCCAGACGCCGCCGTAAACCAACAGACAGAGAGAGAAAGAGAGGGCGGATACGCTCTCTCTTTCTCTCTCTCTCTCTTTCGTTCTCGGTATTGGAATAATTTATAATCGTGATCCTCTCATTGAACCGAATTAAAAGTGCGCTATATATACGAATGCCGCTTTTGTCCGCGGTAGATTGAAAAAAAATTTGTCATTATCATTCAGTCGAAAGGCACACGGTTGAATAGGCAAAGAGTGTATTAATAAAATCGTTTTCATTTCGTAATACCAATCTCAGTCTTTATTTTCTTTTTTTTTTCTTTGTCGGCTAAAAGGTTTAAATCCTATATTTTAGTCAAAAAGATAGAGAATACTCAGATACGAAGAAGAAAAAAAGACATCTGTTTAAGCGACGTTATCTAAATTTCCGGATAAAAAAAAAACGCGAATAAATTAGAAGTAAATCAAACTCATGCTAATTATTCGACAAATGCGGTATGTTGCTTTGCGTATATAGGATGCAGATCACCGACACGTACACGGTTTTATCCGGATAAACGTTGGGAGGATATCATACTTGATAATCGAATGAATGTATGCTTTGGCGAATTGCTAATCGATCGTTTCGATGAAAGCTAGCTGGGTTGCGAATGTGGATGCGATATGATAATGTGCGCCAGCTTATCGTAATTATTCAATGGATGATTAGCGTGGCGAATTAATGGGAACGTCGATGCGGAAAAATAATGTTGATTTGCGCAGATAACAAACAAATTGGCATTTCACTTATAGAAATTCTATACAATCTCCACAAGCTCACCTACTCGCAGTTAATCCACTCGAATTTCAGAAAAGCTTTACCTCCCTTTACAGAACACAGAAATTCAACAATCAAGCCCTCGACGATCTAGTACTTGCAAAATTGATTTTGGCGTGCATTTGAAACTCGCGCAAACAAGCTTGCAAACAATCGTCGTCGAGAAGCCAATCTCGAGTCAACTTTCAAGCTGACGACGACAAAGCAGCAGAGAGAGAGAGAGAAACTCGTCAAGACTTCGAGAGAGAGAGAACGGAAACGCGCGACAATGCGCGTATGAAGCGAGACTTCCTGCGTGTGTGTGCGGAGTCTCTAAACCCATGCGAGATGCATCCCAATGAGACTGGCGTGTATGCGTGTACATCGTTCATCAGGCGCTCGTTCTCTCTGTCTATATATGTATGTAATAACAACACGTGTCGTCGTCCGCAAGTCGAGAAACGAAACACATATGTGAATGAACAGCAGCGCCTGAATCAACAGCGAGGATTATATACTATCTTTCTCTTCTGTCTTTCTCTTCTGTCGTTTCTTTCGTTGGGTTTTTTTCCCTCGGTTTTTACTCTGTGCGTCAATCGTGTGCTTGTGTTCCGGCTTGAGTGTGTATATGAGCAAATCTACAAAAAAACTGCCGTAATTCGAGAAAGTATTTTCAAATATTCACTCTCTCAATTTTAGGTGCACGCTGTTCTACGAGGTATCAAAAGATTCGTAATTCTCTTGCCGATCTCCTCCTGAAATGTGACACCCCCTTTTTTGCGTGTGACAGTATCAAAATCACGTACAAACTCTGACATCGAAAA